>JANAVB010024998.1:5149988-5456448 GCA_029216955.1 Iris pallida
TTATGTAATTACGTTATGATTACATATCCGTAAAGAAAGACTGTCAACAAAATATGCATAGGATGGAAAATTATCCCAAACAAATATGAAATTTATACTCATGTTGTTTAATTTGGGAAATTGGAGCGCTTGAAGGTGGGGAAAAGGGTGAAAATACATCAAACAATCAATAAGTGCATCCATGGTGGAAGAAAAGGAGGTCCAAGTAAGGCTCCTCTGATGCAGAGTCAGAGGAGGGTCAAGATGTATGTATCCTACACCCATTTTATGGAGAAGTTGTTCCCATTACTCAAACCTGTATCCTCCGTGATGGCAGGCAATTGTCGAGCCTTATTGCCATCCTAAGGAATGCCCTAATGCTTCATGGCAGTTTCTGTTTGTAAACCACTGACAACAAATCTATATTTAATATAGACACATTCAACTTCCTGTTTATTTTGTCATCGGAAAGGAACCATCAAACAGGATACTAAAGCAAGACTTGATGAAAATAACAGTGTCATGTTACATTGTCCTTCCCTGAAATGGAACAGGATACTAAAGCAAGGACACTGCATGGATGTTGGCGTGTCCTAGTGTATTTTGGTTTTGGAGTGTCTAGGTTGTGATGGCTACGTGTCCAACCCAATATGCCATGGTATTCGGAAGTGGTTTAGGACTTAGGAGTCTCTAGGTTTGCAATGGATACGCGTCCAACATGATATGACATGGTATACATAACTGGTTTTGGAGCGTGTGCTTCCTAATCCTTGAGTAAGATATCACTAAATTCTAATTCTTAAGTAACATCAAGAATTTAGATAAAAAATAACCTAATGGTATTAAGGTTTTCTATAATTAATATAAACATCATTAAATATGTGATATTTAGACTTGGGAAAGGATTATATGTGGAATTACATAACCCCTTAGTCATACAAAGGTTTTCTTTCTATCATCGTCATCATCAAATCCTTCTCCCATCAGAATGGGGTTGGCTATGGAGCATAAGAAAGCTTCATAAAAGATTTATCAAAGTTTTATGACCGATTGTTTATGACGTCGACCCTCTTTGTTGGTGTCAAATTTCTAGCCATGGTAGCTATTAGCACGAGAGGGTCGTGCCATAAAACATAGGTGGCCACTTGCATGTAGGTAGACCTACCATTTGCCATTTGGTTAATACAGCTTAATCTCATGCAACCAAGGAGCTCCTCCATGTTCCCCTAGACTATAAAGAGTCTAGATGGAGAGATAAAATGATACAATTTTTAACAGAGAATTGCATCTCTATGACGCATAAAGCCAAAGAGTGAAAGAGATGACAATCCCATAACATGAATATAAATATCAATAAATTCTCATTCTTGATTAGTATCATCATCATCATCATCAGGTATAGATTACATTTCATATCGAGATTCATCTGAATCATATTTCCTTGGTACATAAACTCAATAAGCATCACGATCTTTCTATAATAACTTATTTGGTTTTAGAGTTCATCATCCAAAGTTAATACACTCCTAAATTCCGTCATAACGAACAAATAGAATATATAAGTAAAACCAGTCACAGTCGCCTTTGTGCAAATGTAATATTAGAAGATCTATGGATCAGATAGCTATCGTCCAGTACTAAAGCACCATATCAACGGCTACTGTAAAAAATAATAATAAAAAATAATAATAAAAAATAAAAACAATGCGAAATGTTCCCTTTTCCTATAATCATGTGTTCACTCGATAAATATGTAATATTTTCAACATAACAACCAAATCTGTACCGATTTGAAACCAGTGACCCCCTCCTAAACTACCGCCAACCCTAAATTGCACATGTGAACGTGATGTACGAAATTACCTCTCCGTCGATCTCCGACGGACGGCTACGGAAGAACGAATGGCCCGGGGCGTCGAGGAAGACGACCGAGCCGCTGATCTCCGCCTGTTGACAAAAAATAAAAGGAACGTCAGATCGACACAAAAAAAAATTCATCAAATTGAACATCGATTGTGGGAAGAAAGGGGGGGGGGGGGGGGGGGGGGGGGACGAACCCTAGATTGCAGAACGAGCATACAGAGAAAAATTAGGAGATTGAGCTTCGTAGCCATGGCGTGGATCGAGAATTTAGGGTTTGTGTGCAGAGATTCTCTGATGTGAAAGAGAGGAGACGATGAAGCTTTTCACAGATTTGAAGGATGGATTTTTTATTTTTCTATTTTAATACAAATATCTTCAGGAAAGTTGAAAGAAATGTGCGTAACTGGATCGGGTTAATTTTGCATACATACCCGAACGCAAAATTAAACAGAAGAGCCCAATGGGCCTTCTGGAAACATACATTTGACAAAGCCCGTCCCAAAATTGGATGGATTGCAAGAAATTGTCTTATTATATTATTGCACTTGGACGGGTTTGGATTATAGTTACCTTCTATAAAAACTAGTCTACATGCACGTACTTTGTACGTATTTTAATTAGAATATCATAAGGTTAGTTGTTGTCTTTTCGTCTTTTATGTGATTATTCATGTGTGTGCTTTCTTTTATAATGCCAAGAGATTCAAAGTATATATATTTTTAAATTTTCTATTGAGAATAATAATCTTTGAAAAATGATAAGGATAATTATTATTTTTACCATTGGAACATAAAAAGTTGTATGGTAAAAGAAAACTTGCATGCAAACTTTATTACTTTGACTCATAAACATAAATGACATGCAATTTGACATAATAACAACATATTTATAATATATTCGAGGGTATTTTAGGAATTCAAAAGTTTCACCACCAACTTTTCCTATTATAGTAGAATAGATAAAACAAAACTTATTTTAGTGCCAAACGAGAGAGAAAGTATGGATCCACATTTAGTCGAAGGCATCATTTATTTGGGATCACAAATGGGCGTTTCCAAAACGCTAATCCAAAACATCTTAACTTTAAAATATTTTTTGTGGATATGTGTTTGTTCAAATATTCATTTTCGAAATAGTTGTTTGTGCTAGAAACACCCTCCTCCGAATGAATGACACATTAGAAGAAAAAAATGTCATTTGGAAAACACTTTATTAGACTCCCATAGTGCGCTTGGCATGAGTGGAATATCAAACAAGATGTAATTACAATTTAAATTAATAATTAAAGAACTATATATATTAAAATTGATTTTATTTTGTGAACAAAATTTGAATTTTGATGTCCATAAATGTAGTAAATGAGATAATCTCCATATGTTTTCCCACAAATTAATGTTATAATCTCGGTCAGTTTGAATTGGATTAGGTTGGAATATGAAGTCAGAGTTAGTCTACTCAAAATATATCTATATTCTAAAGGGTTATTCAGTAATAGGGCCTTATATAATAGTTAAAACTATAATTCTAAAAAATGATCGATTAGAATTTGGGTCTCCAAATTACTGTTCACCAACCTGACCTAACCTAACCTGGTTAGGTATTGGGCCAACCCGGCCCAATAACAAGAAAACCTACTATTCCGTTAATATTGGGCCCAAGTAACCAGTCCCAGCCCACCCAAGCTCCACCGTCTCTCTTCTTCTATCGATTCTTAAACCCTAAGACCCCCTTCTCTCGTTCCCCTCTTTCGGAAACCCTAGGTTTCCACCAATCTACTCCATCCAAAAATCCCCCTTCGATTGAAGAAGGTACGATAAAAAAATAAAAAAAATTTCTTAAATAATCTTAGCTCTCTACTTAGTCTTTGGAGAGTTTTTCTCTTTGATTTATCAATTTGTGTACTTTTTTCTTGCCAGATTTGGTTCAGTAACGCGCAAAAATGGTGATGAAGAGCAAAAGTAAGTTTCTGAGAAATTTTGCAGTAGATTATATTTTTAGAATAATTTGATGTTTATGACGAATTATTTGGCTTATGTTTGGCGGTTTCTTTTAGAGAGGAAGAGCAAAGTAAGCTTTTTGGGAACAAAATTGGATTTGATTCATATTTGTAGCATAATTTTATGGTTATGGTGAATATTTTTGCATAAAGTTAGCTCTTTTTTAAGAGCTGGAGAGCTTACCAATTAAATTCATATTTCAAGCGTAATTTTATGGTCACAGTGAATAATTTGTCCTAAAATTCTTCTTCTTTTGGTTCAGAGAGTAAGAGTAAGAGGATCTCTCTTAAAAAGAAGCACAAGATCATAAGGAAGGTGAAGGAGCACCATAAGAAGAAGGCCAAGGAAGCGAAGAAGCTCGGTGTGAACCAGAAGCGAAAGGTAGAGAAGGACCCAGGCATCCCCAATGACTGGCCCTTCAAGGAGCAGGAACTCAAGGCGCTGGAGGCCCGGCGGGCGCGTGCCGTGGAGGAGTTGGAGCAGAACAAGGCTGCTAGAAAAGAGAGGGTACAGTTCTTCTGAACCCTATGATTTCATTTCTGAGTTCAGAGATAATATATTGATTTGGTTCTATCTATTATATTTACATTCGTCAATAGTTGCCGTGGCTTTTAGTGAAATTTGTGTTGAAGTTGCTCAGAAGTGGATATAGCACTTTGGGCTAGATTTTTCATTGCAATTATCGATGCCCAAAGATGGATCGATTACATGTCCCAACCACCTGGGATGGCTTTCTCTGATTTTTCCTCAATGGAGTAGTTGGAGGAGGCACCAGCTATAAGTACAACATGAGAGAAAATCATCTTAGCTGGTTTGGACATGTACATAGACAATTAGATCATCATTAGTAGTTGAGACTCTCAAATGCAATTTGGGGCCCAAAATTTAAAAAAGAAGTAAATGTATAGTGGGTTGGATTTGTATGAGAATAGTAGGAAATGATTGAGCTCCGGTCCTAAAGATTGTGTGGTCAAAAATTGATGTGGGAAAAATATAATGTAAAATCTAGAATCTAGAATGTTGGGCTCCAAATTGGGACTTACTATTCTACAAAATGAGTTCCTACAATCTAGAATCTAGAAATTGGGAGGCCCAACCATTAACACCTATGGGTAGGATGGGACCGAAATTGTAGAAATTGGAACTAGGAATGAAACTTACTATTCTACAAAATGAGCTCCTACATTCTAAATCTAGAATCTAGAAAATGGAATGAGCCTTACTAATGATGCTCTTATATGCACCAATTAAGAGGAGCAATAATATATTAGTTAGAGAAGTTGCCTAGAAGATATGGCTTTTGTTAGTGTTACACAGAAAATGAACTTTAAGAGAGCTGACAGGAAGAGGACTCAGATAGCTGAACCCAAACATTTGGAATAAAGACATTGTTGTTATTAAAAATATGGGTATTATCCCATATATGTGAAGCAAACTCAGGAACAAAGAATTTTCTATCATACTTTTACTTATCCATTTTGCAGAATGTAATAAGCACTTGGTTTTGGACTATAAAGTTGCTTCCTTTTTATTTAACATGGTGATTACGGCTACAATTGATTAGGGACTTATAGGTGAAGAGATGCTTGGGCTTTTGATAGCATGTGCTATTTGCCTTGATGTTTCTTCGGCAGCTTTGTATGTGATGCAATATGTTTTGTACTAATATTTTTGGCGGGGATGGTCACTCCTTGTCATAGAGACGAATGCAATTCCCTATAGCAAATTGTATCATCCTACCTATTCGCTATATTCTTCATAGTCTAGGGGAACTTGGAAGGTGCTCCTTTGATGCATGAGCTTAAACTGCATATCCAAAAGGTAGGTCTAGCAGCCCCCTCTCATGGTCATAGCTACCTTGGCTATGAATTTGGCACCGACATAGAGGATTGATGTCAGGTAGGTAGCAAGTCAAAAAACTTTGTCAAAAGCTTTTTGAAGCTTTCTTATGCTCAATAGCCAACCCAGATTGAAAGCTTGGATGATCATTAATTTTTGGTTCGTATAGCTCAAACATATCCAAAAGGTAGGTCTAGCAGCCCCCTCTCATGGTCATAGCTACCTTGGCTATGAATTTGGCACCGACATAGAGGGTTGATGTCAGGTAGGTAAAGTCAAAAAACTTGTCAAAAGCTTTTTGAAGCTTTCTTATGCTCAATAGCCAACCCATGATTGAAAGCTTGGATGATCATTAATTTTTTGGTTCGTATAGCTCAAACATATCATTTTATTTTTAAGTAAGAAAAAGCTGGTTCTTTTTATGCTCTGCACTAATTAAATTTGGGAAATAATTTTCATCAACATATAGCTTAATCTTGTGAATGTGGTATTGCAGGCTCACAAACGGAAGTTGGGTTTACTGGGGAATGATGACACGGAGCAACTGGCTTCTGTTGCTTCTGCAAATAAAAATATAGAGGAAGACACTACAACGGTGGCTAAAGGCCATGGTACCTACTTACACGATATGGGATTCAAATGAATTACGTTTCTTGTCTTTTTTTTACCTTTTGGACTAGCAAGAAGTATCATTTGAAATGGAAGTTAACAAAATGTTGAAATTTAACAGATCACTCTGAAAGAACTTTCTACAAGGAACTGGTAAAAGTCATAGAAGCATCAGATGTTATTTTGGAGGTTCTTGATGCACGAGATCCCCTTGGTACACGCTGCGTTGATATGGAAAAGATGATATTTAAGTCAGATCCAAATAAGCGCCTCGTACTGCTTTTGAACAAGATAGGTAATGTGGTTTGATTTTTAAACCTTCATAATTAATTTAGCATCTGAAAGTGCCATCTTGTATGTTCTTCTTAAGCTCCCGATGGTGCATGCTCTAGATTTGAGTTACATTTAGTATGATTTGAATATGTTGCTTTAAGGTGTTGGTACAGCACTAACTATGCTTACATGTACTTGTTAAATATCAGACTTGGTACCTCGGGAGGCAGTGGAGAAATGGCTCAATTATCTTAGGGGAGAGCTACCTGTTGTTGCCTTCAAGTGTAGCACCCAAGAGCAAAGGTCAAACTTAGGGTGGAAATCTACTTCTAAGGCCACAAAAACAAGCAACCTCTTGCAAACAAGTGATTGTCTTGGTGCTGAAACACTTATCAAATTGCTAAAGAACTATTCTAGAAGTCGTGAGGTATTTCTCTTATTATCACCCACTTCCATGGACTGTTAAATAGTAATGTAGAAGTCTGCTAACAGAAATGTACTTGACTTATAGGTCATTTTAACTTATAATGTGGAAACGCTATGATAGGTAGACTGCTAGATACTGTGTGTACGGTTGTAGAATTTGAAGTTTGGTTATTAAAAGACCACAGATTTGTATATTGCATCTTCACATGTACAGCAAATTAACAATAACTCGTGACCTACTGTGTCCCATTTAGGTACTTTCTACCTTATGGCAATTGGTTTATTTAGATATGACGTCTTCATCATTGATTTCTGAATGAACGATTTTGTTGAAGAATGGTTGTTCCTTTTTCTTGCTCGTGTGCATGATAGAGTATAATTGCATTAACGAAGCTTGCCTACTCTAATAAATTTGATTTTCTGACATCTCTGGGTTTTTGGGTTGACAACTAGTTATGTTCCATGTACATATTTTGGATTATATTATGCTTCTCCCTTTTGTGAATTTTGGCATACTTGATTTTTTTTTTGTGACAATGAAAACAGCATAATCTTTATTCCAATGTATCAAAATTTTGTGATTATCTGCATCAATGCTTTTCTTTTGACCATTTGGCCCCTATCAAGAGCCATCTATATTGTATTTCAGTTCCATGTCCGAATTATGTTATTATGCAACAGTGAAGTACAGAATTTTCAGTTTGCAAGACTGACACTTCTCTGTTAAGTTAGAAGATATTATTCGCATGGAATAACTTCAAAATGAAAATCTTACAACAATAAAATTCTAGCTAGCAAGTGTTAATAGTTACATTACTATGACTCTTGAATATCGTTCCAAAACCTGAAATTTTATTGGTGCATGTCTCTTTCACTTATTATTCCACTAGAGTTATTGTATGAAGTCTTATTGGTCTTCCCTGTTTTTGGCTTGTCATCTGAAACATTATTTTCTCCAGTTTGAGATGTTCTCATTTTCTATTGTTAGTTTCTTGAATGTTTGATAATACTAAATTTATTTATGCATGAGCTGTAAATTTTTCTTATTAGTTACTTAGTCTCTTATGTGTTTGCTAGTTAGAACCTTATATTTAGTGTAATCCTGAGTCGCTGACTCATCTGAGCAGTCGCTGTGCCAATATGGCATACAAATGCAGTCAGATTAATGTTAACTACAGATCTGAACTGGGTATTGTAACAAAAGACACGTAGGAGTAGAAAAGAAAAGAAATGGAACCTTTAGGCTGCTTTTGTTATGGTAGAAAGAGGAAAGTATTAGGGAAAGTAATCATGTAGAAACAGGAATCTTTGTTTATTGTTTACACATTCTATTTTTCTTTCATTTCCTTCCGCTCACTTTCTTCGCAAGCAAACAGCTTAATTTAGTCTGCCACGATATGCCTTAATCTTCATCATTCACAACAGTTAGGTTTCAGAGCAAGAAGGCCCTACTTAAGAAATTCCAGTTGGATGAATGTGCTTTCCTTTTGCAGCCTTACTTTCTTGGTTATGAATATGTTCGTCTCAGACCAAAGTTTGACGCCATCTGTTAGTATTAGCTGCCTCGCATGATGGTTTGTCTTTAAGTTATAGAGTTTTATCAATCATTTAGTTCACTGGTCACCTCTCTGTGTTGAGAAGTAAAATAAAAACGATTTCACATATCCACACTATTAATTACTTTTTGTCCTCCATCTCAAGGTTCAGTTAATTAGCACTGAGGTTGCCATTTTTATTAGGCGCTCTATTGTATGAATTACCATTTTATCCTGTGTCACAATGCAGGCACTAAGATATGTCTACTTGCTTTGTTATTTTGACAGCTTAAAGTGTCAGTTACTGTGGGGATTGTTGGACTTCCTAATGTTGGTAAGAGTAGTCTGATCAATAGCTTGAAGAGATCTCATGTTGTCAATGTTGGTGCTACTCCTGGTCTTACAAGATCAATGCAAGAAATTCACTTGGATAAGCATGTTAAGCTACTGGACTGCCCTGGAGTTGTGATGGTAAAGTCTGGTGACAGTGATGCATCTATAGCCCTCCGCAACTGCAAAAGAATTGAGAAGCTAGATGATGTAGTCAGTCCAGGTACCTCTACTAGTATCAATCTTCGTGTTTCTTCGACCTTCGTCAAAGGATTTTGTCTAGTTTATGTTGTTAGTTATTGCAAAATTAGGAAAGACATTACTGAGTATCTATTTTGCACGAGTACGGACACGGATAAGGACACGATACAGCCATTTTCAAATAGGTTCAGTGAAATCACCTGTTACACAAATATGGGTATGGACACGATACATAGGGACCATTTTCCCGTGTCTGTGCAACATAGCTGAGTATAGGAACTGAAAATTTGGTTTAAATTTTTAGTCATTGATGGTTTAGAATTAATTCTCTGAATTTTGAATCAAGTATTACAATGAATTTATTTCGTGAAAGACAAATGCAATTCTTTCCTGACTCATGCAAATTTTATTCTCTAAATTCCTGCCAGCTTGTTTAAGGCCCTCAGCCCTACTGGTGGACCATAATGACTTCAAACTACATGGTTTGTCAATGTGGGTTTATGCCTCTCTCAGTCGTTGGAGAAATCTAGATGGCTGATGGGATTTGTTTGCTTCCATTGTTGCTGCATGACCTAGATATCAGTGCTAGGCTAAAATCTAGAAAATTTACAGCTGATATTCTTAAGTCATTTTGAGATTGACTGTGATGCAACTTCCATTAATCAAACAAGCAATGTTAATTTGTAGCATGCAAATCCTTGCAGTGAAGGAGATCCTCAAGCTTTGTCCCGCTGACAAGCTAATATCACTTTATAAGTTGCCCAGCTTTAGTACAGTTGATGATTTTCTTCAGAAGGTGGCTACTACCAGAGGCAAGCTGAAAAAGGGTGGCATAGTGGACACTGAAGCTGCCGCTAGAATAGTGTTGCATGACTGGAATGAGGGTATGTCTTGAAACTTATATTGATTGCAATCATAATTGCAAGAGTGGCTGATTGGTTTTGATGTTTTCAGGTAAGATCCCATATTACACGTTGCCTCCTACTAGGGAGCAAGTTGATTTGGAAACGACTATCGTGTCAGAATTTGGCAAAGAATTTGACATTGATGAAGTTTACAAGACTGAGTCTTCATTCATTGGTAGCCTTTCATCTATTGAAGATTTTCGTCATGTTGAGGTACCTCCAGGCAACCCTCTTGATGAGCAGATGCTAGAGGAGTATGTTCTTTCTTACTATTGTATTTACAGGGCTAACGTTACGTCCTCTTTCTGGTTTAAGTATTGATTTCTCATACTTTATGGCACCTTGTCATAGTCGAGCATTTTAATTTTTATGTCGTGCATGTCCAGAATTTGCAACAAGCCGATATGTCATGGATGTATTTCTGAGATTGTAACTTCTATACTGCTTTTTCATGCATAGATAATGCAGCCAAACTGTGAGAAAACCTGTCGTCATTGTTCCCAAGTTTCATTAGCACCTGTTCGTGGTGAAATGTAATCTAAATTGTTCAATTTCATTTGCATTCCAGCAGAATCAATTTTCCCTAAATAAAATCTCATGTTGAATATCTATGAATGTTCTGTTGGGCAGCTTGGGATATACCTTTCCAGAAAGGTATGCTATGATGTTCAACTCTAACTAGCCCAGTTAATGAACAACATATTTCTGGTGCTTGGTCGATTTTCTCCACCATATATAATCTAACCCATCTCTAAGCCAAGCGATATGGGAGATACCTAGGATAGCTTAATGGATTAATTATAGAAGCCATAAACTATTTATTCACAAGTCTTGACAACAAACCTTTCTTCTTCTTTTAGGAATATATACTCGCGTAGCACCAAAATGGTAGCCAATGTGGGGCATATGCCGTTTCTTTCAAGAGAAGTTAGCATTGAATTTTTTTGTCCTTATGTTTTTGGCTGACTTTTGAATTTCCAAATTTTCAGGATAATGCAGAGCACAAAGAAGTATGCCAAATTGAGGAGACCATGGCTTGTGATAAGGATCCTGTAGAGACAAAAACCAGCACCAGTCGTAGACAGAATGATAAACTGTATACTGCCGAAGGAATTCTAGATCCCCGCAAAAGGAGAGCAGAGAAAAAACAGAGGAGGGCGCAGAAATTAAGCCTGAAGAATCAAATGGATGCTGATTACGATTTCAAGGTGGATTACCACACGAAAGATAGGCCCTTCGGTGCCATTGCAACTGGGGATGAAAGCGCGGGAGAGGAGGAAGCTAATGAGGAGGTTCCAATGGCTGGAGTTGAAGTGGATGCCTGAATCAGTAGGAAAAAAATCTATTAACTAAAGTACTTATTATGATGTTGATGCTCTGGACACCGATCTGATTTTTCAGTCATAACAATATCAATTTTGTACTACAGAACTAAGTTCATCTTGACCTTTCAATTGAAAATTTACTCGAGCTTTTTGTGTAACCTAGCACTTTCTTGTTTGATGTATTTCTTATAATATAAGATCTGTTTTCTGGTAATAAAGAATCCAGAATGTATAAAGAATCCAGAATGTTGCATGCCACTTCATAGTAATAGATAAGTTTCAAGCTGAAGTACTCCTGTGAAATTGCCTACTGTTGTAGACAATATGACCAAAGCCAAGCTGAGGTTTTGCCCAAATGAGAACCTTTTCTTCTTGGATTTCAAAAAAAGAGAACCTTTTCTTCTTCGCTCAACATTATTGAGGGCCATATTCATAATTCAGTTAATTAACCAAGTCATAATAGTTAGCTATGTAATCAATAACAATTTTCAATGACAAACAAAACATTAGAAATTTCTTGGATAAGAGTTAACTGCTGGAGAAAAAAAAACTTGGGGTGAGAGAGGCTCGAACTCTCGACCTCAGGATAACTCAGTAATAGCTATGAGACCTACGCGCTAGCCAACTGCGCCACCACCCCTAACTCTCTATCTGCTATAATATAATTATAATTATTTCTTAATAGCAAAGCAGGAATTATCCATCGGACAAAGGCATGGGGTTTGTTATTTCTGGTGTGTTTTCAATAAGTAGCTTCCAATTTCTGAAATAAAGGAGGAAGTCTATGTTTTTCTTGAAAATATCAGTCAGGTCCACTTGCAGCAATCCTCCTTTTCTGAAAGGTTGCATATGGATATGAGGTGCCAAATGTTGGGGTTTATTTGAATTTGATCGTTAGTAATTCGGTTGCACTATTTCATAATGAGACAAATTACAAGTGTATGTATTTCAATATTTGAGCTACCATTATTGTGTTGCATATATAAGAAGTGTTAGCTCAAGTAGATAGTATGGTAAGTTTCAAAACTCAGAATAAGTATTTGTTGTCACCAATTTTATGGAATTTTTTTTTTTGAGCCTAGACTTTGATTGTGCACGCGTGCGGTATTGTGCAGGCAGCGAATCGGATCCGTTATTTGTTTCAATATCACAATTTTGATGCAGCTGGATGCTATTTAGTTTTATCACTACTGTATTGCGGCTTCTGACTGTCCCACTTAATTGAAAGTTACTTCTTGGTATTCCGTTCACGTCTTTAGTAGAGGTTGATACCTTTTTACGGATTGCTCTCTATTTAAATTGTTGCTCCGGCACTTGGTGCTGGAATGAAAAAATAGAGATATAAAGAATCATCTAAAAGCAACTAAGTAAAAAAAAAACAAAAAAAAAACACTTTTTTCGAGTGCCATTGCTCAACACGTCAATGCTCATTCTGAATAAATTTAATTTTCATTTTTCAATTCTCAATTTAATTTTTCATTTTGATTTTTGATTATGATTTTTTAATTTTAGAACATATTTGAATTGAATAACTCATCTCCAAACCACCTGAATACTAAAAGGTTTCTTAAACAACTTCATAATCTAAAAAAAAGGGCCCAGCTATACACATCCAAGACTTGCTAAGGACACCCCAATTACTACGTACACCCATATATAATTAATAAAACTTAAAAACATACTAAGCACACCCCACTCTTTGACAGAAATACCCTTTCTAAGCACACCCCACTCTCCTCTCTTCCCAAACCAACAATTCTAAGTACACCCCATTTCTATTCACCACTAACACCCATTCTCTTCTCTGTCCCGAAGACAAAGCTGCCGAACCCCCCTCCCATTCGACGACAAGGAGTTCGTTTCGTTACAATGGTGGGCCAATCCGAAGATCGATCCCAAGATGAACCCCAATCCCAACAATATGGTGAGTTTTTCAAATCGAACCTCCCCATTACTTCGAATTGAGTCGAACGTTTAGGATTACTGAATTAGGGTTTCAAAAATCCGTCATTTCTTGGAAGAACTCTTCTTCGTTTTTTTTTTTTCGAATTTCGTTGTTCTGCCCGAGCCTGGTTGGTCGGGCAGAAAACCGCACGTTCGACAACACGAAGTCGGACATTTGTGCAGATGTTCGACAGACATATGTCGAACACTCACGCCTTGTTCGACAGACATGTCGAACACTCACTCCTTGTTCGATCCCGCGTGATCGAACATCCTGCTTCTGTTCGACCTGCATATGTCGAACAGTAAGTATTTGTTCGACCTGTAATGGTCGAACAATTAGTATTTGTTCGACCAGTGTTGGTCGAACAGTTCATTTTGACTGTATAGATTGTTTAATTCTTGATATTCATTCAATTTAGCAGGAATGACATATATGAGGAGACGACCACCTACAACTTCTAATAGGAGGCATCGTTTAGAAGTGTTGGCAGCTGCACGTAGCAGTCGTCAATAAGGAGCAAAGTTGCTCCGATTCAAATGCAAGTGCAATGTGCTGCGGAAGAAGAGGCAACTGCACGTACTAATCCAACAACTGTTGCAAGTCAAATTAGCGAGCAGCAACGTGCTGGAGAAGAAGAGGATGAGAAACACGTCGAGGAAGAAGATTGTAAAACCCTCTTCTATAAATAAAATAAATCCCAACCCATGATTTTTCCCCACTCTCCCAGTCCCCACGTTCTCTCCCTAATTTTTCTCCTCCACACAGATCCCTCACCATTCTCTCTTCCACATAAACTCACCATCCTCTATCTATCTTTCCTCTCCACACACACAGAGAACCCCATCCCCTCATTCTCCCTCCCCACGTTCTCACACCACATCCCCAAATATCTCTCTACCACATCACCATCCTTATTAAGTGAAAGAAGAAAAAAAACACACAACATCTTCACCATCACTCTTCTCTTCACCCAAACTCCAATTCCCCACCATCACCATGCCTCCGCCTTTCAGCAGCCCACCACGGCCGGCCGCCCTTGCCGGCGCCCCTCAACCGACCTCCCTCCGCACGTCCTTCCGGCAGAGCCACGCCCGGACGGCCGTCCTCGCATACCAGCCAGCCTGGCCGTTGCCGGTCGAACGCACCCCCGCGCCAGCGGTCGTCCCGGCCTTCCCACGTGCGCCAGCGGCTCCCCCACCGGCCACCCGGCCATTCCCGGCCCTCCTGCGCGCACGTCGACGCTCGCCGTCGGCGCAGTAGCCCACCGGCCACCAGGTCGCCCCCCATCCAGCCCCCTCACAGACCCCACTGCCCGTGGACCGCTTCCTGCCTCCGATTCAGTGCTGTCCGAGCTTCCGTGTGCCGATCCTGCTGTCCGCGCTCTCCGCGACGCTGTTCGTGGCTTTCGCAGCGTGCCGTGACGCTGCCGGAGACTTCAGAGTCCGTGACGGCACGTCCCGAGTCCGAGGCCACCATTCGGACTCCGTCATGAGCCTCTCGGTAAATTTTTTGATAGTCACAGTAGTTCGTCCCTCCCGTAGAGTCGATGATGACGCAGTTCCAGTCCCATTAAGGGATCCGGCTTCTTTTATTTGTTGCGTAGTGGTTTTCGAATTTTGAGTTAGTTCAAAATTCGCGGTAGTTGATATTGGTTGTATTGGGATTATCGTGAATTTATGGTTATTTTTGGGTGGTATTTTAGTTAGTAATTTTATTGGCAGTTAATTTTTATTGTGCTGTGATGTTTAGGACTTTTAAGTCCTGCGGTCTTGGATTGGATTATTGGGGACATGTTTGGGTGGTGACTATGTGTTATATTTTTGTTGGTCGGAATTTGAAAGGAAGTATCATATAACTATTTTCGGGATATTTTGTATCGCCAAGTTTGGCTAGGTTGTCCTAGTTACAAAGGGGTGCTGCCCAAATTTTCTAAAATTCTAATTTCAAATCTTTATTCTTTTTCTTTTGTTTGGTTTTGTAAACTTATTATTACCATTTCAAACCGGTTCGTCCTTATATATATATATATATATATATATATATATATATATATATATCCATTTATTCTGGTCGGTTCTCTTTAATTATTTTGTTGGCTTTGGATTTTGAGTATCCACTTTTGGGTGACGACCGAGTCGGCGAATAAGCCTTAGCGAAACGCAAACGCTACGGGGCATCCCTGTACGTTGAGGCATAAGCTACCGCAATATGAGATTGCATGACCAATTCTGAGACCTTATTTGTCGTTATTTTTGAATTTTTATATTTAAATTATTTTTAGAACTTGTTACTCGGATTTTTCGTATTTTGGGTGCAGGACATTCGTGCCTCCTGATTAGACCGCTTTCCGGCTTCAGTGGATCTCCCGTAGTTTTATTATTTTAAAAATACGTTGTAAGGGCATAAGCCCGTTTTTTTATTTTATTTTATGTGATCCTGTATTGTGTAGCTTAGTTTATTGTTTTGCTTGGATTTCGTAGTCGTAGTTAGTTTCTTTATATACGTAAAATGAACATTAGTTTAAATAAAATTAAAAGAGTTTTCTCACATTAATTAAAAGGTAAAATTTGTAAGTTATTAATTAAACAAAATTCATGTTTTATCATTTAAAAGAAAAGCGTAGTTTTATATATATTACAAATATTACAAAGTTTTAGTAAATAAATTGAACACTCTATTTTTCCAATAAATAGTAAATTGACAATGGTTCCACGAATGGACAATGAACCTTTCGCGACGTTAGATTGATTGTTCGTTAGTTTAACTTAATTTAACAAATTAAAAACTGGACTAGGACCTGCTTCTAGAAATTGCAACTAGCACACCTAGAAATGGTTTCCTCTATGGTTCTAAGTCAGGGTTCTCAACTGTAGGATTTCGAGGACATATTTGACTTCCTCCCTGGTACCGACATCCTGTTCCAGTCATTAAACAAAGGCAAGTTACGGTTATGTTTTCTTGCATTTTAATTAATAATTGTCATGTTGCATGCTTAAACCACATTGCTACACGAAACTCTCTCCTAGAGTTCAAATATTGATTGATATTGATTGGGGGGATATTGGGGGAGTAGTGTAGCGTCTATGACCAATACCCCTCATATTGTATATTGTTATTGTGCGAGCTTACCCCTCTTACACACGGGGATAAGTCGTATCGCGTCGCTAGGATGCTATTGTACAATCCAAGCCGGTCATAGACGTTACCTATTCAAATCACATTATTTCAAATATTGAATTGCTGAAAATTGCTGGAAAATATTGTTCAAAGTATTTTAACTATTTAAAATTGCATCTTTCCATTATTATTTAGAATGTCGGATATGTACTCGTACTTGCTCCTTTCCTGACTGGATCCCCCCCAATAGGTGATATTGATGATGCTGAGCTATTGTACAATAGCTACTATGATCCGGTGCCATATCCTGTGGTGTTACCAGAGTCCCTCTTGGAGGACGCAGATCCTGAGGCCGATGAGCCGACCGTTTAGCTAGTCGCTTTCCTAAGTTGTCGATTTTTATTGTGTTGGAGATTGTAGACTTTGATTTCAGTATTTTATTTCAGTACTTTTCATTTCCAGTTGTATTTCTCTTTGTTAAATAATAAAAGTTTTAAAAAATTTCGTATATTCGTGTTGTGACAAATGTATAGATGTTGTTGAAATTACTTGCAAATAGAAACAGCTTACTGTCGCCGCCTCACAACGGTGTAGGCTGGGCATGATCCGATTCGACCCAACAATTTGGGATCGGGTCATGACATCCATAGTCTCTAGTGTATCTTAAATATCTGAGTACTCTAATAATAGCCTTCCAGTGATCTTTTCCTGGATTACTCGTGTATCTGCTCAGTTTGTTAACTGATTGAGCTATGTCCGGTCGTGTACAGTTCTTTACATACATAAGGCTCCCAATTATACGAGAATATTCTACTTATGAGATAATTTCTCCAGTATTCTTCTTTAAATATAGATTTAAATCTACTGGATTTTTTGTAATGTTATTATCATTTTGATTATATTTTCTATAATCTTCTCAATGTAATGAGATTGGGATAATACCAGCCCATCTGGTATTTTAGAAATCTTAATTCCTAACATAACATCTGCAATCCCCAGATCTTTCATGTCAAAGTTTTTGATTAAGATCTTCTTTGTGTCCTGGATTTTGTTATTATTACTGCCAATTATTAGCATATCATCTACATATAGACATATAATGACATATCCAGTTTGTGCATTTTTAGAATACACACATTTGTCACACTCATTGATCTTGAATCCATTTGATATCATTACATTGTCAAACTTTTGGTGCCACAGTTTCGGTGCTTGTTTAAGTCCATATAGAGACTTAACTAGTTTGCACACCTTCCTTTCTTTACATGCTACTATGAATCTTTCTGGTTGATTCATGTAGATTTCTTCTTCTAGATCACCATTTAGAAAGGCAGTCTTCACATCCATTTGATGTATTTCAAGATTGTGCAATGCTGCTATTGCAATTAACATCCGAATTGATGTTATCCTTGTTAGTGGTGAATATGTATCAAAATAATCAATTCCTTGTTTTTGATTATATCCTTTGTCAACCAGTTTTGCTTTATATTTATCAATAGTTCCATCAACTTTCATCTTCCTCTTAAATATCCATTTGCAGCCTAATGGCTTACATCCTGGAGGAAGATCAGCTAATTCTTATGTATGGTTTTGCATAATGGACTCTATTTCACTATTTATAGCTTCTTTTCAAAGTGGTGCCTCTGGTGTAGACATTGCTTCTTTGAAAGTTTAATTTATGAAATAAACTCTCAGAATATTTTTTTTTTGGGATGGAATCTGTAAACATGTATAAGCTCAATTCTACAATATGGTTATAAATCCTAAATTTATATGTTTTTTGCCATGCATGCATATCTGTCCAAGAAAGCCTTTTCATTAGAGTTTAGTATTATAATTGGCTTCTGATTTTTAAAGTTGGTTCTGACTTGTTCTATTTAACCAGAACACAAAAGAACACTTCTTGAACTTTATTTCTTCTTTTCAAACCAACGTTGCTTCTTTGAAAGTTTGAGGCTCATTTTCTAACATGAATGTTAGAAATTCAGGTCCAAAGGTCGTTGATGTTCTAGACCTCTTACTGCGTCTAGACACATCTTCCTTATCGGCAAATTCATTAACTGCATCACTTTGACCAGTATGTCTAATGTCATCATAATTTCTTTTTAATGTTTCTCTTTCATGTATCTTCTTACATGGAAAGATATTCTTAAAGAAAGATGGATTCCTAGATTCAATAATTGTATTATTATGTATCTTCGGAATGTCCGACTTATGTACGAGAAACCGATAAGCAGAACTATTTTCAGCATATCCTATAAATATGCCGTCAAAGGTCTTGGAACCTATCTTGACCTTTTTAGGCAAAGGAATTGTCACTTTTGCAAGACATCCCCACACTTTAAGGTATTTATAGGAAGATTTCTTTCCTTTCCATAATTCATATGACGTCTTATCCTTTTTCTTGTGGGACACCTTATTTAAAAGATAGTTGGCTGTAAGTACAGCTTCTCCCCATAAATTATCTGGTAGTCCTGAACTTAATAATAAAGAATTCATCATTTTTTAATTGTTCGATTCTTTCGTTCAGCGATACCATTAGATTGTGGTGAATATGGTGCAGTAGTTTGGTGTATAATTCCATGTTCTGCACAGAATCCTGTAAAAGGTGCTTCATATTCACCGCCTCTATCGCTTTTGATAACTTTAATCTTTCGATTAAGTTGATTTTCTACTTCAGTTTTATAGTGTTTGAACATATCTATTGCTTCATCTTTTGATTTCATAAGATAGACATAGCAATAACGAGTACTGTCATCGAATAATGTGATAAAGTACTTTTTCCTATTTCTCGTTTGTATGCCTTTTAGATCACATACATCTGTATGGATTAAATTCAACGTTCTGGTATCTCTTTCAACCGAATTTTGAAAGGATGTACGGGTTAATTTTGGTTCTACACATATTTCACACTTATGATTTGAATCTATTGCAGATCTAGGAATTAAGTCAATGTTCATGAGTTTCCTGATTGAATCATAATTAACATGACCTAATATTCCATGCCACATATGAGAGGACTCAACGATATAAGAAGAATTAATCATCTTATTAGGCATAATAGTTATTACATTCATTTTGAAGAGGCCCTCCTTGAGGTAACCCCTCCCCACATAAACTCCACTCTTGGTGAGTACAAATTTGTCAGATTCAAATATTAATTTAAACCTATGCTTACTTAACATAGATCCGGAAATCAGATTCTTCCGAATATCAGGTACGTGCGGAACATTGTTAAGCTTTAGTTCCGTTTTCGACGTCATTTTCAGAATGATCGTCCCTTGTCCTTCAACCTTTGATGATGAAGAATTTCCCATGAAGAGTTGCTCGCCTTGGTCGACGCTTTGGTAGGTATGAACATAGCCTTTTCAGCACATATGTGGCAGGTAGCGCCAGTGTCGACCCACCACTCTCTTGGGTTGCTCTGTTTGCAAAAACAAAAGTTTTCTTTTTTTATTTCACAAACTTTGAAAGAATAGTACAAGAGTACAATTGAATTCTAAAAAAGTACAACTGTAGAAATCCAATCTGAAGACGATCGCTTTATCCCTTGGACGATGTGAACTTTGAAGACGATAGCCTCTGAAGAATGCAGCAGCACTTGGGCAAGAACTCCTGATCTCTGGTGGTTCTCTCAATGACTTGATCGCTCTCCTTGATGAAGAGTTTGAAACTCTATTTATAGAGTTCTGAAAATAACCAATTTATAGTTATTCTGAATTGCGCAGGTTAGATTGTGCTGGAAATGGACTGTACAGGCTGCAAGTTGCGCTGGCCATTGGACAGTTGCTTCGATCGTGGGCTAACCGTACTCAGACGCGTGGCATTGTTTGATTGAAATGCGCTTGGTCGTGTGCAGGCGGTTGCCACGTGGCGAACAATTGATGGCATGTAATCCACATAATGAATATCAGTTATCTTCAGAGAGCTTGATGAATCGCGCTATCCGAACAGCGCTAGCTTCAGGATGCGCTCAGTTCTGGTCAATAGATCGCGCTGGATAGAGAGAGTTAGACTGCGCTAGGAATTGGTAGCTGGACTGTGCTAGGAATTAGACAGCTGTCCTAGGCGGCGGCACTGTACGAGAAACAAACGGACTCCTCATCTTTCGGGCTGTCAGTTGTCAGAAGATTTAATCTTTTGTCAGGTAATGATGATACTGTCACGTCAGCATAGCGCGCTCGGACTTGGCACAGTCTAGCCTTTGCGCGGTTGGTTTGTTGCGCGGTCCATGTTAGCGCAGTTGATTTACAAGATGCACAATTGGATTTATGTGCACTTTTTAATTAATGCAACTTGATTTCCAGGACCTACAAGACCCCCTTTAAAGTTTTCAGAATTTTAAAAGACTTCAAAATTTTGAAGTACTTTGAATATAGGCATTAATAAACGTCTGAATGAATTTATTAATTGTCATGATGAATCTTCATTTTTCGAGACTGATTGAATTCAACTTTTTATGGTGGAATGTGAAGCGTCGACGACTTTTTTTTATATAAACGGGGAGAATATTCGGCTTTGATCTTCATCTCGCATCAACATGACACCGAAGGAGAAAGCTGAGAAAGAAGCACGAAAGTTGGGTTTCTGCGCCCATGGCGACCCTACTCTCGGGGGTAAGGAGCCGGAGCCCTTAGTCTTCAAATTCGAGGATGTCCCCACCCAGTTAGCCAAGAACTTCTTGAGTCATTTTGGTATGGACGGCTCATCTTCTTCAAATGGGCGCAGCCTGGCAGAGCAGCGGGAAGCGTTCGATGCTATGCTACACCACATGGGGGTCAGCAGTGTGGAGGAGTTGGGCGCCAAGCTCAGTCGCTCCGCGGAATAGGGCGCGCCTTTTCATGTTTCTGTTTTTTTTTAGATGTAGCGCTTCTTCTCCTCTTTTGTTTATGTAAGGCCATCAGCGCCTCTATCAATGAAAGTTTGCTTTGGGTGTCAGAATTTTTTTCTTTTAATGAAACTTTTTACTAAGCGCTGCATTCACCCAAACAGAAGCGCGCGCTAATTTAGGAACTGAAGATGACGCTCTTTGACTGAGTCCAATCTTTCTATTTTTCGAAAGACACGTGGCGCCAGTCAAGTGGTAGCTCCCATATTCGGTACGAATTCCTAGGGATGCACTTTTGACCCGGCCTTATCATTTGAGCACTATAAATAGCCTTCATTTAGAATCAGAGAATTTATTCGAAAATGTCTGCAACGAAGCCTTTGTGAGCCCTACGTCTTCTCCGATCTGATGCGGTCTACGACGATTCTCCTCGATGAATTTTGCAGTATCTTCATGGGTAAGGAGAAGAAGATTCCTTTCTTTCCTCCATATTTTTGAAGAACCATGGTACATTCTATGCCTTGTTCATTCTGTTGGGCGCGTGCTAGAAGATATCCTGTCTCGGCGCGCTGAGAAAGGGTTCTGTTCCAGCGCGTATTGAAGAGCCAAACTGTTCTGGCGCTCTAAGAAAGGATTCTGCTTCGGCGCGCGCTGAGGAGATATCCTGCCTTGGTGCGCTGAGGAAGAAGTCTATTTCAGCGCGCGCTAAAAGATAGACTGTTTTGGGCGCAGTAGGAAATAGACTACTCGGGCGCGCGCTGAAATGTAATCTGTTTGATGCGCGCTAGACAGAGTACCTGTTTAAAACCAGCGCCTATTTTTGATAGATAAGGCACGCCTGTTGAAGACGAGCATTTGTCTTTGACTGAACAGGGTGCGCCTGTCTTTGATAGGTTAGTGTGCGCCTGGTGATAATGACACTTCTATTGATTAACTTCTTTGTTGTTTTCTGCATAAGCTTGGCTGAAAAACCTTTCCAGAACTGGCATTGGCGATTTGGACGCTGTGGGGAGCATTCTTCTGACACCAACATCAGGCAGCTCATGCGCTTTTGACGCACAAATCAGACAACTCAGAACTCTTCGTGGGGTAGAAAGGTCTTCCTCAGATGGTAGGAAGATCTTATACACATGGAGAGTTGGACGGTGGAGTCAACTCTAACCTGAGAAGTTAGGTAGTAGAGTTCCTTTTACGGCAGAACTAGGAATCGTATCCCAATGCTGGATACATTCCTATCTCTTCTGAAGGGCCGTCATTCCTCCATCGGTTGTATTGGCAACAACGCGTGTTCGGGCTGCCATACTCTGGGGTTCTCCTCTCATCTGAGAGAGAAGACCAGAGTTAATTTCTGCTGCCCGTGTCGCCATTGAGGCTCAGACAGCAAGGAATTGCCACCAATAATGAATCCGATAAAGAAGATCCAGAGATGTAATAGATCTCCATTAGGTCACCGTTGTTGTATAGAATAAAAATCCCAGATGTAATAGATTTCCATTATGATTTGTAAGAAAGTCTAATAAATGTAACAAATTTTTATGATGATAGAATGAGAATGGAAATGACAATTCTGTGGGATCTTTTGAAACCTTTTTGATGTTTCATGGCATTTTGATAAGCCGATATTTTTTTATCAGCGATAACTTGATCTTAGCGTATGATTCTCAGAAAAGAACTATTGCTTGTTTTAGTATATTCGTCAGAGGTAATATGAACGTGACAAAACGACTGTTTAAGCTGTCTATCCTTTTTGAGAGTCGGATAGCTAGAAAGAACTTATCATCTGACAAATGGTAAGATGATCAATGAGATCAAAATATCATTTCTCAAAAGTCTGAGATAATTAGATTTCTAAAGGAGATTGATTGATTTATTGTTCCATTATTGAGAAGGTAAATGGACAGTAATGAATGTAAATATATCCAAGGATAAGTGATGAAACCGATGAATGAACGAGCGAACATACATTTCTTTTTGCGGGGAAGGGTGCTTCTGTTCCCGGGACCGATTGAGCGGCAGGTTTCTTCTATAAATAGAGTAAAGCTCTCATAGAATTAGCATCGTCATCAGCAAGAATGTCTTCGAATGATGTATCGAAGAAGGTCGAGATCGTCCCGAAGGTTGGAGAGGGCACCGAAAAACGTCCAATCGAGCCGATCCAGCCGAAGCAGACAGAAGTGGGCGAAGAGTCGTCTGCACCCAAGCCGCCATGGGATATCCTAGACTTCTTAGTTGAACCAGGGACGACAGAGGAAGAAGAAGCTAAACAACTGGCCGTTTGCAAGTTTCTTATGGGTTCAAGCAAATATGTCCTCGACTCTTTTGTCAACTATATATCTTTGAAAAGAACGGTAGCGGTCCTCGTCCTGATTTTAAGAAGGATGATAGTGATCTCCCTTGATATCATTTATGATGAAATAAAATTTTTATTTATGAACTGTTTTGTCATATTTACAAGGAATCCCTTTTACATTCATGCATAGTACTTTTTAAGGAATTTGTCATTGATAGACATCATTGCAACTCGTCCATCTAGCTATGTGAGTTGATAGGCGCCATTTGAGAAGACTTTGCTCACGATATATGGACCTTCCCATTTTGCGTCGAACTTGCCTTTGCTCATGTGAGTCATAGTCATAGGACGTCTGACTGCTAGAACGTGTTCTCCTTTCTGAAAGGCTCTGATTTTGACTTTGCGGTTAAAAGCCTTCGAGATGCGTGCTTGGTATAACTCAATGTGTTGTTGAGCCAATAGCCTCTTCTCGTCGAGCGTCTCTAATTCTTGAAGTCGAATGAGATCGTTGTTCTCTGTGATAAGTTTATTGGCAATGGCAATCCGCAGGGATGGGATCTGAAGTTCCAAAGGAAGAACAACTTCACAACCATACACAAGAGAAAAAGGTGTACAGCCTGTAGGAATGCGGACCGTAGTGCGATAGGCCCATAGACATTCTCCGAGTTTCTCACTCCAATTCTGTTTGTTAGTAGAGACAAACTTCTTAAGGAGTTTGATAATAGTCTTGTTGAATGCTTCAGCCAAACCATTAGCAGCAGGATTGTAAGCCGTAGAGGCAACATTGTCTATCTGATGATCGTTACAAAACCTGGTAAACTTCTGGCTAATGAATTGTGGTCCATTGTCGTGAATGATCCGTCGAGGTACACCGAATCTATAGATGACATGGTGTTTGACGAAATTGACGATGTTACTGGTCTTAACTTCAGCCAAAGGTATAGCTTCAGCCCATTTGGAGAAGTAGTCGGTTATTGTTAGTATAAACCGATGTCCTTTAAAAGAAGGAGGGTTGATAGGACCTATGATATCCATGCCCCAGGCTTCAAAAGGTCAGGAAGCAGCAGTTGGATGCAGAAATTTCGACGGTTGGTGAATGAAATCTGTATAGATTTGACAAGCTCGGTATTTCCTTGCATATTCAATGGCATCTGAAACCATAGAGGGCTAGTAATAACCCATGCGTCGGATACGATCTTGTAGTTTAGGACCAGGTTGACGTGCTCCGCAAACATCGTCATGAGCTTCACGTAACACTTGCTTTGCTTCATCACCAGCAAGACAGCGTAAGAGAAGACCGTCATAAGTCCGCCGGTAGAGAGTCTTAGTAGTCTGATTGTAGTAGAATCGAAGAGACCGCCGACGAATACTCGTAGCCTCCTTGGGATCGTTAGGAAGTATATCATGGACTACGAAGTCGATGAAGGGAGCTCTCCAATCTTCATTAATAACATTGGCTTTAGTAAGATTACTGAACTCAATATTGCGATTGTTTTCAATGCAAAACAATTCTCGATTAGAGACAACCACCACATGCCGTCTTTTGATGGGAATGGCTAAGACTGCCGCAAGATTGAGCCAAAGCATCTGCCTCAGTATTGTAAGCTCGACGGACATATTCGATGAAGAAGGCTTTGAATGACGTAGCCATGCTGATTGTCGCTTCATGATAAGGCACTAGATCTTGATGACGAACTTCATAGGTTCCTCTAACCTGGTTAACAACTAGCTTGGAGTCGTCATAGACTTCAAGATATTCGACGTCAAGTTATTTAGCTAACTGAAGGCCAATGAGTAGAGCATTGTATTCTGCTATGTTGTTGGAGCAGGATTCATCTAGGGAGTAGGCTCTTTGAATAGTTGAACCGTCTGGAGAAACAAGAACAACTCCGACTCCTGCAACAATGGTACCATTTGGTCCAATCCTGGATACACCGTCAAAGAATGGACGCCAAGTAGGAAATTCTTTGGAGATCATATTTGATTCCAATGTCTCATCTCGAATTTCATCATAGAGTTTAGATGTCTCCGGTATAGGATGAGCTGCTAAGAAGTCTGCCAGCGCTTGACCCTTGACATACTTTTGTGGAACATATACCATGTCATATTGGACTAGCAGAATGGCCCATGTAGCTAACCGAGAGTTAAGTGTGCTGGGTTTCTTCATCAATACTCGAAGAGGATTGACTCGAGAAATGACATGAATGGTTTGTCCAATGATGTAATGCCTTGTCTTTTGAACAACAAACATAATAGCTAAGTATTCTTTCTCGACCGGACTATAACGGTGTTCGGTACCAATCATAGTACGACTGAGATAATAAATGGCTTGTTCATGACCTTCTTTGTTCTTCTGGGCAAGTAAAACACCCAACGAATGATCCATAGCACGGACATACATTAAGAAAGGTATGCCTGAAATTAGTGGCACCAGGACTGGTGGGTTCATCAAATACCGTTTTATGTCATCAAATGCTCGTTGACATTTTTCGGTCCAAATGAAAGATACACCCTTCTTCATTAGCTGAGTAAACGGTCTGCAGCGTCCAGACAGATTCGAAATAAACCTCCTGATGTACGCAAGTCGACCTTGGAATCCTCATAGCTCTTTTAAGTTGAGTGGAGGAAGCATCTCTTGAATGGCTTTGATCTTCTTGGGATCCACGTGTATACCCTTAGAGGTAATGACAAAGCCGAGAAATTTGCCACTAGAGACGCCCAAGAATGACTTGGTGGGATTCATTTTGAGTTGATGTTGGCGCATTAGATCGAAGATAGTTCTTAAATCTTGGATGTGATCTTTCTTTAGACGACTCTTGACAGCAATATCGTCGACGTAACATTCGACAGTCTTGCGTAAATGATCTCGAAAGATGGTACTCATAGCTCGTTGATAAGTTGCACCAGCGTTCTTGAGACCAAACGGCATCACAGTATAGCAGTAGACTCCGCGAGGAGTGCGAAAAGAGGTATATTGTTCATCTTCAGGATTCATTCAAATCTGATTGTATCCAGAGAATCTATCCATAAATGATATTCTTTCGAACCCATAAGTGTTGTCGATCATGACATCCGTAATAGGGAGAGAAAATTTGTCCTTTGGACATGCTTCATTAAGATCACAAAAATCAATGCAAACTCGAACTTTGCCATTTTTCTTCAAGACTGGAACGACGTTGGCTACCCAATCAGGATGTTGTTCTTCTCGAATAAAGCCACAAGCGATGAGCTTCTTGACTTCATCGTCGATTGTATCCATCATTTCTGGTTTGAAGGGCCGTTGTTGCTGTTTGACTGTTTTGCGTTAGGCAAGATATTTAATTTGTGGGTAGCAATTTTGGGATCTAAACTTGGCATGTCTTTATAATTCCAAGCGAAGACATCAATATATTCTCGAATAAGAAGAATTAATTCTTGCTTATCCGTCTCTGGTAAATTCTTACTGATGAATATTGGACGAGGCGACCCGCTCTCTCCTATGTTAATTTGAACCAATTGATCTTCGGTGCGAGGCTCCCGTTGTTCGAATCGAAGTTCCCATTGGGTATCCATTCGTTGAACCCAAGGATCTGTTTCAGGATTTTCCTCAATGTCCTCATCATAGCCTTCTGGGATTTCAGTGGAGACAATGTTAGAAGATACGATCAATCGATGAACTTGACCAATGCTGGTGTCAGAATCCCATAATCTAGAATCAGAAGAGTTAGAGCGCTCCTCATTATCGGATTCAAAGACTTCTGGAGACAAAACTGGAGGTGAAGCATATCCGAGACCTCTTTTCGTCCTGCTGTAATACATCTCTGATTTTTCTTTCGGAACAGCCGTACAGATAGGAGTTTGTCTACCCTTGCCATAGTTGAGGACATTCTTGAAATCGTAACCCATTTTTCGAATGATGTCTTTTGATTGTTGGCTATAACGACGTAGTTGGAGACGTCCTGTATCATTACTTTTGCTATCATCTGTATAGCTGAATTTCTGTTCTGGTCCTTTACTAAAAAGTATTGGACATTCACCTCTCTTTCGAGAGGGGACAACAAAACACGAGTCATCTGGATGCTCCAATAAGACCTCTGTCTGAAAGGATTGTACGACTCCTATTGTAAATGAATGAAAGCTGTCTAATATATCCAAGTAGTATTTAGTATGATAATTGACATCAATATACTAGAAAGTAGATGCTTTTTCATTGATTTGTACATCTGTATTTACAATAGGACCTTTAGCCTTAGTAGGCTTGGTCAGATCGATTATAAGAGGGGGAGAAGAAGAACGCGGAGGAGGCTTGCTACGACGAAGGTCGATAACAAGTGGTTCAGAGGAGGTGAGCTCCCTTTTATCCTGGTTACGACATAAGTCAATAACAAGTGGCTCGAAAGAGGTGAGTTTCCTTTTATCCTTGTTACGACGTAGATCTATAACAAGTGGCTCAGAAGAGTTGAGCACCCTTTGATCTTGACCACCATCGGTTGATTGCTTCCGAACTGGCAAATGAATAGCCAGTGGTTTTGAGGATTGAGGATGAGAAATACGCCTTTTGACAGGTATGATGAGGGTGTCATTAGGCACTGCTTCTTGTTCTTCTTCAGTATCCAAAGCCAGTACTACCTTCATGAACTCATCTTTATATATGCGAGCATCGTTACAATATGCTTCGATACCTTTAAAAGGATAGAGATCCGCTACTTCTTTTTGAACCTCTTCATTGTCATCAACGTACTTGAAACATTGATGGAGAGTCGAAGGAATAATGTTGTGTTCATGAAGGAATGGTCTTCCCAAAAGAGCATTGTAAGAGCAACCATGATTGTCTATAATGTAGAAGGTCACCTTTGTGCGGAGATTGCCTATTTGGAGTTTTAGACGAATCTTGCCCAGAGGCTCACTTCTTTCCTGGTTGAACCCCAGAATGGTGGTGATTGTGCCAGAAAGACTATGCACTGGGATCTTCAGTGCATCTAGCATTGTCTTTGGCATGATGCTGAGTGCTGACCCTAGATCTATCAGAATACGATCAACCTTCAATGAGTCGATGTATCCTGTATAGTATAGAGGACGGTCATGCCTATTGTCTTCCATCAGCATATCATCTTGTGTGAAGGTAATGTTTGAAATTAATTGTAACACACTGTGACAGTGGAGGCAAGAGACAGGCTATGATTCTGGCTTCTTTAGAAGAGTTAGACAGGTTTTTGCCTGTATTAGAGCTTCACTCAGAGTTTCTCGAGTCTCTTTGGAGAGCCGCAAGAGCTCGAAGACCGACAGCCTGGGCGGCGTATTGGCTAGTTGAGCCAAGATATCAAAGTTGTATGGCTTCTCAAGTCCAGAAGGAGATAACTTCTTCAAAGGTTTGTCGAAGCGGACATGTTGTTTGCCTTTGTCGGCTGCCGTCGGCTTAGGGAGAATGGGTTCTACAATCGGTGAGAATGCAGAAGGGATGTCTTCAGTAGAGACAGGTTGTACTGGAGCAGACTTAGAAGAAGGAGCAGGAATTTCTTGAGCTTCGAAAAATTCTCGTAGATAGGCTTTCCCTGAGCTGGTGCCCAGCAGGATTTTCTCTTCAATTATGGGGTCAAAAGACACCATATTGCAAATCTTTGTTTTGCCTTTGGAGTGGTCTTTTTGCTTAGGCGAGGAAGAATGTCACGCCCCAGAACCAGAATACTGGAGAGCGGGGGCAAACATAGCCAGCTACGTATATTGAAATGGAAACCACCTCGATATATGGTCACGGCTGTCTAGATATATGAGGGTTTACTACAAGCCAGCAGTCTCTTATGGTCATGAATAAGCCTAATGTCTCAATCACAGCAAGTAAGTAAAGTCACAAGATGTATGATCATTAAATATACAATAATAAGGCTTCCCAGATATCACATATTCAGCTGATCATGAAGCTAGTCGTTACAAAATGTTAGGACTAGCAAGAGTTTAGTCATACATGATCAACCCTAGGATTTGTTAATCATGTTTACAGCCCGTAGGCAGACAGTAAGTAAAAGTGCATCGAGCTAACAGGTGCTCGTCGGCTAAACGCCTCAAAAGAATATTTTTACAATAAAGTGGACAAGACAAAAAGGAAAACCCACTCTTGGCCCGGGTTCCGTCTAGTGTTCACCATTGGGCTGGAAGCTTGGTAGATCCTTGGAAGCTGCTCCGAAATCTGGCCACACAAAACCAGCTGGGTCAAACCCCAGAAAGAGCAAGTGCCACAAGGGGGCCACGAAATAAGAACAAAAGCTAACAATCAGCACAAGAAAACTAATATTAAAAACTAGAATTACGAAAACATGTCAGGATGATATACGACGAGATAACCATGGAACTATTCCGATAGCCAGGTTACAACCCGTAAACCAAACAAGGACCGGGGTTGTAACCCTTCGTCTGAACAGAACTTGGTATCCCACCATTTATCGGCAAAATAATATAAGAAAATCAAGACAGAAAACAATCTTGTACGGGATCAAGACATAGCTAGACTGATTATACCTCATTCAATCAATCACGGCCAAGCAGATCCTACGGCTTACTACTTTAACTAACTAGGGTTATCACAGGCCTAATTACTAACAAGATGTAGTGAGATTGTTCCACAGCCACAAGCCCTGCAGACCATCCAGGCTACCCAGGTCAAAAATTAGGGGTTGAATTCAGGTGGGTACATCACCCGGAGGACAAATATACTCTTAGGTGACTTAGAGGGTACAACACGCGACGGTGTGCTGGAAATGTGTCCTACTCGACGGCAGGCTACAGATCCCAAGAGCGCCCAGGTAACGGGATTGCCTGTAGCTATGTCATCTCTTCATGACTACTGTGTTATTCTAGTTATTAACCTTAATCCATTTTAGTAGGTACTCCTGACCGTGGTACTCAGAAGTCCCATCCTAGACATGATGCAAGACAGGACAAGTGGATTTAACAAGCAAGCAAGAAAGAACCACCCACGGTGTCAAGGCAGGTCAAGTTAAATTATCAAGATAAATCATGTCAGGGTACTTGTCAGGAGTGCGCCACGACGGGCCACTATCATGTCAGGTTGGTCATGTCAGGAGTGCACCACTACTGGTCACTGTCGTGTTATGCTAGTTCCTTGTCATACCATGCCATGTACAATAGTCATTCCAAACATATCAAGTAAAATCAAGTTCATGACAAAAGGCGTAAGGATATAAAATGGGCATAAAATATCTAATAAAATATCAATATACAGGGCTATAGAAAAGCCAAGCTTAAAGAAATAAGACCAAAACTCCAAGAGCCAATGGGTTAAGCAAGGGGTCAGGGGAGCAGCGTACGCGAAAAGTCACGCACGCATGAGAGCTGCGTAGGTGAAAAGTCACGCACGCTGAGAGAGCAGCGTAGGTGAAAGTCACGCACGCTACAGAGAGCAGCGTAGGTGAAAAGTCACGCACGCTGAGAGAGCAGCATAGGTAAAAAGTCACGCACGCTACAGAGAGCAGCATAGGTGAAAGTCACGTACGCTACAAAGAGCAGCGTAGGTGAAAAGTCACGCACGCTGAGAAAGCAGCGTAGATGAAAGTCACGCACGCTGAGAGAGCAGCGTAGGTGAAAAGTCACGCACGCTACAGAGAGCAACGTGGGTGAAAAGTCACGCACGCTCAAGGGAGCAGTGTACGTGAAAAGTCACGCACGCTCAAGGGAGCACGCTTCCAACAGGGAGCGTACCCAAGTCTGTGTACGCAGTGCTAAAGAGCGCGCGCAGCTCAGTGTGCGTAAGCTAAACAGCTCTGCACACTGCTCATTGTCTCCTCCAAACAGCAAGAACACCATGGTAGAACCCAAGCTTCAAAAGTTCATAACTTGGCCATCCGAGCTCCAAATCCAGATTTCCAAAGCTCCAACTTGGGTGAAACTGAATGCTCTCCCACATGGAAATACCAAAACCCATGAAAATCTAACTTAAAGAGATCAAACCATGCAAAATCCGAAAATAGAAATAACTTAGATCTAGAGCAAAGGAGACTTCAAATCACAAAACACCAAGTCCTAATGTTGGTCACTATGTCCTAATCTAGCAAATGAACCAAGAAAATAGGGCTCTCATGAAGTGGCAAGGTGCATTTGCCTAGGGTTAGGAGAGTTGTGGAGGAAGGAGAAGAAGAAGAAGAAGAAAATTAATGGTGGAAGTTATGAGGAGAGAGAGTGGTAGGTGGGGAATATAAAGAGGGTGGGTTGTGGTATGTTGAGGGTGGAGAGTAGGTTAAGGTGTTCCTATGCATAATAAACCAAATCAAACCAACCCAATCCAAACCAATTAAAACCGAACCATGACAAAACCCAAAATACGAGAAATACCAAAATTCCACAAGTTGAGAAAAATAAAAATACATGCCAAAAATCCAGATACGAGTATAAATACGAAATACGGGAAATACGGGAAATGAGGGTGACAACTCTACCCACCTTAAAAGAATTTCGTCCTCGGAATTTAATCAAGGAGCTAGAGATCGTCACGACAAGCTACACTAAGCACAGACAAGTTACACTAAGCAGTTCAATCATGCAATCATACAATGCAAGCAAGGAAGGGAAAACGTAAGGCATAAGAAAGACATTATACCTCACGAGTCAAACAGGTAGGGATATCGCGATCGGATATCGTCCTCACGCTCCCACGTTGACTCACCTAGAGAGTGATGACCCCAAACAACACGGACTAATTTAATAGTCTTGTTCTTGAGTATCTTCTCCCTCCGGTCCAATATAGACACGGGCCTCTCCTCATACGAAAGGTTGGTACCAACAACCAATTCTGAATGGTCTAGGATGTGGCTCGGGTCCGGAACATATCTTCGTAATTGGGACACATGGAATACATCATGCACCTCATTTAGCGACGACGGAAGAGCGAGACGATAGGATATATCTCCTACTCGCTCTAGAATATCGAACGGCCCTATATACCTAGGACTAAGTTTTCCCCGCACGCCGAAGCGAATGACGCCGCGGTTAGGCGAGATCCTAAGGAATACATGGTCGTCGACAGCAAATTCTAAGGGACGTCGATGAGCATCGGCCCAATGGCGCTGGCGGTCCTAGGCAACTCGGAGGTGATCTCTGACCTTCCTGACCACTTCAACCGTCAGGGAAATCAATTCGGGTCCGAGCATCTGCCTCTCCCCGACATCGTCCTATGCTAGCGGGGATCTGCACTTCCTGCCATAAAGAGCCTCGAAGGGTGCCATCTGGATACTGGCCTGATAACTGTTGTTATACGAGAATTCTACCAGGTGCAGATGATTCTCCCATGAACCACCGAAGTCAAGGGTACAGGATCTCAACATATCTTCAAGAGTCTGGATTGTGCGCTCTGATTGACCATCCGTCTGCGGGTGATAAGCTGAGCTGAATTGAAGGCGAGTCCCCAAACTCTTCTGCAAGCTACGCCAAAAGTGTGATATGAATCTTGAATCCCTGTCCGAGGTGATGCTGACTGGCACACCGTGAAGCCTGATGATCTGCCTGAGATACATCTCTGCTAACTGCGCCGTCGACTGTCCAACTCTGAATGGGAGAAAGTGTGCCACCTTGGTAAGCCTGTCCACAATTACCCAAATAGCATCTCTGCCGGCCGGAGATCTGGGCAATCCGGTCACGAAATCCATGGTTATATGTTCCCATTTCCATTCTGGGATCGGTAAGGGTTGAAGAAGTCCAGCGGGCCTCTGATGTTCAGCTTTAACCTGTTGGTAAACCAAACACCGAGAGACAAACCGGGCTATCTCCCTCTTCATGCCATTCCACCAGAAATGCTGACGAATATCACGGTACATTTTCGTACTACCCGGGTGAATAGAATATTGTGAACTGTGGGCTTCTGCCATGACTTCCTGTCTGATATCTCCACTGGGTACACAAAGACGAGTGCCGTGCCGAAGTGTACCATCGTCATGGATACATAACTCTGGCCTTCTTCCTGCTTCACACTCTGCTCTGAGTCGCTGGATCTTGGAATCTGTTGACTGCGCCACCCGGATTCTCTCAACTATGCTGGATTGAACCTGTAGGCTGGCCATCAATGCCACGCTGGTTGGAAGAACCACTTCAATTTCCATCTTCTGAAGATCTGCCAATAATTCTGGTTGCGCCGTCAGGAGATAAACTCCGGCTCTCCTGCTCAATGCATCTGCTACAATGTTGGCTTTCCCGGAATGATACTGCAAATCCACATCATAGTCCACCAGTAGCTCTAGCCATCTTCTCTGCCGCATATTAAGGTCCTTCTGGATGAAAACATACTTCAGGCTCTTATGATCAGTAAAGATCTCCACTCTATCTCCGTACAAGTAGTGCCTCCACAACTTCAAAGCAAACACTACCGCCGCCAATTCCAAGTCGTAGGTCGGGTAATTCTTCTCATGATCACGAAGTTGACGTGACGCATAAGATATTACCTTCCTATGCTGCATTAAGACACACCCCAATCCTCTGCCTGAAGCGTCACAATAAACTGTGAATCCTCCGGTCCCATCTGGAAGGGTGAGAATGGGAGCCGTTATCAAACCTCGCTTTAACTTCTCAAATGATTCCTAATACTCTACTGTCCAAACAAACGGCACATCCTTGCGGGTCAACTGGGTCATCGGTGCTGAAATCCTTGCGAAATCTGAAACGAACCGCCGGTAGTAGTCGGCCAATCCAAGGAAGCTGCGAACCTCTGCCACTGAGCTGGGTACCGGCCACGACTCGATAGCCACAATCTTCTGGGGATCCACTTACACTCCTTCTCGGGTAATGATGTGACCCAAGTATGAAATACGATCGAGCCAGAACTCGTATTTACTGAACTTGGCGTACAACTGATGCTCCCTAAGTGTCTGGAGGACGACTCTGAGATGCTGCTCATGCTCTGCTTCACTCTTGCTGTAGACCAGGATGTCATCTAGGAACACGATCACAAATTGATCCAAGTAAGGCATAAAAATGCGATTCATGAGGTCCATGAATACGGCCGGCGCATTGGTTGCTCCAAAGGGCATAACAAGGAACTTCCAATGCCCATACCTCAATCTGAATGCTGTCTTCGGGATGTCCTGCTCTCTGACTCTGATCTGGTGGTATCCCGACCGCAAATCGATCTTCGAAAACACTGAAGCCCCTCTGAGATGATCAAACAAGTCATCTATCCTCGGAAGAGGGTATCTGTTCTTGATTGTCACCGAATTCAAGGTACGATAATCAATACATAGCCTAGATGTACCATCCTTCTTTTTCACAAGAAGCATCGGGGCTCCCCAAGGCGATCCACTTGTACGGATGAATTCCTTGGTCCTCAGTTCTTCAATCATCTTGTATAAAATCTCCAACTCTGAAGGCGCCATCCTGTAGACTCGCTCTGATACTGGTGCTGTCCCGGGAATCAAGTCTATAGTGAACTCAATCTCCCGCTCTGGCGGCATCTCTGGAAGCTCCTCTAGAAAGACATCTGGAAACTCTTCAACTATCCGAGATAACTGCACTACTGCTACTGCCATCCGCAATGCTGGGGAAGATGGCTCCACTGCGCCTCTGGAAAATGAAAACTCTGGCTCGCCGGGGATACTAAAGACAACTCTGCCGATATGGCAGTCTATCCTAGCATACTGGTTCCTCAACCAATCCATGCCTAGGACTACATCATAGTCTGCCATAGGAAACTCTATGAATCTAGCGGAGAACTTCCTACCGCTAACTACGATCCGACACGAGGAAAACACTCGATCTACTCCCACAAGGCCATTACCAGTAAGTATATTGAGCCTCACTGATAAGGACTCGGGCTCCAATCCTATCCTTGTCGCGAATCGTGCAGACATAAATGAATGCGATGTACCAGAATCAAATAATACAGACGCTGGAGAGGAGTTGACGAGAATAGTACCTGCCACAACCTCACCTGGTGCAACTTCTTCTTCCATAGCCATCATCATGGCCTGACCTTGTCCTCTGGCTGCTGGTCCCCTCTGCTGGAAACCTCTCTGCCTATTCTGGGTCTGAGCTTGGGCTTGTGCATACTGCTGGGGGTGTTGTTGCTGGAATGCCTGAGACTGAGGCGGCAAGGGCCTCGAAGACTGATACTGCTGCTGCTGAACTGGTGCTGGGGCCGGTCCTCTCACCGAAGATCTAGAAGGGTTGGATGCTGATGAACTACCCCTATTCGGGCAAGCCCCTATCCTATGATCTGTTGCTCCACAAGCCAAGCATAATCCCTGCGCCCTACGATAATCTGCCACCACATGCCCTGGCTTCCTGCAATGAGAACATCCCATCGCGGAAGTCTGCTTCTGCTTCTGCTGCTACGGGTACGTCGGGGTCGAATGCTGAACCGACGTAACTGAGGCCGCCCGTCCGCCTCGGAGTTCCAATGGTCAATCCCCTGGCTGCCGGGGCTGGGGCTGATGATTGCTGCATCTGGCTGTGGGACCGCTTCCTACCTCCGGTCCTATCCACGATCCTCTAGGAGGTGTACTCATGCCTCCTAGCTGCTCTCAAGACTGCATCGAACGTCTGGTGCTCGAACTGCTCAACCGCCAACAAGATCTCCAAATGTAGCTCCTGCTGGAATCGCTGGGCCCTATCAAACTCGGTCGCCACCAAGGTGGGGGCAAACCTACTGAGTCTAGAAAACTCCGATGCATAACTGTCGACTGTTCTGCCTCCTTGCTTCAAGTTGGTAAATCTGGTCTGCAGGTCGTACCGAGCCACATCATCGAAATACTTTATCTGGAATCTCTCTCTAAATACTGCCCAAGCAATGGGTGCCACTAATCCCATGGCTTGCGCCGCCCACCAACTGTGAGCCAAGTCCAACAACTGCAGGCGTACCACCGCCACCTTCTCATTCTCGGGTGTCCTAGCTTCTTCCAGAATCACCTCGGTATCCTGAAGCCATGCATCCGCGGCAACCGCATCCTCGCTGCCGTCGAAGAAAGAAGGGTTCAATCGCTTGAAGCTGTTGGCCGTCTGGTTCCCTGGATGTCCGCCTCGGGTCAAAGCATCTTGAACTGTCAGGTACAGGGCGTCGCTTCGACGATCCTGGAAAGCTATCAAGGTTCTGATGAGGCCTACTAAGGTACCATCATCTGGCTCTGCGGGCTGGACGGACCGAACTGGTGACTCTTCTCCAGTAGGCACAACTCTGGAGGCTACACCGGAATGCTGGGCTTGATCTCCGGGTTGCTGCTGATCCACGGGAAGTGCTCCACCTCGTTGATCGATAGGACCAGGTACAGTGCCGCTGAAGAAGACGACACAGGGAACAATAAGGAAAGGACCAGCACAGATCAATGATATAAGCACAGGATCAGGACAAGAATCCAGGGATTCAGAGGACACGAACAGAGATCAAGGACGAGTACTGATCGAGACATCTATCTGGTAAACCCTCACATTTCTTGATTGACAAGACCTGCATGGGCCACCACTTAAACCATGTCACGCTCCAGAACCAGAATACTGGAGAGCGGGGGCAGACATAGCCAGCTACGTATATTGAAATGGAAACCACCTCGATATACGGTCACGGCTGTCTAGATATATGAGGGTTTACTACAAGCCAGCAGTCTCTTATGGTCATGAATAAGCCTAATGTCTCAATTACAGCAAGTAAGTAAAGTCATAAGATATATGATCATTAAATATACAATAATAAGGCGTCCCATATATCATATATTCAGCTGATCATGAAGCTAGTCGTTACAAAATGTTAGGACTAGCAAGAGTTTAGTCATACATGATCAACCCTAGGATTTGTTAATCATGTTTACAGCCCGTAGGCAGACAGTAAGTAAAAGTGCATCGAGCTAACAGGTGCTCGTCGGCTAAACGCCTCAAAAGAATATTTTTACAATAAAGTGGGCAAGACAAAAAGGAAAACCCACTCTTGGCCCGGGTTCCGTCTAGTGTTCACCATTGGGCTGGAAGCTTGGTAGATCCTCGAGAGCTGTTCCGAAATCTGGCCACACAAAACCAGCTGGGTCAAACCCCGGAAAGAGCAAGTGCCACAAGGGGGCCACGAAATAAGAACAAAAGCCAGCAATCAGCACAAGAAAACTAATATTAAAAACTAGAATTACGAAAACATGTTAGGATGATATACGACGAGATAACCATGGAACTATTCCGATAGCCAGGTTACAACCCGTAAACCAAACAAGGACAGGGGTTGTAACCCTTCGTCTGAACAGAACTTAGTTTCCCACCATTTATCGGCAAAATAATGTAAGAAAATCAAGACATGAAACAATCTTGTACGGGATCAAGACATAGCTAGACTGATTATACCTCATTCAATCAATCACAGCCAAGCAGATCCTACGGCTTACTACTTTAACTAACTAGGGTTATCACAGGCCTAATTACTAACAAGATGTAGTGAGATTGTTCCACAGCCACAAGCCCTGCAGACCATCCAGGCTTCCTAGGTCGAAAATTAGGGGTTGAATTCAGGTGGGTACATCGCCCGGAGGACAAATGTACCCTTAGGTTACTTAGAGGGTGCAACACGCGACGGTGTGCTGGAAATGTGCCCTACTCGACGGCAGGCTACAGATCCCAAGAGCGCCCAGGTAACGGGATTGCCTGTAGCTGTATCATCTCTTCATGACTACTGTGTTATTCTAGTTATTAACCTTAATCCATTTTAGTAGGTATTCCTGACCGTGGTACTCAGGAGTCCCATCCTAGACATGATGCAAGACAGGACAAGTGAATTTAACAAGCAAGCAAGAAAGAACCACCCACGGTGTCAAGGCAGGTCAAGTTAAATTATCAAGATAAATCATGTCAGGGTACTTGTCAGGAGTGTGCCACGACGGGCCACTATCATGTCAGGTTGGTCATGTCAGGAGTGCACCACTACTGGTCACTGTCGTGTTATGCTAGTTCCTTGTCATACCATGCCATGTACAATAGTCATTCCAAACATATCAAGTAAAATCAAGTTCATGACAAAAGGCGTAAGAATATAAAATGGGCATAAAATATCTAATAAAATATCAATATACAGGGCTATAGAAAAGCCAAGCTTAAAGAAATAAGACCAAAACTCCAAGAGCCAATGGGTTAAGCAAGGGGTCAGGGGAGCAGCGTACGCGAAAAGTCACGCACGCATGAGAGCTGCGTAGGTGAAAAGTCACGTACGCTGAGATAGCAGCGTAGGTGAAAGTCACGCACGCTACAGAGAGCAGCGTAGGTGAAAAGTCACGCACGCTGAGAGAGCAGCATAGGTGAAAAGTCACGCACGCTACAGAGAGTAGCGTAGGTGAAAGTCACGCTCGCTATAGAGAGCAGCGTAGGTGAAAAGTCACGCACGCTAAGAGAGCAGCGTAGGTGAAAGTCACGTACGCTGAGAGAGCAGCGTAGGTGAAAAGTCACGCACGCTACAGAGAGCAGCGTGGGTGAAAAGTCACGCACGCTCAAGGGAGCAGTGTACGTGAAAAGTCACGCACGCTCAAGGGAGCACGCTTCCAACAGGGAGCGTACCCAAGTCTGCGTACGCAGCGCTAAAGAGCGCGCGCAGCTCAGTGTGCGTAAGCTAAACAGCTCTGCACACTGCTCACTGTCTCCTCCAAACAGCAAGAACACCATGGTAGAACCCAAACTTCAAAAGTTCATAACTTGGCCATCCGAGCTCCAAATCCGGATTTCCAAAGCTCCAACTTGGGTGAAACTGAATGCTCTCCCACATGGAAACACCAAAACCCATGAAAATCTAACTTAAAGAGATCAAACCATGCAAAATCCAAAAATAGAAATAACTTAGATCTGGAGCAAAGGAGACTTCAAATCACAAAACACCAAGTCCTAATGTTGGTCACCATATCCTAATCTAACAAATGAACCAAGAAAATAGGGCTCTCATGAAGTGACAAGGTGCACTTGCCTAGGGTTAGGAGAGTTGTGGAGGAAGGAGAAGAAGAAAAAGAAGGAAATTAATTGTGGAAGTTATGAGGAGAGAGAGTGGTAGGTGGGGAATATAAAGAGGGTAGGTTGTGGTGTGTTGAGGGTGGAGAGTAGGTTAAGGTGTTCCTATGCATAATAAACCAAATCAAACCAACCCAATCCAAACCAATTAAAACCGAACCATGACAAAACCCAAAATACGAGAAATACCGAAATTCCACAAGTTGAGAAAAATAAAAATACATGCCAAAAATCCAGATACGAGTATAAATACGAAATACGAGAAATACGGGAAATGAGGGTGACAAAGAAGCCTCAAAATCTGCGACAAGATCAGGGTAGATCTACACAATCTCACCATTATCAAGAGATATGGGAACGAGACCTTCACTCCGTGGAGAAGGGAGATTCTCGATCTCAAGAGTGGCCTTGGGGATAAGGATAACACCATGCTGTACCATCTGTGGAGGGAAGTTACCAAACTGTACTGAGACCATGTTCGCGATAACAGTCTTCTCATCTTGTTGAAGGGTGACAACACCAGCGTTGACTAACTCTTGAATCTTGCCTTTGAGAACGTAACATGCTCGAGTAGGATGCCCAATAAATCTGTGATAAACACAATATTTGGGATGATCAGTCTTACCGACCTCGTCAGGCTTCTTCGGGTCTGGGAGTTGGAGCTTATTGCTTTTGATCAAGCAATCGAAGATGCTCACGGTGTCATTCTCGTCAAAGGAGTATTCTACTTTCGGACGAGGTTCCCTTGGTGGAGGGACAGAAGGAGTAGAAGTAAACACAGGTGGAGCCACGTTGACAGCCAGAGATTCTTTGCTCTTCAAATTGATGTTCAAGGTTTCTTTACCCTTACGGTTGTTCTGGCGATTGCCTCTACTAGATGTCTGGTGTTCATCCCGGTCGGGGTTAGACATGTGTACCCCGAACTGCTTGAATTGTCAGTGCTAACTTCAGCTGCTTTGGCATTGACAATAAATGATGGCCAGTCTTAAATATGAGTTGACCCCGTCCACATACTGATAATAGGCAAAAGATTTGCCTTGCAGGTATCTATAGTTACAGTGGCCGGAGTTCCAGGAGGCATCTTTAATGCTTCTCGACGGAATCTTTCAATGAAACTCTCAGCAGTTTTATTATGTCTTTGTTTGATCTTGTTCAGGACCGACATGGTCATGTCGTTAATTTCCTCATAGAATCATTCCAAGAAGATTTTTTTAAAACCCAAAAAAGAGGTGATACAGCCATCAGACAAGCTTCTGTACCAATCGTATGCTATACCAGCTAAACAGTCGACGAATACCCTGGTAAGAAGAGCATCATTTGGCTGAAGTTGAATAGTCATTACCTCAAAGTGGTTAATGAACTGACTCAGAGAAGTGCTGCTGTCAAACAACAAAATTGTGGAGATCTTGTATTTAGAAGGAAATGAGACTTCCTTCCATTCAATATGATAGGGTTGCTTGATTCCCAATCTCTGTAAATTGTCTTTCTCTTTAAAAGTCTTGAATTGAGTGCACAAGAGTTTGACAGCTTCATTAGCATCCTCCGATGATGAAGAAGGAGCAGGCTAAATTATAGTGTTAGGGGGAGGAACAACATGGTAAGCACTACCCCCAGCTCCTGACTGACTGGGTGTGGGTTGAATTTGTACAGGAGGTAATTGAGGAGATACTACCCCCAGACTTGCATTGACAGACACCGACGATGCTATAATCTCAGGATTTGCAGCAGGTGCAGTCGGTGGTACTGTATATTGGGTCGCGATGATAGAATGCATACTTGCGACCATTTTAGCCATGATCTTCAGCTTATCCTCTAGTGCAGCTATTCGTTGTTCTTGATTTGCTGAACTAGAAGCGTCTGGGTCGTCAGTGACAACATAAGCTGTCACTTCTCTAGGTACAGTAGAAGACACTGTTTGTTCAGAACTTTTGCTATATGCATCATAATCAGAGAAGGAGTCCTCTCCCAAGTGAGAAATAGAGAGATAACCATAGGGATCTTGGGGAAGATTCCTATGATCGATTGTATCTCGACTTCGGGATCGGGTGTATCGAAATACTCTTTCAGAAGATTCTTGGAGTAAATCTAAGTACCGCTTGCTGGGCCTGCGAGGCTTGCCGTGTTTGGAGCACTTTCTACCTCCAGCGTGTCGAGAAGCCATGTTGACGGAAGCATATAACACTTCGTCTTCATCTTCTGACATTGGTTCAGAAGTTGTAAAATTCAGACGATCGAAGACAGATCATTTTGTTATCTGGCAACAGCACTTGATGACAACCTTGTGATTACAACGGCGTTCAAGTGATTGAACTGGAGGTGTTGAGATATTGTCCCGCTTTTGCTTGAGGTGCCCTCGGAGGTCAGGAACAATGGCGGGACGAGAAGAAATTTGAGGGATATGTTCTTTGACGACATTCGGAATATGGTTCCGTTTCTTCAAATGTTTTGTCCCGTGAGTATACATGGAAGTGTTTACTTCGTTAGCATAGGTGTCAGGATTTTTCATCCTGGAAGTTTGCCTCTGATGTAGGTTCATTTTTGGCATTGGCTGTTTGCGTTTTGCTGAAGTTGATGTAGACCGGGGTCTATTGAGATAAACCCGTAGATCAGTAAATTCACCTCCAGGAACTTCCGTTTGAGACACTAGCAATTTCTCCTGCTTTGATCTGGATATTCGAAGAGTTGAGAGATCTTGAAAGGGTGCTACTGGAGTAGGCAAGATGCCTCTTTGATCAATATTATTCCCTTGAGCAGAGAGAGAAGAACTCTTGTTTAAGAGAGTCTTTGTATTGATCGGTGCCGAGGCACGTTCAGATTGATCTTCTGAGGTAAGGACCAGAGAAGACTGGAAAAACACCAAAGGATCTTTCCTTTTATTTTGTGAAGAAGGGTTGGCTAAAGAGCGTTTCCTTCTGTTGTCTTCCAGGTCTTGAGTAAGAGGAGGAACAATCAACGGACTACCCCCAGTGGATTGCGCTGGAGCAACTAGGTGCTTGGGAATAGGAGGAGAGTCTTTCCTTTTGCTGTGAGAAGAAGGAAAATTAGCCAAAGGGCTATCCCTTTTTGACTGCGCTGGAACAAGAGGGGTAGCCACCTGCGCTCGGGTTGAGACAGCAGTAGACGCTTTGGCCGATTGCGCCTGGGAGGAATTGACAGATGGCCTTTTGGCCACAGAAACTCCAGGAGTCGCAGTTTGCGCAGCAGGAGTTTTGGTCCCAAAATGCTTAAGTTGCACTCTGGTTGAAGGGGCAGTTGGTTGCGCAGGAGCAAAAGTTGCCGTAAGTTGTGCCCGGGGAAGAGGAGTCTTGCACTTTGCCAAAGCAGCACAGAAAGTAGTTTGTGCAGAGGCAAGAGAAGAAGTGTACTACGACTGGACCACAGGGGCTTTAGATTGCGCCTTGGCAGAGGAGATGGAGCCTTGCGCAGAGACAGAAGTTGCTACTAGCAGCTTCTAGGAGGAGATAGCAGGTTGCATAGCACTCTTAGAAGTCCATACTGACCGAACCTTGCTCGTGGCAGAGGTTGCAGTACGAGGGGTGATCCTAGAGTTGATCATTGCTTCATAGGCAATCTGGTTGACCTTCACAACCAGCGTCTTCTGCGTCTTTCCGATAGACGCTACGTCACATTGAGTTGTCACTTCCTTGTCGGAGGAGAAAGTCGTCCCCAGCAGAGTCGCCATTTTGTTTGCAAAAATAAAAGTTTTCTTTTTTTTATTTCACAAACTTTGAAAGAATAGTACAAGAGTACAATTGAATTCTGGGAAAGTACAACTGTTGGAATCCGATCTGAAGACGATCACTTTATCCCTTGGACGATGTGAACTTTGAAGACGATAGCCTCTGAAGAATGCAGCAGCACTTGGGCAAGAACTCATGATCTCTGGTGGTCTCTCAATGACTTGATCGCTCTCCTTGATGAAGAGTTTGAAACTCTATTTATAAAGTTCTGGAAATAACCAATTTATAGTTATTCTGAATTGCACAGGTTAGATTGCGCTGGAAATGGACTGCGTAGACTGCAAGTTGCACTGGCCATTGGACAATTGCTTCGATCGTGGGCTAACCGTACTCAGACGCGTGGCATTGTTTGATTGAAATGCGCTTGGTCGTGTGCAGGCGGTTGCCACGTGGCGAGCAATTGATGGCATGTAATCCACGTAATGAATGTCAGTTATATTCAGAGAGCTTGATGAATCGCGCTATCCGAACATCGCTAGCTTCAGGTTGCGCTCAGTTCTGGTCAATAGATCGCGCTGGATAGAGAGAGTTGGACTGCGCTAGGAATTGGCAGCTGGACTGCGTTAGGAATTGGCAGCTGGACTGCGCTAGGAATTGGACAGCTGTCCTAGGCGGCGGCGCGGCACGAGAAACGAACGGACTTCTCGTCTTTCGGGCTGTCAGTTGTCAGAAGATTTGATCTTTTGTCAGGTAATGATGATACTGCCATGTCAGCATAGCGCGCTCGGACTTGGCGCAGTCCAGCCTTTGCGCGGTTGGTTTGTTGCGCGGTCCATGTTAGCGCAGTTGATTTACGAGATGCGCAGTTGGATTTCTGTGCACTTTTTAATTAATGCAACTTGATTTTCAGGACCTACACTCTTTACCATGTTCACTTCAGAAACAACTGCCGTCAGAACCAGGTCGTCAACACCCTTAGCCAGACGCTCATCTTCAGTCATATGAGCCTGGTGAGGACGTCCCTTGTTCTTGTTGTACTTGTTGTAGTTGCGACTACGACAATCTGCAGCTTTATGTCCCATTTTATTGCATATGTGACATTTACCTTTGAACTTTTTATAGTTCCCTTGATCGGAGTAGGTTCCTTGATCGGAGCCTCCAATGTATTTGCGCTTTTTTTCTTTTTGTCCTGTTTCCAAGACATTTGCCCTGGCTTCTATAGAAGAGATTTTTTCAGTGCTCATGTTATTCTCTTCTATTTTAAGCCTGACAATTAGGTCTGCCAATGGCATGTCCTTACGTTTATGTTTTAGATAGTTCTTATAATCCATCCAGAGAGGCGAAAGTTTTTCAATCACAGAAGCTACCTGAAACGGTTCACATAAGGCCATACCTTCGGCAACCAGTTCATGGAAAATACATTGCAAGTCTTCAACTTGACTTGCCACTGATCTGGAGTCAACCATGTGGTAGTCAAGAAATTTGCCTACTACAAATTTCTTCGACCCTGCATCTTCTGCTTTGTATTTCTTGTCCAGAGCATCCCAGACTTCTTTTGCAGTCTTCAGTGGACTGTAAACATTCGATAGATGGTTTTCCAGTCCACTTAAAATGTGGTTCCTGCATAAGAAGTCTGCATGTTTCCACTTTCAACATTTGTAATCACAGTATTATCAGTTTCACCTTCTTGTAGAATAGGGACTGTTTCATTTAGAATCTTTGCCAGATTCAAAGTTGTAAGATAGAACAACATCTTTTATTGCCAGCGCTTGAAGTCGGTTCCATTAAACTTTTTCGGCTTTTCTCCTTGTCCAATATGGACATGAGCAGAAGTGATCATCACAGTGTTCTCAATTGCTGTCATTTTTGTCTGTTACAATATAATAGTACATACCAATGAGTGAAAAAAAATAATAAATTTTTCGGCTTTTCTCCTTGTCCAATATGGACATGAGCAGAAGTGATCATCATAGTGTTCTCAATTGCTGTCATTTTTGTCTGTTACAATATAATAGTACAGACCAACGAGTGAAAAGAAATAATAAATTTTATAAAGTGTTCTGTTATATTCTATATAGGAGAGCAAATCAAAACTAGTGTTATGAACATAATAAAAAATCAGAACAGGTCAATTAGAAATCAAGACCGAATATAGTATATTATTAAAGTCATTATCAAAAGAAGACTTAAAACACTGCTACATATGTGCTGAAGAATAGAACAGTACATCATTATGTGCGGATCCACTAATTTCAGATTCAAGACTTAATATAATATATTATTTTCTAAACCACAAAAAACTTAAAACAGAACAATATTTATCAATAAAGCCACTAATAATGACTTAAAGCCAATTGATTTACTGAACTTCGCCTAATGTTAGAACCGAACAGAACAAAAAAAAAATTTAATTAAAAGAAAACAATATGCAAATCTAAACAATGAGATTATATAGGCAACCAGAAGACTGTAGGCAACTATGAATGAATAAGTTGGAACAAAAAAAAACATGTATTCAACTTTGCCAGCAAAAGATGAATTACCACAAATTGAAAAGTTGTCAGAACAATTTATGTGAGGAGAAGAATACTCTAATGACAGTAACACAATTCAACTTCTGAGTCAGAGGAAACAATTAGTCAAGTACATTTAAAAAAATGTCTAAACATGAGTTGCATATGTGAGGAACACTATACAGGAAGAAGGAAAATTTTCCATGAGAAGAATGTGGTGTAAGGCACCAGACTCAAGTTCTGGTCTTCGTGAGAATAATCTGGAGATAAATTAGATTACGTCTTTGCCTACAATACAAAATTTCTTAGTTTAATGTCTGTACTAAGAAACTAAAATGTAAATAGTTAATTTACACTACAAAACGTGAAGGAACCAGAGGAATTGAAGAAGCAATGATCCAATAACAGAGTTATGAAAATTCAAAAAAAAAAAAAAATATTGTCTTAAGATTGTTAGTATAAATAACTCCAACTCTGTATTTAGATTCTGAAATTAAAATATAAATAAATAAATGATACCGAAACTTGAACTTGGTTCAACATCCTTAAGATAATATTCATCCCGCACTGGTGCTTACGGTTTAATGACGATTAGTCTCCCAGGATACAACGGTTCTTTCCTTCGGTAGCAGCACTTCACACCATAGGAACTCGTCGAAATAACGTTGGTTGTCTCTCTCTCTTAGACTAACTAATGCAATATGGATGTGTTGAATAAATGCTTGAATGCTCCAAACACGTATGTATTTATAGAAATAAAGAGACACGATGGAAAGGGCACACCTTTCCAATAAATAAATTCGTACACCTTTTCCAATGAAAAGATTCGTACACCTTTTTATAGATTCGTTGATAGAAAAATTGATATTATTAATATAACAAATATACATTCACATTTTCCAACAGATATGACCATTACTGGAAGAAGAAAAATAACTGTAGATCAATGCCTAGATCATGCAACCAGCAACTTAGGTTTGTGCACCAAATATTACGGCTGTCTCCTTTTTCTTCTACGAGATCGGTGAACGAGAATGAGATAGCATGCCTTCCTGTTCTCCATCTCCATAGTCATTCAACCCATGATCATATGGAGATTGTGAGTAATAGTCTGCATTAGAAGATAAATTTAGTGCAGGTTCAAGGTTCTCATGGACACTCTTCTTTGGCTTTTTTTGATCTCGTAGGTCTCTGCTGGATGTGATCTTCATCATCCCCCATTTCAACAGATTCATCTACATCTGCTCCCATATCCTCATTTCTGCTGGGTTTCGGAGGATTCAGGGACTTCGGAGTTTGGTTGTCAGATTTTGACTTTCTCTGAAAAGCAAAGACACCGATTAGAAGTCACTAAAATTTTAAATACATAACAGGATATCAAACACAGCTATTTAGCACTAAGTTATACCGTCTTTGTGACTATAGTTCCTACTAAATATATTTATCAAATACCAGTACAATCAAAGAATTTCAAGAACAGAAAGTAACAAAAGATAGCTAACCAATAACCATATTCTCTCTTTAGAACGATCTCTTATGCAGTTTCTTGTTAAAGAATCGTAATAACTCGTAACGACCTTTCAAAAGGCTAACACAAGCAAAACCAAAGTTGCAGACGAAAAAAGACTTGCTTAGAAGTACCTTTTTGTCGCTATTTACATTTTGCTGCTCGGCAGATTCATAATCTGCACCTTGTGAGGCAGGATTTTTGAGGTCTTCTAATGACACAACCCCATCAGCATCGATCCGAATTCCCTTTGACGGCTGTTTCTTCTATTGCCGCGCTTTAGCCTGAACAAAGGAAAATACTTTCCAATAGTTAAGAGTTGAATATTTTGCATTTACAATGACTGATGTTCCAGATAAACAAACGGATAAGATTCTCGTTGTGAAACTCCAACTAGAGAAAAATAGGTTTTAAGTCCAACCTCTTGTGACCAATGTTGCAAAAAACGGCCTGGGCGGCCGACTAGTCGGCGACTAGTCGGCAGTCGGCCGCCGCCGACTCGATTTTGCACCTGGGCGGTCCAAAAATCGGACAACGCAAGAAGTCGGCCTAGTCGGCCGACTAGTCGGCCCTGGGCGGCTAGTCGACGCTAGTCGGCCGCCTAGGCAGCAGAAAAGCAAAGGAAAAAAAAAAAAAAAAAACGGGTGAAAGAGGAAACCCGACCCGTACCCAAATTGGGTTCAAAAATCTAACATTCTTACAGCAGTAGCAGCCAACAAACAGCTGTTCCCAAAAAAAAAAAAAGAGAGAGAGAAGAAGAGTTCGAAGAAGAAGAGTTCGAAGAAGAGGTTGAAAAACCTAACCTCGGCTTCCCGCCGACCTCAGAGCGCCACCGTCGACCGCTGACCGTCGTCGTCAGCCGCCGAGCGCTCGTCCCGCCGACCTCAGCGCCACCGCCACGCTCGTCCCGCTGGCCGCCGACCTCAGCGCCACCGAGCCAAGTTCGAAGAAGAAGGTTCTTCTTCTTCCTTTGCTTCTTCTTCTTCCTTTGCTTCTTCTTCTCCTTTTTTTTTTTTTGGTGAACAAGAACAACACTGAGCAGCTACTGCTGCTGCACGTTTAAACCCCCCACCCACACACGTGATGGTGCACAGTGCAAATTTTTTTTTTTTTTGCATTGAAAGCAACAGCAGCAGTGGAACAGCTCCACACGTTTTTTTTTGTTTTTTTGCATTGACTCAATCAAAGCAACAGCAATACCACTACCACAGTGCAATTTTTTTTTTTGTTTGCATTGAAAGCAACAGCAGCAGTCTGAAAGGAACATCACCACCACCACCAAACGTTTTGTTTTTTGTTTTTTTGCATTGAAAGCAACAGAGCACTACCACCACCACACTTTTTTGTTTGTTTGTACATTGACTCAAAGCAGCAGCACCACCACCACACGTTTTTTTTTTCCTCCTGCTTCTCCTGCACAGTAGTGACACTACAGTGAGAACACTGAACAGCAGCATATATTATGTGTAATGATATTTAATATCATTCAATTGTTGGTTTTTTTTCCTCCTGTTTCTCCTTTTTTTTTGGTTTATTTACTTGTTATGATATTTAATATCATTCAATTGTTTAATAGATATGACTACTTCGTCGGCCGCTTCCAATTCCAATGTTGGTGAAATGGCAAGTGATTTAAACATCCAAAATGCTCTCAAACGTGCATCCGGTGACGTTGGATGGGATTATGGTGAACTTGTGGATGTGAAGGCATTAGATCGAGTTCGATGCAAGTTTTGTTCAAAGATTGTGTCCGGAGGAATCTACCGGCTCAAATGTCATGTAGCCGGTCGTGCCGGAAATGTGAAAGCTTGCAATAAAGCCTCCAAAGAAGCAATACAAGCATGTGTAGAGGCACTTGATGGTGCTAAGAGGAAGAAGACACAAAAGCAAAACGAAGAGACGGAACTTAGAAAAGAAGTTTCGACATCACATGATGCTATGGAAATGGATGCCGACATTGAACTAGTCATGAGACCGAAAAGGTCTACTATGGATAGATTTGTGGAGATCAACCCAGAAAAAAATAAAGAATCAACAATGTTTACAAAACAAGCTAATTTGACGGTGTTGATGGACAAGAAGAAGGTGATGGATACACAACAATATATAGCACGGTGGGTCATTGAGAGTGGCATTCCTTTCAACGCCATTCAAAATGATAGTTTCAAGCTAATGACTGAGGCTATTGGACAGTTTGGTCCAGGATTACCTACGCCAAGTCGATATCGGTTGAGTGGTCCATGTTTGAATGCAGAGGTGTCGAGAGTTAAGGACTCTCTAAAAAAGCATGAAGAAGAGTGGGCTATATCCGGTTGTTCCATTATGACCGATGCTTGGACCGACCGCAAAAGGAGAAGCATTATGAACTTGTGTGTCCATTGTAGAGAAGGGATCTCTTTCATTTCTTCGAGAGAAGATTCCGATGCATCTCATACGGGGTCCTACATATTTGAGTATGTCGATAAATGCATCGACGATATAGGACAAGAAAAGGTGGTGCAAGTTGTGACAGATAATGCTTCAAACAACATGGCGGCGGCTACTTTGATGACTACCAAAAGGCCTAATTTATTTTGGACTTCTTGCGCCACACATACGGTGAACCTTATGCTTGAGGCAATTGGTAAACTTCCAAGGTAAGTCTCGTCTCATAAACTCTTAGTTCATTATTTAATTACTTGATTTGCTTCATTACTTATTTAATTTGTAAACTTTCAAGGTTCAAGAGTACAATTGATAAGGCAAGGGCCTTAACTATCTTCATATATTCTCATCACTCAACCTTGAGTATGATGAGAAAGTTGACAAAGAAGCGTGACATTGTACGACCGGGAGTCACAAGATTTGCAAGTAATTATCTTACTTTGCAAAGTTTGGTGGAGAAGAAAGAACAACTAAGGCATATGTTTGCTTCCGAAGAATGGGCCCGAAATTCACATTCCAAAAGTGTGAAGGGAAAAGTGGCATATGCAACCGTTGTTAGCCTATCTTTTTGGAAGTCGGTGAACTCATGCTTGATTGTTTTCCGGCCATTAGTGAAAGTCCTCCGCCTTGTTGATAGTGATAGGCCATCTATGCCATGGTTGTATGGAGAACTTGAAGTGGCAAAAAAAGAGATCAAGGAGGAAGTCTATAGTGGACTTGAAAAGAATTATAAACCAATACTTGACATTATCGAAAGTAGATCCAAGGGTAGACTTGATTCCAATTTGCACTTGGCGGGATATTTCCTTAATCCATACTATTTTGCAAAGAATAGAGTGGAGATCGGAGATGATGTAGCTTGTATGGAAGCTATGCTCGATTGTGTGGAGAAATTCTTTCCCGATGACTTGAACACTCAAGTGAAAGTGAGTGATGAAGAATTAATCATGTACAAGAATTTGATGGGAATGTTTGGAAGAAAACAAGCGGAACTTTCCTATCAAACTAAATGTGTCAATGAATTTAATCCCGGTAAGTCTTGACTCCTTAACTCACTTCATTACTTTACTTCATTGACTAATTACTTATCTACATGTTTTTGTATGATAATAAATACTAGCCGGGTGGTGGAGTAATTATGGTGGCAATGCACCAAACTTGAAGAAGATGGCAATTAGAATCCTCTCCTTGACCACAAGTTCATCGGGTTGTGAGAGAAATTGGAGTACTTTTGAAGGGGTATGCCACTTTTATTTTATTTTTTGATATTCTTCATCTAACTAACTAGAATGTTCTATATAAATATTGTAGGTGCATACAAAAAAGAGAAATAGACTTGATTCGGAAAGATTGAACAAGTTGGTGTATGTCCAATTCAACTCCAAACTTCACAATAAGAAGAAAAGAGTAAATGATGATAAAGATGTTCTTCAAGCGGATGATTGTACTCATGCTCAACATTGGTTGGTTGATGGGATGGATGATGAGAGTGATGTTGATCCCGTCACCGGAGCTACATGGGAGGTACTTGACCAAGCGGTGGGAGCAAATGAACTACTTGAACCTAGGAGGAGCTCTAGGATCACAAGAGAACTTGATGAGGAAGAGTTCATCTCGGAGGCCGAAGAAGATGATGGAGATGATGACTTCGAGTCCGATGAAGAAAGAGATGTGCCATTAGTGGATGAGCACGATGATATCTTTGATAATTGAGCACTTTAATCTATCTCCTTTTCTTTTTGTGACATTTTGATTATGTACAAGACTTTGGAATTTGGGTACTTAAGTTAATATTTTGATGTCATGTGATATATATTGCATAATTATATTTTTTTATTGCATATATATATATATATATAAAATTCAAAACCGACTAATCCGACTAGTCCCCGACTAGTCCCCGACTAGTCCGATTAATCCCTAGTCCCCGCCAACCGCCTAGCGGCCGACTAGCGATTTTTACAACCTTGCTTGTGACTAATGTGATTGTCAGGGCATACTAAACTAGCACTAATATGGGGAATGTTTGTGAAATAGGGAAAATTCATAAAAGTCAAAACTGCAAGTAGAAATAGGCCCCCAAAAAATCAGAATACCCATCCACCCAGACAGAAAGTAGATAATTAAAGAAATATTTCTCAGCGAATAAATAACAAGATAAATTAGTACAGGTTGTGGACACATCTAGTCAGACAGAAAATAGGCAAATGTAATTGATGAATAGACACCCACCAGTAGGGGTATTTCTCTCATTTTTTCCAGTTGTGCGTCATCCATGATTAACGAAAATACATCCTCAGGCTTCATCAGATCAACCTGAACATTCCCACCAGTCATAACCAGCTGCTGTACAGTATTTTTCTGGCTTGCTCTTTGCAAAATCTTCTCTTCAACTGTATCCTTGCAAATCAATCGGTACACAGTAACCTAAACAGTCAAAATGAGGAAAATATATATTAAAGAGGCATGTAATACAGTGCATGAATTGATGATAAGGGAAAGAACACCTAGAAAATACTAATAAGTATTGACTATAAATAAATTATTTACAATCACAACCATATGTTATACCGACATGAGATTGACTCATCCCCAAGCCCATGGATCGAGTTATGGATGCGTCACATGCGTGGTCCAACCAACTCTTTTCCTTGGTAGTCAATACCACATCCACTTGGGTATGCGCTAGGGACTAGAACGGATCTCACCACTCATAAGTTGCAGACGAAACGAGATAGGCTGGGGAAACCAACCATTCAGCCAGTAGGTCCATTCGCATCATTTTCAGCCACATAGAGGAAAAGAAAGTCGGTTTGTGCCAGCAAAGCTTTTTTTTGACATGCTAGGTCCGGGAGATAGACCAGATAAGATAGAGGTGTCGCATAGCCGATCGACTTTTCTTCTCCCTTCCCGGTCGAGGGGAGAGCTCATCTTGGATAGTTATAGCGGACCATAGGCGCAAGATGTACCTTGTGGGGGGCGGCAGTCCCCTGGACATAGTCCTTTCAGGCAGTGGCCGTTTAGTCCATGGTCCGTTGGATGGTCGGTGCAAGGCCAGAAATTGGAACACATTGATTCCGCTCGTTCCTGTCCTTCTATAAATAAATTATTTACAATCACAACCATATGTTATCTCCATGTAGGATAAAAAAACTAGATAGAACCAATTTGAACTTAGAACATGTGACTACTAATTTCTGCTTAAAAGGTTACATGTAAACCAAACGTTAAATTGAAGACTTCGCCATCGCAACCTTCTATATTTGTAAGAAAATCCATTGTTTAGAAAGCACTTACTCTTTCAAAATACGAAAGACTAAACTGCCTTTTGGGCATTTCAATGTGCAAAACAAAAGATGCAGCAATGATGCTTGAATTTCGGGAATTTCAAATTTTGACTTCATAACAAAAAGATGCAGCAATGTCTTTTATGTGTTCCATATCTTATCCATGTTTTGGAAATTTGTCATATCCATGTATCATGTTCTACTGGAACCACCTATCCTAGTGAATGCTTCACACATGTTTGAAATAAAAGATTTACAGAATTTACTCTAGGTTTTCTATGTATTTTGATTTTGTAATCACTTCCTAGACGCATTAACATTATTTGTTTTGGATTTCATCGTGATATTCGCTTTCGTAATCACTTCCTAGACGCATTAACATTATTTGTTTTGGATTTCATCGTGATATTCGCTAGTTATGCTGATTTTCCAACCTCTTTTGTTTGACCCAACCGATGTGCTCTGTCCATTGCCTGTAAATCTAATGTTGGATTCCAATCACTTTCATAGAAGATAATGGTATCAGCAGCTGTCAGATTAATACCAAGTCCTCCAGCTAGTGCTCAGCAAGAAAACAAAAATGTCACTCCTGCAACAAGCAAAAATTATTTCAAATTTTGATCTATTTAAGGTTCACTACAGATCAATCATGTCATTCAAAAGCAATATGCTAAAATCAAAACTATGTAAAGTGGAAGGAATGGATGCCTACCGGCGTTGAAAGTCTCTAACCATGTCTCTGCAGTCATTGATGTTTGAAGATCCATCAAGTCTTAAATACTTGTACTTTCTGTAATTCATATAATCCTGCAAAATAAATTATAGTTGATATTTGAATCCTGTGAACTTATAAACAGTTATCAGCTTATAGAAAATGACAAATTCTCATATTTTTCTTATGCATAGCTACAAATACTTAGTTCAGAATCTTTGGATGTGCTTGATGTTCATGTGAAAGCGCAAGGACAACTGTCAGTCACATATTGCCTTCGCCGAATGTATCCCTCAATAGAATCCACATTGTAGCATTGTAGGATGAAGTGCATTGTGGCACCTATCTTGCACGGACACAGATACGACATTGTAAGTACACATCGACATGGACATGGTGTTGGCCCAATGATAAATTAGAGTTTATTATTATGATAAATCGATTAAGTTTCATGTTATGAAATCACTAATGATCATGCAATCACTATTTTGTTATTACTTAAACTTGGCATAGTGTGAATGTTCCGTTACCAGAAGTTTCCTATAAGTCCTAATGGGAACTATATATAAGTGGGAGGCCTCATTTGTTCCTCACCACCGAAATTTGTAAGCATTCTCCAAATCAATAAAGAATAGTTACAAGTCTCTCTCTTGCTCCACTCTTCTCTAATTTCTTAGCGTTCTAGCTAAGCAGGTTCGGGAAGGCTTGCACGAGTCTTCGAGGAGGAAGATAGTGTGCCGAACACGACGAAGTGTAGCCTAAAACACTAAGTCCGTAACAACATGCTGGCTTAAGTATGGGAGGGGCACCCGATATGTATCCCGCACTCGGTCGGTGTGCCTTTGTGCATGTATACTGGAGCAGCCTGGATCTTGATTGTGGATCTTCTTAGTCCGAGACCTTCACACAAGCATTACAAATTCCATTGTCCAGATTCCAGTCTTCATAGGAAGGCCAGACCAAACTCAAGCCTCCAGCTCACATTCAAGTTCTATCGATTGATGAAATTTCATCATAATTGTCAATAGCGATCATGTAGTTAGTTCAGATCTTATTAGCAAATTATTTCAACTAACTTTATTTTATTATTCAAATATTTCAATCCTTTTGCCTTTATTTTAGTAACAATTCTTAATATATTTGTTTATGAAGATGTATCACAAAATATATTAGCAGCAACGTGCAGGAATGTTACTAGTTGAAGTGTAATAAATACATTGACTCTTAAGAAAAATCAACAATTACCACCACATGAGACACAAAAAATACCTCAATAATATTCAACATTTTTGTCATTTGTGCAAACAACGGAACTCGATGATCTTCAGCCCGAAGACGTTTTTAATAATATATCCAGCGTTTGAAGCTTTCCAGAATCCTAATGTGAAAAACTTCAAATTAGTCAAAAGCAATGAGAGATGAAATTAAATAGGATGGAAAATCAGTATGCATTGTGATGTATACATATAATCTTCCACACAGTTGGGCTAATATCAAAGATAAAAGAATTTGCATGGTCCTTTTCAACATGAACACTTCCCATGTAGATTTTCATTTATATATATATATATATATATATACACACACACACACACACACACATGATTTTCGGGGAAAATGTTTACTCAAGTATAGCTAAAAGTAGCAGAAAAAACAATTAATATACCGTGAGCATTTTAGCAGGGTCAAAGCTTCGCACAGATGGAGAAGAACCAAAAATCCTGTAGGTTAGCTGAAGCATTGGTTGTGTCTTTCTCTTTTATCAAATAATGAGGACCACAAGGCATTCTGGGACCATTGAACTCAGATGTACGAGCAAAGCCAAGAAATTGTTTCTTAGCCCAAGGATTGTGCAATTCCTCAACCATTTGATAAGCAAAGCTTCTGTCACTGCATTGAACATTTATCTGCAAAGGTGAAGAAAGGCATTAGTGCAAATATTAACAAATAAGTAAAAATGACAATTGGAACAGAATCAATAGTAGCAATATCCTACTTTGTACTTGATAATAGGGAATTGAATTTCTCTCACAAATATCCTGGAACCTAATGGATATCATGCACTGGTTTTGTAGAGCTCCACAAGAGAAACATAACCTCCTAAAAAGGACAATGTATTGGTGGCGAACCAAACAACAGCAATTCCATCAAATGCAATATTACCTGAAGTTCCATTTCCTTGAACAAGATGAACACTAAAGGGAAATGGAGTAACTTCCATTTTAATAAAGATCCTATATCAAAAGATTTGGTATGAGCATAAGTTTAATTGGATAACAATGTTCATCAAGTTAACAATTTTCTTCTCGTTTAGGTGGGCCACGGTTGCTATCAAAAAACTCAGCAAGGGATATTTTGCTTTTAATAGCTTGATAAAATGCTTGTTGCCGGGAACTTAATTTGCAGAGAACTTTAACTTCCATTTTTGAAGTCATTTCTGTTGTGACATCTTTCTTTACACGCCACAACATGAAAGGCTTCAGAACTGCATGCTGTCACAAACAGAAATAAACTTATTTATCTAGACAAACCAAAAAAGAAAATAAAATAAAATAAATTTACATCATCCAGATAAGTCACAGACACCTAACTTCTTTCCACATATATTATTGATCAAGTACTATGTTACCATGCCACAGACTGAAGTAAAACAGGTGTTTCAGACAAGTTTGCAGCATCCGCACGGTTTAGGGACCTTATTAATATCGGTATCTGTACTATTGGTACTTGCAGTTTCGGTGGTTTGGCATCGGAGTTTCAGTGCTAATTCCGAAAACCAAAAAATAATAGGAAATTATTTAAAAGACTAGAAAAGTATGTGATATATTTACGAAGGTTCAGAATATCATATCTGGAGTTTCAATCGGTTTCGGATCGGGGTTTTAGAGTTCTTTGTTTTCAAAAGCTAATTTATATTAAATTTTCATGAAAAAGCTAGAAAAATATTTGATAGATCTAGGTATAATTTTATGTATCATTTTTGTTTTCCGTTAGTTTTGAATGAAATTATATTTAACAATTCTAAATCCTCCACCCGCAATACATATTGCGCTTTTATTTGCATGCTTTTAGACAAAGTACACCTGTAATATATAATTCTAAATGAAATAATTTTAAGATGGATGAGTGTTGTGAATTTATAAATATACAACATCAATAAATGATAATGGATACATTGTGTTGATAATGAATATTAAGACAATATCATGTCGATCTTCCTACAACAATCAATGTGCCGACACTAATTTTTCACGTACTTCGCTTTTTTTATATGATTTGACCAAGAAAGGGGAGCCCAAATTGTCACCATCAACCATTATCGGTAAGGGTCAAGTAAGAGACAAGGGTATGCCAAACCCTATGTTGCAGTAGTACGGATACGGATACAACATGAATACAACAAATATATATATATATATATATATATCGATGGGCGACAACAGCGATAACAGCGGCGCTAGGGCTAGGGCTCGCGTGTACGCGGCATCCCCGCCCCCCCGGCCCCCCGATCCGCTTGCGGGGAGGGGGCCTCGCTGGCAGGGAGGCGGGAGAGGAGGCGGCCGGCACTTGGGCGGCGCAGCTGGCGGCGGAGGCGGAACCCCCCCCCCCCAGGCGGGGGGGTTCAGGCGGCAGCACCCGACGGGCGGGAGCAGGTGGCGGGACCCCCCTGGGCGGGGGGGGGGGGGGGGGGGGGGGGGGGTCGGGCGGCACTGTAGCAGCCCCTCCCGGCGGGAGGGGGGGCAAGGGCGCGACGACGGGACCCCTGGGTCGGGGTCGGGAAGCACTCCCCCCGGCGGGGGGGGGGGGGGGGGGGGGGGGGGGGGCTGGGACGCGGCGGCGGGACCCCCCCAGGCGGGGGGGGGGGGGGGGGGGGGGCGGACGGATCCGGAGGTGGGGCGCCCACACGCGGGGGAGAGCATGGCGGAGGCGGCGGCGGCCCCTCCGGAGAAGCCCCCATTTTCGAGTTCGGTTCCGGCGGAGATAATTCTGGAGAAGCAGGTTGGCAAACAGTGACGCGACGTCGGACTGGAGGACGGAGAGGGATCCAAACCCAAGGTTCCGGGAAGGCGGGGACAGGTCATCAAGGGACTCGAACCATGAATGGTGCTCTGGATCCCCGACGACGTGGGGTTGGTATGGTGCGAACTGTTCCGGGTTGGAGGCCAAAGGCGACGGCGGCAGAAAAGGGGAAGGGTGTTGTAGTTGACACTGGTAGGCAGGGACCGGTCACTGCTAACCCCCCTACCAGGACCCCCGCGGTGGAGCAGAGGCCTCGGTCATGGAAGGAGGTCTGCACCCCAGTGGTGACGAAAAGCCCGATGTCTATGGAATATGTTCCCCCGATGGTGGTTGGTGGAAGACTCCGGGCTGTCTTCCCCGCAGATGAGTTAGCACAAGTCGCTGAATTTTGGAAGAACACCTTAGTGCTCTATGTGTTAGGAAATAAACCGTTCTACGGCCAAATCAGGGGATATGCGGAGAGAGTTTGGAGGCCAAAGGGTAGTATGGAATTCTTCTCTCGGGAGAATGGTTTTTACTATGTCAAATTTGGGCTGGCAGAAGATGTGACCAGGATTGTGCAGGGAGGGCCATGGTCGTTTGATGGGAGACTTATTATTTTGAAAGAATGGACACCGGAGCTGAGGTGTGAGAAGGAGGTGTTGAATGCTATCCCCGTCTGGATCCGGTTCCCTGAACTCCCCGTCCAATATTGGAGCATCCATCTCCTCATGAGACTTGCTAGCCTCGTGGGGAAGCCGATTAAGGCTGATGAGGCCACCACTTTCCGATCCAGAATAATGTACGCCAGAGTCTTTGTGGAGATCAAGGCAGGCTCGGAGCTTCCGAGCATGCTTGAGTTTCAGGTCCCGTCTGGAGAGGTCCTGACGCAGGCAGTGGAGTATGATTGGGTCCCACCCATGTGCTCTCATTGTGCGTGTTTTGGGCACACCACGAGTGCTTGCAAATATAAGGGGAAGGAGGCCGCCAGACCACAGGCGGGACAGACAGGGACTCCTCGGCCGGAGGAGGGTCAGACAGAGGCACCCGAGGAGGAGGAGACCCACAGCCACTTGCCTGAGGAGACGGCACCAGAGGGACACGCGGAGGAAGACACAGTTATGGAGATTGATAGGAGACCGGATACTGGGAGACAGGAGCGCATGCAGGGTGCTCTAGTTCCATTCAGGCCACGGAGGACTATGACGACCAGGGGTATGAGTGCGGAGGATAGTGATCAGAGGGAGGCAGGGGCTTCCAAGGCTATTATGGTATACAGCAGCAGGAAGAGACATGCTCCGGCAACTCTGGAGGATCTTCCTCAGATGAGGGAGATAGATGACCCGACCGACCCCAATCCGGATTGGACGCTTACTCTTAGCAGGATTCAGGCTCATCTTGCCCCTTCCTCCATGGTAGATGCTGTGCTTGAGCAGACGGATGAGACACTTCCCTCGAGTGTCGATCCAGAGGAGTTTCAGAGGGGCCCAACATCTTTTATTTAGATGTCGGTCCTAGCATGGAACATTAGGGGGGGTGTTCCATTGGCCGATGGAGGGAGATCAGAGGGGTGCTGAGGAGAGAGGCATGTGACATTGCTATTCTGCTGGAGACGAAGATTCGAGGGGCCGCTATGCTCTCACGACGGACCCCAGCAGACTGGGACCACTTACATAACTTAGATCTTTGCGGTGTGGCACGGATCTGGGTTAGGTGGAATACAGGTAGCTGGGTGGGGGTTCAGACTCATATGTCTGAACAACTCATTGGTATCACTTTTGAGAATAAAGGTGGGTTCAGATTCATCCTGGGTGCTGTATATGGGAACAACGATCGGAGGCTTCGGGAGGCTCTGTGGGAGGACATTGTGCTTATGGGCCGTATGGCGGACAACATACATCTTCCCTTACTCATCATGGGGGACTTCAATGCTATGTTGCTTCGTCACGAGAAGGTTGGGGGCAGGCCTGTTCCGGACTCGATTCTTTACGACTTCCAGAGATGTCTTCTTCGGTCAGGTATGCGGGGGCTGGAGCGAGCTGGCCATATCTGGACCTGGCACAACAAGGCTACTCAGAATCGTATTGCTTGTCAGTTGGATAGGGCCTTGGGTAATAGCGAGTGGTTCAGATGGTTCCCGAACTCGGTGGCGGAAGGTCTGGCAGCGGGTACTAGCGATCACTCTCCTATCAGGGTGGGCCTTTGTGAGAGACCCACTTTCAGGGCGAGGCCGTTTCGGTACAATAACAGCTGGTACCTCTCTCCAGGGTATGAGGAGGTGGTTTTACGTGAGATGCAGCACTTCCGGGATGGCACGGCCCAATTCTGCATGGTTCACAAGCTCAAGCAGATCAAGCGGGCTATCAGGGGGTGGGTGAAACAGTTACCGCGTAACTCCCTGGCGGATAAGGAGGAAGAGCTTCGGGATACTCAGGTGGCCCTCCAAACTGACATTATGAATGGGGTTCTGGCAGCTAAGGAGAGGACCTTGATTGAGGAGGTTAGCACCATGAGAATGCAGGAGGAGATTAGTGCGGCTCAGAGGGCCAAGTGCACCTGGCTCAAGGATGGGGACCGCTGCACCAAATTCTTCTATGATGTGATCCGCACCAGGCAACACCGGAACAGCATCCCAAGACTTCTGAATGCTGAGGGTCGTCTAGTAGGAGACCCGGTGGCGATCCAGGAGGAGGCCGTCAGATTCTACACTGATTTATATCAGCAGACAGACTATGCTAGCATGTTTCCGGCCCTGGTTACGAAGAGATTGGTGTCCCGGCATGGGAACAATCTACTCTTGGCGCCGGTGAGGATGGAGGAGGTGGAAGATATTGTGATGAAGGCTAATCCTAACAAAGCTCCTGGACCCGATGGAATCTCATCTGGGTTCTTCAAACGTCACTGGGTTGTACTCAAGGCACCTGTTCTGGCAGCGGTTCAGGAGTTCTTTGTGGAGGGCCGGCTCCTGAAGGAGATGAACCATACTTTCTTGACGTTGGTTCCTAAGAAGGAAGGAGCGACCTCTCTTGCAGACTTTAGACCCATTGCCTGCTGTAATTTCCTTTACAAGATTATCACTCACCTTATGTGCAGGCGTATGGAGGGGATTATGCAGGGTTTAGTGTCCCGGAATCAAGCAGCATTCATCAAGGGCCGGTCGATAGCGGAGCACAGCCTGCTGGCTCACGAGATGGTGCGCGAGTTCAGCAAACCGGGGGGGATGAAGGCTTGTGTGAAGCTTGACCTCCGTAATGACACGATCAACCGGGACTTCCTTTGCCACTTGATGCTTGCCATGGGGTTTGACGGGAGGTGGGTGGCGAGGGTGAGGGAGTGTATCTGCTCCCCTACCTTCTCTGTCCTCATCCAGGGCACGCCGCATGGATACTTTAGTAGCAACAGGGGGCTGAGGCAGGGCGACCCCCTCTCCCCGTATCTCTTTACATTGGTGATGGAGTACTTTACTTGTATGATGGATATAGCTGCTCATAGTGGGAGGATTGTTCCCCTCTTCCGGCTGGTGAGTCCTGCTGTATCTCATTTGATTTATGCTGATGATTTACTGGTGCTACTACAGCCTACCATGAGGGGTATGAGAGCGCTGTCTGACACTATGGAGGAGTTCGGGCGCCTATCTGGGCTCCAGCTGAACCGGGAGAAGAGCAGAGTCTACTTTAGTTCCCGGTGTACACTGCAGGAGGATAGAGCCTTCGCTCTGGGGGTGGACAGAGGCGAGCTTCCAGTGAAATACCTGGGAGTCCCGCTGACGGTCAACTATGCCCGAGAGCAGGACTGCCACAGCTTGGTAGACTTTGCACAGAGGAGAGTGGAGGGCTGGCAAGCGGCGGGGCTTTCATTTGGGGGTCGGATTGAGTTGGTGCGGTCGGTTATTGCAGGCATCGCTATGTTCTGGCTTCAGTCTATCCAGATCCCCACAGCTACAATACGGAAGGTGGAGGCTATTTGTGCCAACTTCATATGGAGGGGTGGGATTCATGCGATATCCTGGGACCAGTTGTGCCGGCCTCGAAAGGAAGGAGGAGTGGGGTTGAGGCCTCTCCAGGAGGTTAGGAAGGCAGCTTGTGTGAAGATGGCTTGAAAATTCATCAAGGGGGGGTCGCTCTGGGCGGATTGGATGGCTAGCAGATACTTACGGAGGTCCAACTTCTGGGCTTGCAGAATTGACAACAATTTCTCGGTCACATTTAAGGCCATCCTGAGATGTAGACCGGTGCTCCAGACTGCTATCTGCAGGCGCATGAAGGATGGGACGACTACCGACCTTTGGCTAGACCCTTGGTTGGGTTCCAGATCTCTTCTCGAGATATTGGGAGGGCAGCTGGACAGGAAAGCGGGAATGGGGCTCACATGCAGACGGATCATTAGAGACGGAGTTTGGAGGCCAGAGGATTATCCTTATACTGCCCAGCTGGCAGCCGAGATACATCTTATTATCATAGATGCTAGCCTGGCTGAGGATACATGGAGTTGGGCCGGCCCGGGTACGGGGGGCGGGTCAGGACTTTTCTGCTTTCGTAGCTGTTATGATTTGGTCCGGACCCATCACGAACAGGATGAGGAGGTGGCTTTCATTTGGGGCAAGGGCGTTGCACGAAAAATGCAACTTTGTGCTTATCGTCTTCTGCGGGGTAGATTGATGACGAGAGATAGACTCCTCCGATTTGGGATGCAGATCCCGGATGCCAAATGTGTGCTATGTAATGTTGAGAATGAATCCATAGGACATCTTTTCTTTATGTGCCCGGTGACATGGCACATTTGGACTGAGCAGTGTGCTCAGCTGAGAGGAGGAGTTGGGGGGGACCGTGACATCCGGAGCATTCTCAGCTGGATTCGAGACCGTGGAGGCCGTGAGCCGGGGTGGGCTAGAAAAGCCAGAGTTCGTCTTGCTGCGTCTGTTTGGCACATCTGGAAGGAGAGGAACATACGTATCTTTGAGAGCTTAACTACCCCCTCCCCGATTGGAATTCTTCATAATATAGAATTCGATGTATCTGTAATGGCCCCATAAATACTTAGGGGCATAGAGAGTTGTGATGTTGTACTTTAATACCTTTTACGCTATTTGCGAGGAATAAATTCACCCTTATTCCAAATATATATATATATATATATATATATATATATATATATATATATATATATATATATATATATATTGGAATAAGGGTGAATTTATTCTTCGCATATAGCGGAAAAGGTATTAAAGTACAACATCACAACTCTCCATGCCCCAAATAATAGTTATGGGGTCATTACAGATACATCGAATTCTATATTATGTAGAATTCCAATAGGGGGGTAGTCAAGCCCTCAAAGATACGTCTGTTCCTCTCCTTCCAGATGTGCCAAACAGACGCAGCAAGACGAACTCTGGCTTTTCTAGCCCACCCCGGCTCCCGGCCTCTGTGATCTCGGATCCAGCTGAGAATGCTCCGGATGTCTCGGTCCACCCCAACTCCTCCTCTAAGCTGTGCACACTGCTCAGTCCAAATGTGCCAGGTCACCGGGCAAACAAAGAAAAGATGCCCCATAGATTCATTTTCCTCATTACACGGCACACATTTGGCATCCGGAATCTGCATCACAAACCGGAGGAGTCTGTCTCTCGTCATCAATCTACCCCGGAGAAGACAATATGCACATAGTTGCATTTTCCGTGCAACGCCCTTGCCCCAAATGAAGTCCACCTCCTCATCCTGGTCGTGGTGGGTCCGAACCAAATCATAGCAGCTACGAAAGCAGAATAGACCTGACCCGCCCCCCGTACCTGGGCCGGCCCAGCTCCATGTATCCTCCGTCTGGCTAGCGTCAATGATAATAAGGTGGATCTCTGCTGCAAGTTGGGCAGTAAATGGGTATCCCTCTGGCCTCCAAACTCCATCTCTAATGATCCGACTGCATGTGAGCCCCATTCCCGCTTCCCTGTCCAGCTGCCCTCCCAATATCTCGAGAAGAGATCTGGAACCCAACCAAGGGTCTAGCCAAAGGTCGGTAGTCGTCCCATCCTTCATGCGCCTGCAGATAGCGGTCTGGAGCACCGGTCTACATCTCAGGATGGCCTTAAACGTGACCGAGAAATTGTTGTCTATCCTGCAGGCCCAGAAGTTGGTCCTCCGTAAGTATCTGCTAGCCATCCAGTCCGCCCAGAGCGACCCCCCTTGATGAATTTCCAGGCCATCTTCACACAAGCTGCCTTCCTAACCGCATGGAGAGGCCTCAACCCAACTCCTCCTTCCTCCCGAGGCCGACCGCCGACATAACTGGTCCCAGGATATCGCATGTATCCCTCCCCTCCAGATGAAGTTAGCGCAAATAGCCTCCACTTTCCGAATAGTAGCTGTGGGGATCTGGATAGACTGGAGCCAGAACATAGTGATGCCTGCAATAACCGAACGCACCAACTCAATCCGTCCCCCAAATGAAAGCCCCGCCGCTTGCCAGCCCTCCACTCTCCTCTGAGCAAAGTCCACCAAGCTGTGACAATCCTGCTCTCGGGCATAGTTGACCGTCAGCAGGACCCCCAGGTATTTCACTGGAAGCTCGCCTCTGTCCACACCTAACGCGAAGGCTCTCTCCTCCTGAAGTGTACACCGGGAACTGAAGTAGACTCTGCTCTTCTTCCGGTTTAACTGGAGCCCAGAAAGCCGCCCGAACTCCTCCATAATGTCAGAGAGCGCTCTCATTCCCCTCATGGAAGGCTGGAGTAGCACCAATAAATTATCAGCATAAATCAAATGAGATACAGCTGGACTCACCAACCGGAAAAGGGGAACAATCCTCCCGCTATGCACTGCTATATCCATCATACAAGTAAAGTACTCCATCACCAAGGTAAAGAGATACGGGAAGAGGGATCGCCCTGCCTCAACTCCCTGTTGCTACTAAAGTAGCCATGCGGCGTGCCCTGGATGAGGACAGAGAAGGTAGGGGAGCAGATGCACTCCCTCACCCTCGCAACCCACCTCTCGTCAAACCCCATGGCAAGCATCAAGTGGCACAGGAAGTCCCGATTGACCGTGTCATACGCTTTCCGGAGATCAAGTTTCACACAAGCCTTCATCCCCCCCCGGTTTGCTGAACTCCCGCACCATCTCGTGAGCTAGCAGGCTGTGCTCCGCTATCGACCGGCCCTTGATGAACGATGCTTGATTTTGGGACACTAAACCCTGCATAATCCCCTTCATATGCCTGCACATAAGATGAGTGATAATCTTGTAAAGGAAATTACAGCAAGCAATGGGCCTAAAGTCTGCAAGCGAGGTCGCTCCTTCCTTCTTAGGAACCAGCGTCAAGAATGTATGGTTCATCTCCTGTATGGTTCATCTCCTTCAGGAGCCAGCCCTCCACAAAGAACTCCTGAACCGCTGCCAGAACAGGTGCCTTAAGCACACCCCAGTGTCGCTTAAAGAACCCAGAAGAGAAGCCATCAGGCCCAGGAGCTTTGTTGGGATTAGCCTTCATCACAATATCTTCCACCTCCTCCATCCTCACCGGTGCCAAGAGAAGACTGTTCCCATGTCGGGACACCAGTCTCTTCGTAACCAGGGCCGAAAACGTGCTAGAATAGTCCGTCTGCTGATATAAGTCAGTGTAGAATCTGACGGCCTCCTCCTGAATCTCCACCGGGTCTCCTACAAGACGACCCTCAGCATTCAGAAGTTTGGGGATGTTGTTCCGGTGCTGACGGGTGCGGATCACATCATAAAAGAATTTGGTGCAGCGGTCTCCATCTTTGAGCCAGGTGCATTTAGCCCTCTGTGCCGCACTGATCTCCTCCTGCAGTCTCATGATGCTAACCTCCTCAATCAGGGTCTTCTCCTTAGCCGCCAGCTCCCCGTTCATAATGTCAGATTAAAGGGCCACCTGAGTGTCCCGAAGCTCTTCTTCCTTCTCCGCCAGGGAAGTCCGCGGTCTCGTCTTCACCCACCCCCTGATAGCCCGCTTGAGCTGCTTGAGCTTGTGAACCATGCGGAATTGGACCGTGCCATCCCGGAAGTGCTGCATCTCTCTCATAACCACCTCCTCATAACCTGGTGATAGGTGCCAGCTGTTGTTATACCGAAACTGCCTCGCCCTCAAAGTGGGTCTCTCACATAGGCCCACCCGGATAGGAGAATGATCGCTAGTACCCGCTGCCAGACCTTCCGCCACCGAGTTCGGAAAACACCTGAACCACTCGCTATTGCCCAAGGCCCGATCCAGCTGACAAGCAATACGATTCTGAGTGGCCTTGTTGTGCCAGGTCCAAATATGTCCAGCTCGCTCCAGCCCCCGCATACCTGACATAAGAAGGCACCTCTGGAAGTCGTATAAAATCAAGTCCGGTATAGGCCGGCCCCCAACCTTCTCTTGACGAAGCAACATAGCATTGAAGTCCCCCATGATGAGTAGGGGAAGATGCATGTTGTCCGCCATACGACCCATAAGCACAATGTCCTCCCACAGAGCCTCCCGGAGTCTCCGGTCGTTGTGCCCATATACAGCACCCAGGATGAATATGAACCCACCTTTATTCTCAAAAGTAACACTGATGAGTTGCTCTGACTTATGAATTTGAACCCCCACCCAGCTACCTGTGTTCCACCTAACCCAGATCCTTGCCATACCACAAAGATCTAAGTTGTGAATGTGGTCCCAGGCTGCAGGAGTCCGACGTGAGAGCATAGCGGCCCCCCGAATCTTCGTCTCTAGCAGAATAGCAATGTCACATGCCTCTCTCCTCAGCACCCCTCTGATCTCCCTCCATCGGCCAATGGAATACCCCCCCTAATGTTTCATGCTAGGACCGACATCTAAATAAAAGATGTTGGCCCCCCCTGAAACTCCTTTGGATCGACACTCGAGGGAAGTGTCTCATCCGTCTGCTCAAGTACTGCATCTACCATGGAGGAAGGGGCAAGATGGGCCTGAATCCTGCTAAGAGTAAGTGTCCAGTCAGGATTATGGTCGGTCTGGTCATCCATCTCCCTCATCTGGGAAATATCCTCCAGTGTGGCCGGAGCGTGTCTCTTCCTGCTGCTGTAAACCATAAGTGCCGTGGAGGCCTCCACCCCCCTCTGACCACTATCCGCCGCACTCATACCCCTGGTCATCATAGTCCTCCGTGGCCTGAACGGAACCAGCGCACCCTGCATGCTCTCCTGTCTCTGTGGCGGTCCTGTCTCCAGTCTCCTATCAATCTCCATAACTGTGTCTTCCTCCATGTGTCTCTCTGGCGCCGTCTCCTCAGGCAAGTGACTGGGGGCCGCCTCCTTCTCATGTGCCTCCGTCTGAACCGTCTCCGGCCGAGGTGTCTATGTCTGGCCCGCCTGTGGCCTGGCGGACTCCTTCCCCTTATAGTTGCACGCACTGGTAATGTGCCCAAAGCACTCGCAATGCGAACACATGGATGGGACCCAATCATACTCCACAGCCTGCGTCAGAACCTCTCCAGATGGTACCTGATACTCAAGCATGCTCGGGAGCTCCGAGCCTGCCTTTATCTCCACAAAGACACTGGCGTACATTATTCTGGATCGAAAAGTAGTGGCCTCATCTGCCTTGATCGGCTTCCCCATGAGGCTGGCGAGTCTCATGAGAAGTGGAATGCTCCAATATTGAACAGGGAATTCTGGGAACCGGATCCAGACGGGGATGGCATTCAACACTTCCTTCTCACACCTCAGCGCCGGTGTCCATTCTTTCAAAATAATGAGTCTCCCATCAAACGACCATGGCCCTCCCTGCACAATCCTGGTCACATCCTCCGCCAGCCCAAACTTGACATAGTAAAATCCATTCTCCCGGGAGAAGAATTCCATGCTGCCTTTGGGCCTCCAGACTCTCTCCTCATAACCCCTGATTTGGCCAAAGAACGGCTTCTTTCCTAACACATATAGCACTAAGGTGTTCTTCCAGAAATCAGCGACCCTTGCTATTTCCTCTGCGGAGAAGTAAGCCCTGAGTCCTCCACCAACCGCCATCGAGGTAACATATTCCATTGACATCGGGCTCTTCGACTCCACTGGGGTGCAGACCTCCTTCCATGACCGAGGCCTCTGCTCCACAGAGGGGGTCCTGGTTGGAGGAGTCGCAGCTACCGGGCCCTGCCTACCAGTATCGACTGCAACACCCTTCCCCTTCTCCGCCGCCGTTGCCTTTGGCCGCCAACCCGGGACAGAACGCACCATGCCTCCCCCACGGCGCCGGGAATCCATAGCACCGATCAAGGGTCGATTCCCATGATTTCCTGGCCCCGCCCTTCCCGAACCTTGGGACTGAGCCCCTCTTCGTCCTCCAGTCCGTCTTCGCGTCACAGTCTGCCAGCCGGCATCTCCAGTGTTATTCCCTCCGGAACCGAACTAAAAAACGGGGACATCTCCACCGGAATTGTCGCCACCGCCGCCACCCGACCCCTCCCAGCCTGAAAAGGTCCCTCCTCCACCACCCGTCCCCCCCCCCCACGTGGGGGGACTCCGCCGCTGCTGCCCACTCAGAGGCCGCTGCCCCCGCTGCCGACAGCCCCCCCCCCCCCGCCTGGGGGGTTCTCGATGCCGCTGCATCCTGACCCCCACCCCCCCCCGCCTGGGGAGGACCCGATGCCGCCGCCTCACAGGCGGGGGGGGGGGGCGATGTCGCCGCCCCCCGACCCCCCCCCCCCCCCGCCTGGGGGGGTCTCGCCACCGCCTCCCGATGCCTCTGACTCGTTTTTATTTTCTTTTGGATTCACTAGTGAACTAGACCTAACCTATGTCCGGACCAGATATCTTGTCATATCCAGACTGTATCCTGCTGTATCCATGTCTAGTACGTACTTGACAGGAGCACGGACACCGATTTAGCATGTCCATGCAACATAAGCCAATATAATACGTTAGTCGATACATATCGGTATCGGCCGATCTTGTGAACCTTGATCTTTAGACATATGTTAGTTTTTAATGAAAAAATATTCAGCATGTTGTTTTATTCGCTCACAATAGATGTTTTTGATCATTTTATTTCCTTCTAGACTGACAAAGTACCTTCACAATAGTGGGTTGTGAATATATGGTATATAACTTCGACAAATAGTAATGGTTATATGTTGATCTTAGGTAATGTGTCAACATTTTCTTTCATACTTCTCTCAATTTTCTCTTTTCCTTATTGATCAACGGGGAAAGAGAGACACAATTTTGGTATCTGCCAGTGTCAGTGAGGGTATCGGATATACCAAACACGCCCGATATCTAACATGTATCGGAAGATACTGCGAACCTTAGTTTAGGGGTTTGTGTCTGTGTTTGGTGGTGGTAGTGGGTAGGGTGTACCACATGAACACACAAAACACGGTTAGTTCAGTTCACACATAACATAAATGAAATAGGCCGGAACAATTTGAGCTGTAAAAATATTGGAAGCAATCTCCATTCATCAAGATTAGACAGGCTAGTTACATGCATCCCTGGTCTAGGCAACCCCAGTTGTAGGGACATCGAGATGTCTAATTGCATATAAACTGCTTCTGTGAAAAAAAAAACCTGCCTTGCTCTATTTATAAGATTTGATAGGATGTTAATAACTAACTTTTCACCTAATCTAGTACAGAAATAATTCACAGTAAACTGTAGATCGTCATAAAACTTATCATCATGGCTTACAAGTCTGTTAAGCTGATGCTCATTTAGGGTGCCTCCGTGTTTGCATGGCTCTTGTTAAGTGTTAAGTGTTATATTAGAGTTATTAGTTAATGGGCTTTAGTTTAGTCCCACATTGCTTAGAATAATAGGAGAGGGGGCTAGCCTCGCTTATATATATGTAGTCTCTCATCAATAATAAATCATCCTATTATTTTCAACTCTACATGGTATCAGAGTCAAACCCTAGCCGTCACCTACCACTCTCTCCCTCTCTCTCTCCACAAAACTCTAACCCTAATCCTCCCCCCCCCCCCCCTTCTAGCCGCCAACCCCCCTTCTAGCCGCCAACCCCCCTTCTCAATGCTCCTACTGCCGCCCGCTGCCCCTACTACTGCTGCTACCGCCAACCCCACCCCCTGCCGACCCCCGCCCCCCCCCCCCCCCCCAAACTCCTGCCGACCCCCGCACCCCCCCCCCCCCCAAAACTCCTGCCGACCCCCGCCGACCCCCATCCCCCCCCCACACCCCTTGTACTGCTGCCGACCGCACCCCCTGCCAACCGCCCTGCTGCCGAACCCCCCCCCCCCCCCCCCCCGCCGACCCCCCCCCCATGGCTCAAAATCCTAACCCTAATCCTTTACCCCTTTCATCAGCCGCCGCCCAACCCATCCAAACCCTAACTTAGTTCCAAAAAAAAAATATTGGGAATCTCATAGGGTAAACATATGTTTGTTGGAATCTCTGACTCTCAATGTTTTTCGAAAATTTAACAAAGAGCAAACATATGGTTTGTTTTGCATGAATCTTTGTTTCTTTTCTTGATCTTCACGCCAGGATCCAACAGAGCTTAACATGGGTTATCTCTCTGTCCTGACTTGTGATTCACACTCTCTGTTTCCTTTGTGCGTGTGCCGGTTCTGGTTTCGGTTTTAGCGCATTGGAAGAGTTGCTGTAATTCTCAAGTTGTAAAGAAACAAATCGATAGTCGAATCATGGCGAATAGTAGTGCCGCAGATACTAGTGTCAGCAACACACTAGCAGGACCAACAGGCACTAGCACGACGATTTCTTCCATTCGACTTGTCGAACGACGGTTGGAAGGGCCAGAGGACCACTCGACATGGAAAAAGGTCGAAAAGACGCTTCGTGGAATGCGGTTGTCCAAACATCTGACTGACAACCCTCCAGCAAAAGATGATCCCATCTTTGAGCAATGGGAGACAGATGATAGTCGACTGTTTACACAGTTGATGAATTCCATGGAACCATCGGTGGAAGACATGGTTCAAAATACCAACTCCGTGAAGGAGTTATGGGAGGTATTGGCTGCGGCGTTTGATGGTAAACATGATTTGTCTCGTATCTATGACTCGGTCGTTGGTGTATACCGAGCAAATCAGGGAGACTGTCACGTCCCGCTCCCGTAGGAGCGATCATCCTCGCTAAGACGTGATGCCGCACGAGCCTAGATTGCGCTCGTGCAAGGCGGGTTCCATAACGGCCGATTACAGCGACTGCGACGGGGTCGTCCCACAGAAGTCCAAAGCAGAGACATTGAATAATAGCAGCGAAAATTTGAAGCAAAACACAAGTTATTCAAAAAGCTCTTTATTAATATTGAAACAATGGTTACAATGTGGCGCAAGACAAGGTTACAAGTCTCTCAAGCTCATTCAAGCTCACTCATCTCACATTACAAGTCACTCAGCTCTCTCTCATCTCTCAATACATATCTTGAGCCAGTGGATGCTTCGGAAGGCGACGTCCATACATTATGTCCCGTATAAGTCTTGACTTCATGCGGCCGCACACTTCAAATCGCCAAAGAACTCTGTACCTCGACGCATCCAAGCGAGCTCCGCGCCACGAGCTTCTACATGTGCCTGCACTAAACACTGTGTGGGTGTCAGTACTCAACTGTACTGGTGGAATGAGCTCCTCGTCCACCCATGCAAAACCTATATGTTTGATTTACTTTGTGCAACATAGTCCCTTCTTACCGATTGTCTTTCTACTCTTGCCTTAGGATTATTTTAGAACCGACACCTTGGCCTATTTTTGTGTCTCTAGACCATCCCGTGCTTGCAACGACAACGTTAACCTATCAAGTCGTGTTTGCCTTACGGCCCAAAATCAGAGACGCGACTACGCGATAGTACCCAATTTTCTTGTGACCCTGCTACAAATCCTTAGTGCCATGCCTCGCAACTCAGTGTGACTTAACCATATCGTCGCCTCGCGGCCCTTCCTACTTTAATCACCAACTGACCCAATCGAGACTTATAGGCTAAGTGTCACTCGACCGACTTTGCCTTGCGGCGTTTCCTGACTTAAACTCAAGACAACTCAAATCCAAACTATGCAACTTATATGCCGACAACTTAAGACTCGACGCCACATCTCGTGCTGAAGCACGTCACCTACGTTGCAGCAAATTATTAGGCCCAAACATTTTGTGTTCTAACTGTACACACATTCAACTCGACCCAATCCAAAGGCACACATGTGGATTGCCGTCCGTGCCAACCCATCTATATAAGTTAGTCACTAGCATGACAAGCTATTCTGAGCTTATAGCTTTGCTATTCGGTGACCCTTTCAACGCAAGTAACTAGTCCCGCTGAAAGTTTCTGAATAACCTGAGCGGTTCGTCCAGCTCGGCTATACCGTATTTCTCCCCAGGACGACGTGGTCCCATTGCGCCCAGGGTTGTCGCTCGTTGAAACATCGTCCTTGTCGACAACTTGTTCAATGACTATGCAAGACTCGACTCAAACTGACGTCTCACACAGTCATTCTACTTCTAGTGTTACCATCTCCTTCATGACCAAGTTCAGTACTTCTCACATCTATGACCGCCTCAACGACCCATGGTCGCGAGCATTCTTCTTTCATGTCCTATCATTCCACTCAACTTAGGAATGCCTATTTGAAAGCCCCCTTTTTCAAACTCAATGAATCAACAATGGCTCGTGTCTTAAACACTAAGTTCGTGCATCGTGCCTTAAACCGACTTACGTTCAACGCGATGCTATCGTCCAAGTCATACTTTATATGACAGGCTTTTGAGACCGTAAGACTATGTGGTTATACCCAGCCGTAGAACTCGTAGGACCGTGCTTGCTACTACTCCGATAGCCTAACATAACTTGCCTAACTTAATATGCAACAACTTAACGAGCAAAGACTGCGTCAAGAATTGCATCGTGGGAACGTGTCGTGCACGCGATCGACTTTGAACAACCAAGCTCTTTGGGTGCCTAGACTTATGTCACAAGCCGTGCAATGCAACTCAACTCATGGGGCAAGCCAAGGCTATGCCAAGCCTTGGACGATGGGACCGTGCATGCTTTATGAAAGGTTTATGCGGGCGACGTCTATGACTTAGGCTAACTCTTGGCTTTGCGGCGAATACCAACTTTCCTTCTCCCAAGCTACGGGACGAGGGATCGAGTGTCATTTTCAAAGCACGCCGTGCACCAACTCTAAGACGACAGTTGGACCCTTCCATATTCTAACTCAATTCGACCCGTCGGGGTTATTCCCTTATCTATGTGGATTCGTCTCTTTTATTATCAAACCTACTTGTGCAAGTTCAAAACATGCGATTTATTATGTGAAGGCTAAAAGATGAGACAAGTTCACCGAAACTATCCCACCTGAGCGAGGAGTCGCCTCGACGAGTGGACCTCCGAGCAAGCCGTTACAAGGCTAAGTCCGAACGCGGTCGACGTTTCGATTCCTCCGATTGACTGAGCGGGACGGGACACTACATCATACACCACTCAGAAAAAGTTTCGTCCTCGAAACTAACTGAGTACACTTATTGTCTTATCACCTTACTCAACATTCAAGGACTCTCGCACACACTACTCCTATATGTTTTCTCAATCCGAGCCACGCATGCACTACCATCACATTTCCTTGAAATTCTATTTCTAAATCCTTGACATTTTTCCATTCCTCAAGTCCCACTTGATTCAACGTATCACTTAGTTGGATCGTGCACATACTCCAGGCGTCCCCAAAATACATGCATTTCCGCCAAGCCTCGTGATAGAGAATCCGCCATCACCACTCGAGTCGGATCGTGCACATGTTCAAGCATCCCTGATATACGTGCATATCAGCCGAGCCTCATGAGCGGTGCCTCGCGGTGCCTCCACAATTCCCATCTCTCCGCACCGGAACGTCTGCCTAACCGCTAGGCTATGTCTTTAGGCTAAAGTCATCCGTCAGTATTGAAATCATAGTTCCCAAACAACAATATCAACACTGACCCCATTCTAAGGTCAAACCAAGTTGATTGTACGGAATTTTCCACCCAAGCTCGCATTGCTCTGATTTCTAAACATCTATTCCCTACACACATCCCAACATTTCGTCGCACGGGGTCTGAGTCATTCAGCAAAGCCATCCTACTTCAAGTTCTACTCAACCAAGTCTATTGTATATCGTTATTGCACGTCCAAATTTACAATTCGCATAGTCTATCTCTTCGAACACGTTCGACATAATCCGCCTATCAATTCTTCCAAGTCAAACACGCTACGACACGATTCATCTATAAACCATAATTCACATTTCACATTTTCCTAAGTCGTTCATCACAATTCATGTATTCGATCATAAGGTCGTCTAGCTTAACAATATGTTGCGTTCCGATCTCACGCGAGTCAGATTATCCATGATGGGCATGAATCACCATACACACTCTCATGGGATGATCATCCTCATCGGGACGTAACTCTTGTTTGTGTCTAGACTAATTCATTCTCGATACGTAGATTGGATCTATTCAATCCTCAAGTTTACTCAATCATCAATTGCAAGTCCAAATATCCTCGAATTTTTCTTCGCATTAAACCAACAAGTCGAGACAATCAAAGTTGTCGCGTCCTGATTTTTCGAGTTCGATCATTCCCGCGACATGAATCACCATGTCAGCGCTCACGCGGAACGATCGCCCCAAATCCGACGCGACGCATGTGCGATGCTAGAGTTGCGCTCGCGCAAGACAAGATCGTCGACGTTGTGGTTATCAACGTAACCATCAAGACACGATCATTTTCATCCAACATTCACCCCAATCAAAATCCTAAGTATATTATCCGTCAGAATGATAACACTTGTACGACCGTCATTCGTCGAGTCGGAGTACCCCCGAGTTATCGCATATCGATCTTTGATACGCCTCAATACCATCGATGATATGCGTAACCTGACGATCTTCCTTTGCAACAAGTTCCGAGTCGTGCGAATGATGCTATCGTCCAATTGGGTAATCTCCTCGACATTCAAAATTAATTTCGATCATCAACCCTCGAATCATTCACAACATCAATTTCCTCGATCAAGTCATCCATTCGCACACCTTAACTTTTCTTCGACTCAGTTTCACCTACTCAATCATTTTCGCGTTTCATACTCGCGCAATCCTCAATCCCGTGCACGTTTCGTGCGCGTCAATTTCTAGGTTGTTCGAATCAACTCATCAAGTCTCAAGGCTACAACTTATTCAACGATACTCAATCTACGGCTTTGCATAACGCGAGGCTTGCTGATAGACTCACCGACACCCCGTATTCTCAATCGATCGATCGACATCCCTGAGGCTATCGCATACATCACTCAGGGATGAAGTCATTCGACAAATCCTCAAAACTTATCATTCGATTCACAATCGACTTCTTCAAAAATTTGTTCGAACCATTCCTCGAATTTCAAGCACGCTCATCTATACCGCATCGACGATAACATCGCCGCTCGATAGTACCCTATCGATAGTCATCTCACTTAAATCAATCGAGTTCAACTCATTCTAGCTCGAAACATTACGAATCCCGCACTCGACTTTGCTAAGGTCGACACAATCCTTGGTGTATATGTCCAGTCCGACTAGCCAACCGTGCTTACGCAAACCATCTTTTTGTTTTGTCAAAAACTATTCTCCGACGTTTTTCAAAATAGATAGACTTATTGTATGGACATCCCGTGGGACATTTGAGAGAGCGCATCAACGATATCAACTTGCGGAAGCAACAATTCAGAGTTTACGGAAACAACGGAGTTAAAGAATTCAATCGATAGTCCAAGGACGTAAAGTCGTGCTCTCATACCATTATGTCACGTCCCGCTCCCGTAGGAGCGATCGTCCTCGCTAAGACGTGATGCCGCACGAGCCTAGATTGCGCTCGTGCAAGGCGGATTCCATAACGACTGATTACAGCGACTGCGACGGGGTCGTCGCACGCGCTCGTGCAAGGCGGGTTCCATAACGGCCGATTACAGCGACTGCGACGGGGTCGTCGCACAGAAGTCCCAAGCAGAAACATTGAATAATAGCATCGAAAATTTAAAGCAAAGCACAAGTTATTCAAAAGAAGTTGTTTATTGATATTGAAACAATGGTTACAATGGTTACAATGGGGCACAAGGCCAATATTACAAGTCTCTCAAGCTCACTCGAGCTCACTTATCTCACATTACAAGTCACTCAGCTCTCTCTCATCTCTCAATACATGTCTTAAGCCAGTGGATGCTTCGGAAGACGACGTCTATACATTATGTCCCGTATAAGTCTTAACTCCATGCGGCCACACGCTTCGAATCGCCAAGGAACTCCATGCCTCGACGCATCCAAACGAGCTCCGCGCCACGAGCTTTTACCTATGCCTACACATAAACACTGTGTGGGTGTCAATACTCAACTGTACTGGTGGAATGAGCTCATCGTCCACCCATGCAAAACCTACACGTTTGAATTACTTTGTGCAACATAGTCCCTTCTTATCGATTGTCTTTCTACTCTTGCCTTAGGATTATTTTAGGACCGACGCCTTAGGCCTATTTTTGTGTCTCTAGACCATCTTGTGCTTGCAACGACAACGTTAACCTATCAAGTCGTGTTTGCCTTACGGCCCAAAATCAGAGACGCGACTACGCGACGGTACCCAATTTCCTTGTGACCGTGCTACAAATCCTTTGTGCCGTGCCTCACAACTCAGTGTGACTTAACCATATCGTCGCCTCGCGGCCCTTGCTAATTTAATCACCAACTGACCCAATCGAGACTTATGGGCTAAGTGTCACTCGACCGACTTTGCCTTGCGGTGTTTCCTGATTTAAACTCAAGACAACTCAAATCCAAACTATGAAACTTATATGCCGACAACTTAAGACTCGACGCCACATCTCGTGCCGAAACATCGCCTACGTTGCAGCCAATCATTAGGCCCAAACATTTTGTGTGACATTCAACTCGACCCAATCCAAAGGCACACATGCGGATTGCCGCCCGTGCCGACCCATCTATATGAGTTAGTCACTAGCATGACAAGCTATTCTGAACTTATAGCTTTGCTATTCGGCGACCCTTTCAACGCAAGTAGCTAGCCCCGCTGAAAGTTTCCGAATAACCTGAGCGGTTCGTCCAGCTCGGCTATACCGTGTTTTCCCCCAGGACGACGCGGTCCCATGGCGCCCAGGGTTGCCGCTCGTGGAAACATCGCCCTTGTCGACAAGTTGTTCAATGACTATGCAAGACTCGACTCGAACTGACGTCTAACACAGTCATTCTACTTCTAGTGTTACCATCTCCTTCAGGACCAAGTTCAGTACTTCTCACATCTAAGACCGCCTCGACGACCCATGGTCGCGAGCATTCTTCTTTCTTGCCCTATCATTCCACTCAACTTAGGAATGCCTATTTGAAAGCCCTCCCTTTTTCAAACTCAATGAATCAACAGTGACTCGTGCCTTAAACACTAAGTCCGTGTGAGTCGTGAATCAACATTCTTCTTTCTTGCCCTTTTTCAAACTCAATGAATCAACAGTGAATCAACATTCTTCTTTCTTGCCCTTTTTCAAACTCAATGTAGGAAATATTGGTTTAGTGAACCAATTGTGATTTGTTATGAAGTGGTGAAAACCTGTAGTCATTGTGAGTCGTGACAAACAATTCATAACAGAATATAGACATTGTGCGTTAAACTAAAATATTTGAAAACCCAAACAGCAAATCGATGTTTAGTAAAGATTTTTCTAATAAGGTGAACTCCATTTTGTTTCAAGAACCAGGAAAGTTTCAACCACCATGTAGACTAAATGAAATCCTATCCAACAAAACCAAGAAGTTAATCTGCTAAAAAACTGACATAATGTGTAACATGCCCTAACTCGTACGTATATCACAGCCACTTCAGGCCAATAGTTCATCCAGCAACAGAAGGCAATCATCAAAATATAGGTTAACTAGAGTCATGGAAAGGAACCTAAGCCAACCAACAGTTGGTTGGGGTCGTTGGACTAAGTCAAAGCTATGAAGCATGGTACTTCAAAAAGCATGGCGCACGAATATTTGGTATTCATGTACCCAATACACACCCGAAAAAGAATGGGTACGCCCCAACTACATACCTAATTCTTTTACATTTATAATAATGTATACGCCTCGGCTACGGCAGTATCGACTTTGCACTTTGGTGCGGCCAGTGGTTGTATCTTCATGGAGACATGTACTCTCTCTCTCTCTCTCTCTCTCTCTCTCTCTCTCTCTCTCTCTCTCTCACACACGAACACACAGAAAACAAAATTTTGAGAGATGCCTCCTTCATCCAACATGTCTCCTCAAGCTTATGTTTCTCCGCCGTGGCCATCCACCTTCATCTCCCACAACATTTAGGCCACCTCGTCCCTCCTCTCCATCAAACTCCAAAAGCATGATGGTGAGAAATTCACGATGACAGCATATCTTGGCTACCGGAGCTTACAGTAAAGGATATATTAAAGGCGAGAGCGATAAATATCCAGATTGGGAAGAAAGAGCATCAGAAGAGGAGCCAAGATTAGAGCTACAGATTCTATTCCATAGGAGTATCAACAGTTTTACAGCCTAAAAACCTAGACTCCTCCAAGAGATCCAAACAATACTCCCGTTGGTCAAAAGAAGAGAATCCACCCATGCGAACATCCTCAATGTCCAACAAACAGCGCAAGGGTTCAAGGTCTTTGGTATAAAAGTAAGAAGATAAATGTGCATTGACCTTGGAAATAACAATGAGTAATCTTCAAAAACGATAATATTGTCCAGATAGATGAGGAGAACCATTGTGCCCTGAGTGCGGTGGTTAGTGATGAGAGAGGAGTCAATGATGCTCCAAGTAAAGACAAACTGTTAAAAACCTGATTGAACTTATCAAACCATGTGTCAGGAGGCTGCTTGAGGCATAAGTTATGATATACCTGGAGGGTTGGAAATAAAGGGTTAAGTGTCTGGAGTTAGAAATAAGGGTTAACATGTCTAGAGGGTTGGAAATATGGGTTTACATATCTGAGGGTAGGAAATAACGGTTAATCTGTCTGGAGAGTAGGAAATAAAGGTTAACGGATCAATAGGATAGGGAATAAGGGTTAAACGGTCAGGATAGTAGGTAAAGGTACGGAAGAAGGTTAATGGGTCGTAAATGGAGGTTAATGGACCTGGGGAAAGGGTAAGCAATGTGTTAGTCTTTTAGATCGATTGGGCCTGTAGGGCAACGATTGGGTTAAGGTTTTGTTAGACTGGGCTAGAGTTTCAAATGCAGGTGGTGGCGACGTGGTGGATAATGATCGAGCTTAGAGGTTTCAGAAGGTGGTGTGCCAGTACAGAATCGGGATAGTGCTTAGGCTGTGGAGCACAGGGAAAAAGTGGTTTCGGTCGGCCGAAATCAGGTTATTGGAGGAGGAAATGTGGACAGCGGTGTGGTCTATTAGGCTAGGTTTTGGCTAGGGCTGGGGCTAGGGTTAGGGTTTGGGGAGAAGATGATGGATGCTAAACGTGCGAGGGGAGTGATGAAGGGTAGGGTTTGCGGTAAGATAAAAGAGAGAGATTGGAAAGTTGCCTTGCTCTAGCACAATAGATACCAAGTAGAGAAGTGGCTCAACAATGAGTCAACTTAATTCATTATGGGAAAAGAGAGTACAATATATAGGAGAGAGTAAGTCCCCTTTCTAGAAGTTTCTCAGTATGAAACTAAAGATAAGAAAAATACTAACAAACCTAACATACATACAAAACAGCTATTTCTCTCTCATACACAGAAAAACCATGTTCAAGCATAAACTTTCATATTATATTCTTACACAATTCTTAAAATTTTAGAACTTCTTTCAGCCCAAAACATAGCAATAAGACCTCCGCAGCCACTGCAGCTTTGCCACAAAAAGAGAGGTCCAAAACAAAATTGACACTCGGAACCTTCATGTAGAAGTGATGTGGTCCATTTACAGATATAATATGCTAACGTTAATATAAATAAACTACAAGCTAGCTAGTAATATTAAGCCATCAATAGTTCATTAGGCATATAAGAAGCTTCTGCAAGTATACCATGTCTTACTGTACACAAATAACAATATGTTGAAATCAAAAGAAAACTGAAAACCAACTAAAAAAGACTTAGAAATAGCAATATAGTATGCTGAGATGTTCTTTAGAATAAAAACAGGGATTGTAAGAGATACTAGCATGCATATGAAAGGGCTAAAGTGGGCAAAAGTTTAATACAAGACCAATTGACTCGGAAAAGTAATCCAAGGCTACAAACCACATGTCACCAAAATATTTAGGCAAATTATAAGGGCACTTCATTCTTTACACAGGGCTAACCCTATTTTATTTTATTTTATTTTATTTACAAGTTTGCCACCAGAAAAATTACTTAGGGCTAGCACAAATGTCAGTATATAAGTCAAAAAAAATTCTTTCTTCTTCCCTTCTCCCTCCCAAAACCCTAAACATTTTCTCTTCCAAATATCTCTCAATCCATGTTCATGCCTCAATTTCATCTTCTAGTATTCATTCTAGACGGATTTTCGAAGTTTTGAAGTTTGAACCCATTTTAGGGTTACGAACTTCAAAAATTCATCCACGGTCGCGACGGGGACGATCATGGACTGTCAAAAATATTGAAATCCTACCAATTGGAAGGATTGTCAAAAAAATTGGCGGTCCTACAAAAAACATTGAACATCATACTTTCTTTAGGACTCAAAAATTTTGACAGTTCTTCCAATTTGTAGGACTGTCAAAAAATTTGACAGTCCTGCGTAAAACATTGAACAACATATTCTTCCAGGACTGTCAAAATATTTTGACAGTCAAAATTTTGGAAGGACTGTCAAAAAATTTGACAGTCCTTGTAATTGGTAGGACTGTCAAAAAATTTGACAGTCCTAAATGAAACTTGTTGTAACAGCAAGTTTTATTTAGGACGGTCAATAATTTTGACAGTCCTAAAGTATGAAGAACATAGTTTGTTTCCTTCAGTAAAAAGGAATGACTTCATTCATGTTACTATATGTTTTGAGTTCAGGTAGATAGGAAAAGCATTAGGGTTTGTATTTTGTCTGTGAGAAGCCTTTGGGTACCATCTCTGAATTTGGGTGCCCTTATAATTTGCCAATATTTATCATGTCCTTTTAACTTGATAGTGCAAGATCACATCAACGACTGAAATGTATTAAACATGCTTATAGAATTAAAGCAAGCAGAGTACCTGTTCTCTATCTACTCTCTTCCAGTATAAGAGCATGTCTCTGGCAAGTTTCTTAGTGCGAATTGCAGCACCTCTCATCAACTTAATTGATCTACTCAATTTCACTTTAACCTGGATGTTATAGTAAACAAAATGTTATTGGTCAGAAGCAAGGGAAATGTAACATAAGCCGATGAGCAGCGCATTGGAAAAGCAAACAAACTCGTGATCAAACAAGTCACAAAGTCCAGATAAAACTTTATACTTCTCTTTGGCACATTTCTGAAAAACGCTTCAGATCTCCTATCTGAAACGTTTAATAATTTGCCAATATTTATCATGTCCTTTTAAATTGATAGTGCAAGATCACATCAATAACTGAAATGTATTAAACATGCTTATAGAATTAAAGCAAGCAGAGTACCTGTTCTCTATCTACTCTCTTCCAGTATAAGAGCATGTCTCTGGCAAGTTTCTTAGTGCGAATTGCAGCACCTCTCATCAACTTAATTGATCTACTCACTTTCACTTTAACCTGGATGTTATAGTAAACAAAATGTTATTGGTCAGAAGCAAGGGAAATGTAACATAAGCCGATGAGCAGCGCATTGGAAAAGCAAACAAACTCGTGATCAAATAAGTCACAAAGTCCAGATAAAACTTTACACTTCTCTTTGGCACATTTCTGAAAAATGCTTCGCATCTCCTATCTGCTTCCTGTGAAGATTAGTGAATGATCTGTGATGCTTTGGAATATCTCTTCTCACAATATTTAACCAGATTTTCCCAATCTTGTCTATTTCTTCTTTCTCAATTGTGGAAGGATCTTTCTTCACTACCAGCTTCTTCGGCAAACTGCGCTAGATACAGGTATCAGAAAGAATTGCAAATGATAACTAAGCTCAGGAAAGGGCAATCCCCCAATTCAAAGTCACTTGAGGCAACCTCATATGTATCTCCCTTTTCCAATACTTTGACGTAATACACCTGCATAGTACCAGATTCAGACATGATCAACCGTCGTATTCTTCCAGCTGCCCCTTCCAGAACTGTGTCCAGCCCAAGATTGCTCACTACAAGTGAAAACTTCTGATGAGTTACTAGCCGAAAGAGCCTTCAACCTAGCTTGAAGTGATTCGTACTGCGTCTGAGGCTCCGCCAATCCTCCTCGATCCCGAATCTCAAACCTTTTATCGCCGGCAACAAATGCGGCCAGAGACCGTACATCCAGCATTCCCTTTAAGAAATACTCATTTATTTTGATATCCGAATAACCTGGCAACTTCAGAATAGTCGCAAGCCTATCATAGGTCGGAGGGATCCTGTAAGTGATCCCCTCCCCAATATCCAGGTAAGAAGATTCTAAAGCAGACGGGAGCCTAGTGCTCCTGCCGTACTCTGACTCAATGTCCTCTCCAAGTACTCCGGCGACCTATCCACATCCCTAATCCTCATCTCCTCCTTAACGCCCGAGACTGTCGTGTGCGTACCTCCCGGACTTTGACTCACTGTGCCGTCTCGCAGACGGCATTGTCACACGGACGCCGCCCATCCCTGCGGAGGGGTCGTCAAACTCACCCTCCGGTACTTCTCCACATGCTCGCCGAGCATTGACCGGTACTGCTCCTCTGAGATCCTCGTCCCGTAGTCCTCGTCGCTGTCAACATCAGCGGAGGCCCGCTTGCTCCGTCCGTTACTGTAGCCCAGCATGTCGCCCTGACCTGATCGGAACAATGCCGTTTCGATAAAGTTTCAAACTTTCGCAAGGAAATCAAACTAAACAGGGTTAAAACAAGAATATAAAAAAAAGGTGCGACCTTGGCTGCTTGTGATGTCGTCCTGGCTGCTGTTCCCGTAATTGTCGTCATCTTCCTCGCCGTGTTGGGGGAGTTGGTAGTCCTGGCTGCTGTTCCCGTAATTGTCGTCATCTTCCTCGCCGTGTTGGGGGAGTTGGTAGTGCATCAGAGGCTACAAAATCACACAAAAACAAGAAGAAGAAATTAATTTGAGAACTATGGAGGAAGCCGAATTGCCCTCCGAAAAACCCTAGAGACTTCGATCGTACCTCGAGGTTGGAGAGATTGGAGTAGGACATGCCGTTGTTGCTCTGGTGGCGCCGGTGGTCCATGGCGGAGAATTAGGGTTAGGGTATTCGTGGAGAGGAATAATAAGGGCCCGTTTGGTAAACCGTATTTGGAGGTGGGATTTAGATTTTTATGGATTTGGAGACAAATCCATGGAATCCTATGTTTGGTTGGAGATGGATTTGGATATAAAAAGTATGATAAAATCCAAAACTTGGATTTGGTTGAATTTTGAAAGGAAAAAATAATTATTCTTTAAAAATTTCGTTAAAATATTTATTACTTAATAATTTTGTTAAAAATTAGTTAATCTTTAATAATTTCGTTAAAAATATTTATTCTTTAATAATTTCGCTAAAAATTAGTTAATTAATAAAAAATAACTATTTTATTAGTATTATTAATTAATAAAAATAGTATTATTAATTAAAAAATTAGTTAATTAGTTAATTTTGTTATAATCATAATTAATAATTTATTAGTATTATTATAATATTAATTAATAATATTTTATTATTTAGTTAATAATCATAATTTACTAGTATTACTATATTATTATTATAATATAAATTAATAATTTATTAGTATTATTATAATATTAATTAATAATCATATCCAATGTTTAGTATTATTAATTAAAAATTTAGTTAATTAGTTAATTTTGTTATAATCATATTAATAATCTATTAGTATTATTATAATATTAAATAATAATTTGTTAATAACTATTTTATTATAATCTTAATTAATAATATTTTAATCACAATTAGAATCATATTTTATAATAATTTAATTAATAATTTACTAATCATAATAATATTAATTTATAATTACTATTTTTAAAATATTTAATTTATAGTTAATTAATCATTAATTATTAATTATTAATCAATAATTATAATGTATAACTATTAATCGTTAATAAAAAATTATCGATTGTTAAATATTAATTATTAATCGTTAATTATAATTTATAGTTATTAATTATTAATTATTAATCGTTAATTATTAATTATTAATCTTTAGTTATTAATCGTCATTTATTTAAAAATTAACTATTCATTAATTATTAATTTTATAATTAATAATAACTAATCGTCAATTATTAATTACTAATCGTTAATTATTAATTTTATAAATAATAATAACTATAATTAATCATAATTAATTAATAGCTTAATTATTGATCATGACTATAATTTAATTATTAATTATAAAACCAAATCCTATGTTTGGTTGGAGTTGGATTTGAATAGTAAAATCCATGATTTGGATTTGGAGGATTTCCAAATCCAAATCCAAATAGTAAAATCCGGTTACCAAACAAGCCCTAAGAGGAGAATTTGGGGAAGCAGAGGAGCATTGGCACGTGACGGTGCCACGTGAGGGAGGAGAGAGAAAGTGAGTGCATGGTGATGATGAGGCTATCGAAAATGATATTTGGTCCGCCGGCGGGCCAGCCCGCACGCCGGCGTGGCACTCTCCAGTTGGCTCCCCCCTATTCGCGTGGGGCCCATGCCGGCGCCCTGCCAATGGGGGAGCGCCGCGTGGCCGAGGGCCATGTAGCACCGTTGTAAGGCTATAAACACTAGAGAGAGAGAGAAGGGGACTTCGAGAAGGAAGAGAGCGGAGAGGGGCTAACGTGCGCCGAGGTTCGGTGTGGGGCCCACTCGCTTCCTTTTCCTTGGGGAAGATGGGAGGGAGAATGTTTTAAAAATCGGACCGGAGTTTGACCAGGCCAAGGTACTAGGTCGGATCAAACGGGTTCAACCAGTTAGTTCAACCAGTGGGTTAATTTAAATGGTCCAAGTTTAATCTCTTATGGACACTATTTTTTATAAAAATATCTGTTTTTTACAAAACATTGGATCAATGTTGAACCGGACCGAAAAAACACCGGTTCAACCGGCCGGTCCTGTCCGGTTTTTAAAACATTTATATGGTCTACAATCCTGCGGCTGAGACTCGCTGGGGCTGAATCTTAACATCTATATTTGCGCGTAACTATGCATTTAAGACAAATGTTAAAGGTCACCCCCTTTTACTAAGGGCAACCCATCTACAAAGGGCAACCATGCCTTTATATTTTTTTTACTAAGAGCAACCTAAAGTTCACAAGTTTACTAAGAGCCACCAAGTGGACTTTGGAGGAGGAGCTCGGCGGACTGGGAGGCACGTGGTGGAGGGGTTGGGGTTGCCGAAGACCCGGACCGCATGGCTCCCGGACGTCGTAGAGGAGAGCTCGAGGAGGCGGAGGAGGAGCTCGGCGGACGGGGAGGAGCTCGGCGAACTTGTGAACTTTGCAGACGGGGAGGAGCTTGAGGAGGCGTAAGAGGAGCTCGGCGAACTGCTTCGGGGATGAGCTCAGCGGACGGGGAGGCACGCGGTGGAGGGGTTGGGGTCGCCATAGCCCCACCTCCGACTCCCTCCCACTGCCGCAGCTTCCCCTCCCCCCGCCGCAGCCCCCCTGCCTCCCTCCCCCCGCCACAGCCCCAGCTCCACCTCCCTCCCACCACCGCAGCCCCCCTAGCTCCCCTCCCTTGCCGGTGAGATCCACTTTTGTTCGTTCAACAAAAAGAAGAAAGAAGAGCAACTGTGGACCGTTCGCGGGGAAGGCGGACTGCAGGTCTTGCTTGCAGTCCTTTCTTCACTTTGGACTGCAGGCAAGCCCTGCAGTCACTGTAGGTAAAAAAAAAAAATGTCAATCGAGGACTGCAGGCAAGTCCTGCAATCCTCGATTGACAGGAGCGGGGTGGCCTTTAGTATTTTCAAAATGGCAAACTTGTAATTTTTTTAAAGTTTTAAGTTGGTGGCTCTTAGTAAAAAAGGGGTGGCCTTTAACATTTGCATGGATTTTAATACTTCCAAAGTTTACACTTTCTTGCATGTTAAAAATTCGAGTGCTGCTATTTTGACCGTAGCGGGGTTGTCTGCAGTCACGCGGCGGCGCGTCGGTATTGACCCTCAGATCCGGATAGACTCACGTTAGCAATACGGAGCAGTCCAGTTGACGGTTAAAATAGACTTTTTCCAAAAATTCACTAGTGATGCACTTATTTTATACTACAGTAAATAATAATCTTTTAAATTTTTACTATCTAAGAAATTCTTAATATTTTACTTACATGAAAAGAGTAAACAAGAGTTCTTTAAAAAAAATCTTTTATACATACTTATCTATCTACCCATGTTAAATCTAATGAATAATTTTAATTAGTAAATATAGGTAAGGATTTTTTTAATAATAAAAACTGTCAACGTAAAATCTTTTTTTTAATTTTATAGTAGTATAGATAATAATTCTGCTAGCTTTTTTTTACTATTTTTATCTAACTCAAGGCTTCCAACCTCACTGGTCCGACTACTGACCACCCCGTTGGCTGAAAAATTAACACATAGAACTTCTAAACATTTATCAAGTATCCTCTCCTAACCCCCATTCACACTGACGGTTAATAATTTCTGACAAATTTACTCTAACAACAAAACATTTCTCGTACTTTCTATATCCCTTGAATCAAAACAAAATTCAAAGCATTTCTCGTACTTTATTTCTCCATCCCTTGAATTGAAACAAAAATTCAATGATAAGAAAGTGCTAAAAAGATAGTATATAGGATAGCAACATGCGGATGCGAGAAAAATTAGAGGTGTTTAAATACAAATTAGAATATATTTATTGTTGGTCTTTTAGATTTTCAGTAAACTTTACACGGAGATTGAAGTAAGGATGGAGAGCTTGAGATTGACTCTTTGATCTTACGATTCTTACCATGTAGAGGAGTTCAATATGGAATTAGTAAACCTTGAACCACAATGAAGGGATATTGAAGTATAGTTTAGGCTTCATAAGCCCACCTCCCCATGTATTATTGTTGGCTGACACTAGGTAACAAATAAACATCAATACAGCCAAAAGTTTCACTTTGTGACTGACCTGCCATTGATATACTGCTATTTGAAACAACACTTCAATGAATATTTGAGTCAACACTTAAATGAATCCCAGCAGCAAAACTTAATGCAGGCATAGACAGATAATAACAGCACAAAAGAATTGTATTTAATAAAGAATATACCCATTTTTCTATCGTTTTACAAACTATGGCATGCCGATGCACAAATCACCCATCTCAATTTAGATAAAGAATATCTGGCCACATAATCATCATTAGTTTTGAAAAATACAACTCTATAACCTTGAAATAATCGAACAAAAAATACAACTCTGTAACCTTGAAATAATCGAACAAAACTTGATCGAGAGGAAAAAAAGGAGTGAGATTATATCCTGTCCTTCCACACTTTTTTTCTTATGTACGTAGGAAATGCAAGCAGCCATCTCCCCTGGTTGTCCAAAAGGAAACATAATGGTGCAGGAGCTCTTGAGAGGTCTGTATTTGAAACAGAAGCACAAGCAACCACTATCAGTTCTGGGGAACTCACTGAGCTTTTACAAATTTATGCTTCTGCCAACTTCTCTTCATAAAATGGATCCTGTGCTGACCCACTCTTGCTCTCTCACTGTCTAAAAACGAAAGTTAGCCGAGAGTCTCACCACACCCGGCTTCAAACCATCTGGCAAGTGAGGCTTCTAGATACCACAAGTCTCATGGGTTCCTACCGTCAAATAATTATTGGAAACCAAAATTCTCTATTCAAATGTTTTCCAGGTTTCACATATAAAGAGCGGCCATATAGAAATTACTTTAAAACAGGTTTAATAACTTAACCTCCAATAACTAAACATGTTCTAACAAATAACATCCAATAACTATCAATAACCTAATACATAACTGCTACTAAAAGTCAAACGGGTGGAGCGGAGATGTCGGTCATCTCAATCGTCGGTGCTGGAGTCGGCGGTGCAGGAGTTGTCGGTGATGGAGTCAGCGGTGCTGGAGGAACAGTCGGAGAAGCCTCTACTGGATGACGCCATGTCCAATAGGTCAAAAAAAATCCAAGAACCGCCACAACAAAGCCAGCAATGGTGAAGACTATAAAGATCTTCACTGGTGGTGTCCATGGTGAAGGAGGTGAAGGAGGTGAGGGCGGTGGACTGAGGTCAGGAAGCATCCCCGTGTCAAGCGCAGGATCTCCTGTCACCCGACTCAGAAAAAAAGTGAAAAATATCATTCTGCTAAAAATTAAAAAGAGTTGGGGTCACTGAAAAAAAAGAAAAAAAGGCTCATACTACCATTACGTAATAGCCTGGAGTGGCCTTCCGAGGAGCTAGACGATATACATATTAGCTAAACGGTCTATATAAATTATACATGTATCAAATACGACACAGACATTCAAAGTACATTGTGAAATGCCGAAATCAAACATCGTATAGGACACGACACATACTCTCCAAAATATACTACGATATGGCAAATCTAGATATTGTATTCATGCCACATTATAACTAATTAACACTTGACACATTAGAGCATGTACTTGAGGCTAATTTTCCTGCACACATACATGATGAATTATATTGCAACAATGCAACTACATGAGTTTTTCTATATGTCTGATCTTGAATTGACAGTTCTTTCGTTTCAGGAGAAATATTCACCGACGTCGTAGGAAGCCCTTACTATGTCGCTCCGGAAGTCTTAAGAAAGCGTTACAGCCAGAGGGTGTTGTGTGGAGCACAGATGTGATCATTTACATCCTACTAAGTGGTGTTACCCCATTTTGGGCAGATTAGTTGTCTGGCTTTTTATCGATTTTGCGTCCTAAAATTTACAGCTCTGATTTTTCCATCTCCATTGTTTGGGAAAAAACAATCCCAGAAACTGAGCAAGGAAAATTTTGAACTGGTTCTGGCTAGTATGCTTGACTTTGACTCAGATTCGAGGCCGAGCATCTCAGATAGTGCCAAGGGTATAGTAAGGAGAATGCTCATCAGAGACCCCAAAAAGTGGTTGTTAGCTCACAAAGTTTTATGTGAGTTCTTTTTTTTTCCTGTTTGATATTATGTGAATATTTATGTTCCTGTAGGAAAGATAACTATGATTTAACGACTAGTTCATTATTTTGTGTAGGTCATCCTTGGCTTCTAGTTGATGGTATGGTTCCTGCACTAGATTCTGCAGTCCTGTCTCGCTTGAAGGAATTCTCTTCGATAAACAAACTAAAAAAAAATATGGCCCTTAAAGTAAACTTTTGTATGCTTGAATTGCTCATTTCGTCTTGAAATTAAAATCTTTAATGGATGCCTACATCTTGAAATTATGTTTCATGTATTGAGCTCACGGTGCTCTCTTGCTAGTAGATCTTCTTAGAGGCTGGCTTGTAGAACAATTGGAAGTTGAAATTATGATTCATGTGCCCATACTCGTATAGGCATCCATATCGTATTTGTACCCGTATCCACAACCATATCGTGTCTGTACCAGTTTTCGTATCTTTATCATGTTCGTACCTATATCTGTATCCCTACCCTTATCGTGCAATATAGTTTAGTACTTACTATAAATATATAAAAAATATCTGTATCCAGTATTCTTATTGTGTCCTAATCTGTGAATCCATGTCCATATTGGTGCAACATAGGTTATAGATAATGAGTAAATATGAGAATTAAGATCTATACTGTATCGAATGCCTTTCATTCAAATTATGTTGCATGTAGGTGTTTGCCATTAAAATCGTTTGATTGCAAATCTTAATACAAACAGAACAGTGTTACAATGTAGGACTTAGATGTAGTCCTAGGAGTACACTTTTGTTTAAGCTGGGTTCCTTAGTGCCAATGGAGCGAGTGGTAATGCGTTGACTCCGTTGACGGGCTGACGACGGTTATCGGTTTTCTGAAGGTGTGGATTGCTCTGGGTGCTGGAGCTTGCTGAGAGGAGGAAGACGTTGAGTGTCTGTATCTGCCTCTCTGGTGATTCCTTGTATGTTCGTTGCGGATTCTGTCTTTTGTCCGTCTGTGTGTGTGAAAGAAGGAAATGATCCCTCTATTTATAGCTGGGCAGGTTGGCTGCTCATGCGCGCGTGTAGGATGCGCCGGTGTGTGGGGACGCCACGTGGAGGTTGCTGATGGGGGCGCATGGATGATGCGTCCTGATTGGGAGGTTGAACTCTTCATACTGCTGTTGTGAGCCGGCACGTAGCAGGGGAGAAGATCTTTCTGTTGCTGAAATCTTGGACGAGTTGAGTCAAAGGACACATGTCATCGACTCATGGCTCGAAGATCTCGGATTTGGGGGGGTAGTGATCTGGTGCGCTGCGCCTTTGATTGGACGCATGAGGAGGCTGCGGCTCATAACCTTTAGGAGTTACAAACCATTTAGAGCGCATGGCTTTTGAGGCGCATGCAGGCAACTTTTCTTCTATCTTTTGGGATCAGAGATCAGTCCGGGGCGCATGGCTTTTGAGGCACATGCAGAGCTTCAACTGGAGACTCTTCATCTGTCTTTAGGGATCAGAGAGCAGTCTAGGGCACATGGCTTTTGAGGCACATGCAGAGCTTCAACTGGAGACTCTTCATCTGTCTTTAGGGATCAGAGAGCAGTCTAGGACGCATGGCTTTTGAGGCACATACAGAGCTTCAACTGGAGACTCTTCATCTGTCTTTAGGGATCAGAGAGCAGTCTAGGGCGCATGGCTTTTGAGGCGCATGCAGGTTTGGGCGCATGGCCGCGGAGGCGCATGCAGGTTTGGGCGCATGGCCGCGGAGGCGCATGCGGGGCATTGAGACTCTTCTTCTGTCTTTAGGGATCAATGAAGGGTCTGAGGCACACGGCTTTTGAGGCGCATGCGGATCTGGACGCATGGCCGCGGAGGCGCATGCGGATGGTTTAAAGGGGCCACGTGGCAGTAGCCGTCGGAATAGAGTCATGATGATGCTGACGTTGCCGACGCTTCGTTTTCTGAAAAAGCTGTCAACTGTTCAGACATTGGGAAGCATGCTACCAACTCTGGTGTCAGTTCAGCATTTAATGTTTGTGACATTCGATGGACAGCTAAGTGGACACGTTGGTTGGTGTTCCACTCGGTATGGGGATGTGAGGGGAGGCGCATCCTCTGTGATGCGCCGGATATCGCAGGGCGCATATGTGCGATGTACCTGATGCTGGAGGGCGCATCCATGTGATGCGCTGTTTGGCTGGCGCATCCGACATATCTTTAAATGATGCGGCTGTCTCGCTCTTCGAGTGCTATAAATAGCCGTTTGGCTGAATTCGAGGCGTCCGATTCATCCATTTAATGCAAATTTATTGCACAGAATTCGGAGAGCCATCCACTTGGCGCATGGGTTTGATCTGCCCGGCCTATAAAATAGTGGCATGGAGAGAAGGTTTGCTCCTCGTTCCCTCACGTACTTCCAATATGAACTTGAATATGCGGGTGCATTCTGTCGATGAAGTGCTCCCGAGGGTGAAGATAAGACGTCGTATTGTCTTCGATGCACTTGAAGGTGACTGTTACATCCAAAAGACGGAGTCGAGGGCTTCTGAGGCAGGCGAAAGGTGCCTGTTGCATCCAAAGATATGGATGTCTGGGCCTCGTCTCCGTTGTTCGGGAAGAGCCGTAGATCGGAATGGCGGTGCTAGGCTTTCTCTTCCTTCAAAGTGGGTGTCGCCCACTCTGGTTGTGTTGAAAGCTCCCTTGTGCCATAATTTCGATCACGGTCTTCCTTGGGCTTTGGAGGCTCTTTCGAAGCCTCCCCTGGCCACAGCTTTGCCGTGCTCCTCTCTTCCTTGGTTCCAGCCAGAGGGTTAAATGCTTTGTGTCGAAGCATTTATCCGGTGACCCTGGCTGGAAGAGCGGCACATAACTGGGCTCTGTTCGGCCAGGTGAGCCTGGCTGGAAGAATTTGCACATAACTGGGCTGCTGAAGGGATGCACATAACTGAGCTGGATGCACATAACTGAGCTGCTGAAGAGATGATGGGATGCGCCTGGCTGGCGGCGCATGGTGTCTGCTGCGCCTAACTGGCGGCGCATGATGACTGATGCGCCAATCTGGAGGTGCATGGTGGCTGCTGCGCCTATCTGGGGGCGCATGATGACTGGTGCGCCTATCTGGGGGCGCATGGTGGCCGCTGGCTGTAGATCTAGGATCTTTCCTTTATAGAAATTCTCTTTTGTACCACCTTTTCTAGACATGTAATAGATTTTTATATGAATAAAAAGTCCTTTTTTGAATGTCTATGGCTTATTTTGATTTTGCTGTCTGAGTTCTGGCGCATGTAGTGTCTGGCGCATGGGCTTTCTGATTGTGAAATTCCATGCTTCTACAAGACCCCCTTCAAAGTTTTCAAAACTTTTGAATAAGTTTTGGAATACTTTGAATAAGAAGCATGGAGGTCAGGGCGCACGATTGTTAGGCGCATGCCTGTTCTGGCGCATGCTCCTTCCAGCTGATGATGATGACGCTTTGGTAACCCAAAAAGATTAATGATGATCTTTTGGTTGTATTTGCTGTTATCTCTTCACGAAACCCGAAGCGACGGCTGAGATTACACGTCATCGGTTCACGCGTGCGACCAAGCCCTATAAATAGATAAGGTTGGAGAGAGAAAGAGATCTTCTTCTCTGTGCCTTTGCTTTCTTTAGAGTTCTTCTTCAAAACCCTAACTTTTTTCTTCTTCGAGAGAATGGCTCCCAAGACTCCTCGCGGTGGTGCCGGCAAGGGGAAGGAGAAAGCGAAGGAGTTTGTCGACGAGGATGCACCTATCGCCTCTGTGACTCCGGCGGACGTTCGCCCTGAGGTGACGGGTGGGTTTCATCTCTTTCATATAAGCTTTTGGGCCATATTGTGCCCTAACTCAAAACCTGCTGACGCGTATGGACTTTTGTCCTGATGATACGCCGAAGTTCTATTCTGCCGACGTGCATAGGTTTACACCTTTATCATGCACCGAGGTTTAATGGCTGGCGCGCATGGGTTTTGTACCCTGATGATGCGCCGAAGCTCCAATGCTGACGCGCATGGGCTTACGCCCTGATGATGCGCCGAAGCTCCAATGCCGACGCGCATGGGCTTACGCCCTGATGATGCGCCGAGGCAAGCTGACGCGTACGGGCTCATGCCCTGATGATGCGCCGAAGCAAGCTGACGGGCTTATATCCTGATGTGCCAGTTTATTTGACACATTCTTCTTGGCTGACTTCGACTTTTGTTGTGCCAGTGTCAATGACGATCCCTTTGCTGAATAAGGTCCTCCTGGATGCTTCTCTTTGTCAAATGGGAGTTGACTTTGATGAGGCGGTGATCAACCCTGCGAAGGATGCCATCTTACAGGACCAACCTCGTGAGAGGATGCTGCAAATCCAGGCCCAGTTGCCGCTTTTCCTCCAGAGTATGATGGAGAGTGGTAAACTAAAGTCTACTGAATCTGAGGGTGTAACCTTCTTAAAACCTGCCTTTCTGTTTGGCGACCGACTAGTCTCTTCCGAGGAGAAGATACTGAGGATCAGAGAAGACTGGTTCTTTTCTGCTAAGGGCATGATTCTATACATGCGGCAGGTTGACCGCCAGCTGCCGCTGACGGCTTTTTATCGTCTAGCTTCGAAGAGAATGATGGGTTGGGAACTTACTCCTTCTCAAGGAGGAGCCTTGGGAGGTACCCTCTCAATTGACGCCTCCTCGAACCAGCGAGATACTTTAACTGCTTCCCGTGCCAGTTCTTCGTTCAGTTACCGGGCCCTGCGTCCTGGGAGCATCTACAGTGAAGTCCCGAACGACCTGTTTCCCTTCAGTGCCCCGATCTTTGCAAATCGGATGCTGACATCGAAGGTGATGTATCCGACAGGTAGCTTCAGGGTCGAAAGCTGGTGTCATTATATCCCGAAGTGGGACGAGTTGACCACTTGGGTGCTTTCAAGGTTCAAAGTTGAGCTTAAAGAGATCGGACTGACAGCCGCCATTCGGGCCACGCAGGCCGGCGTGGACCTCAATAAGCCGATGTTCCTTGCGCTCTTGGAGCTTTTCAATGCCCAGACTGGCAGCTTCTTTACTCCGGTGGGGGAGTTGGGACTGGCTCTCCATGAAATGTACGAAGTGTCCAAGCTTCCTTGGAGTTCGGAACCGTACGAGGAATATTTCCCATCAAATGAAGAGATCCAGGTTCTGGAGAATAAGGATCCGGAGATGATGGCTGTCTTCAAAGAAGTGGCTAGCCATCATTATCTGATGCACCGGAGGGACAAGGGCAAGACCCAGCCTCATGTGACTGCTTGGAGGGACTATGTCTTCAGGCAGGATCTGGTGGATCCTTCGAGGATCCGGTTTGCGACTCCGCAGGGATTGAAGCCCGCAGAGTTAAGTTCTGAAATAAGCCGGCTGGACGAGAGGACCCCACATTCTGATGAGGGCGGGAAGGCTACGTACAGCTGTTTCTGGCATTACGCGCACCGGATGTCATCTAAGGCAGTGTTGACGGCCTACTTGATGATGTGGCTCCGGGAATGCGTATTTGCAGGTGGATCCGGTACCGTCGAGAGAGTACATCGGAATCTGATTTTGCCTGCATTGAAGTTGGCCTATGGACGACCTTTAGCCCTCCTCCCCGCTATGGTGTGCAACCTGTTGCGCGGTTTGAGGTCTTTTGCCGACGATGTGATCCATGAGAGGGGTAACAATGATAACTTTCCCCGGGCTGAGCTACCTTTCCATTATCTTATGGGGTGGCTGATTTTGCATCATCCGAACGTGATGAGTCCTGGTCCGGAGGAGGACCATGTCGAAGGAGATGCCTTCATTCGCCGCTTCTATAAGAGGAAGTGGTCTTACACTGGCGTCCCCGTCTGCCAGAGAGTCTTGTCCTTCCTTCAGGGGTGGGAAATTGTTAAGGTTGGCCCGATCTTCAAAGATTTCGAGGCCGACCAAGATTTAGTTGACTCTGGCGAAGATGCGGTCACTTTGCCGAAATGGAGCTTTCGTTGGTTGCAGAGTATCCGGCCTTCTCATCTGGTCTACCGTAACCAGAATAGATGTTATCTGGAGCCTCATCTGCCAAGTCGATTTGCTCGTCAGTTTGGCTATACCCAGCTAATGTTGCGGAATCCCAGTATTAGTTTAGGCTACGTCGGGAGTTTGCTGGATGGAGCCCGGGGCTGGCAATATTATAACGCTGGATGCACCAGCGTTAAGTTCACCACGCCAGTTCGCAATCCTCGGCCGCCGATCATATATCCGGCCGCGAAGCTGTATTGCACTATGACTGCTATGTCTCCTGGTTATGACAGGGAAACCAGTTTCATCATCGGAACTCAGCTAGAGACGACAGCGAATATGTTGATGGCAGCCCGCTCGTATCGTCCACCGGAGTTGGCGGGGTATCGAGCTGCTGCTGCAGTATCAGTAAGAGACCCGTCCATCGGAAAAAGGCGATCTGACACAGAAGTTGGTTCTTCTGTACCGAAAAGGTCGAGAAAGACGCCGATCCCAAAGGTTACGGACGTGCCACTTGTAACGCCAACGGGATCGGTTCCTGTTGAGGTAAGGAATGTTTCGTAATTCCAGTTTTTTTCGTCATTATGGCGACTTATGTCTTTCTCCTTGTAGGGATCGTTGAAGAAGAAGTCCCGTATTACTAAAGGCTCTTCTGATCAGCGTATTCCACCGACGCTAATGCCTCCCATGGAGGAAGGTCCCGAAGATGTTCCTGCGGAGATCTTAGTATCTCCTAACTTCGAAGTTGCAACAACTTCTTGGAGAGCACCATCTGCCAGGGAGGCCTTGGATGCTGAGGGTCCCGCGGACTCGAGACATCATGATGATGAAGTAGACTGGAGTTCGTCGCCTTCTGATGACGTCCCTCCGGTTTTGCAAGAATCTGCTGCGAGGGCAGCTGATATGGTTAATATAGAGGAGAGGGTTGAATCCCCTCCTTGTTATGATGAGGGGAGGTCGACTGTATCGTTGCCGAGTCCTACTCCGGCTTCAACTGTGGAAGTTGAGGCGGCTACCGTTCAGGAGGTAGCGACAGATTCTGTCCCGGTTGAGGGACTTGATGATGAGACCCGTCTGGCGGTCACGACCGCTGAGACGGGTGAAGAGACAAGTGATAATCTTCCTATTCTGCCGAGGGAGGTACCAACTGTTGATAGGACGTTGGGGACAGCAGAGGTGGTCGCTGATGTCAGTGGCCCCTCCGGGCTTGAGAAGGGTAAGGGTGTAGAACCCTCTGTAGCTCCATCTACTTGGGGAACCATCTCGACGTCTGTGCCGGCTCCTTCTGTTGCTTTGGCTTCTCGGGCTAACAGTCCAGCCCCTGTTGATGAAGGGCCCGTTGATGCCGAGGTTCAAGCCTCGCCGGTTGAGGTTGGCGGATCTTCTTCTGGTCCGCAAACTGTAGTAGCTCCTCCAACTCCTGCTATGACGTCGCAGGTCCTGGCGGATGCAGACGAGTATGTGAAGTTCCTCGTCGAGGGGGTGTACAAAATGCTGCAGAAGGGCGTATCCGCTGTGATGGATGCCAACGGGAGTTTTGCGACAACAAAAGCTCTGGCAATGCCCTGCATCGAGCTGATTCGTATTCACCAAGGCCACGACCATATGGCCGAAATTCTGGAGGCTTCGGTGATTGAGCTGGACGAGCGGCTTACGGAACTTCGACGCATCCAGCGAAATGATCTCTCCGTGTTAATAGAGGCGGAGAAGGGGAAGTTGATTGCTGAAATCGTGTCTTCCCACCAGGCCACTGTGAGCGATTGGGAGCGCGAGGTGGCTGAGACTGAGGCTGCGGTAGAGCAGTTGTCCCAGTCTATGAAGAAGACGACGGAGACGCGAGCCGCGTTGGATGCCGACATCGCGGAGATTGACACCCAGATGCGCCGTCTTGAGGACCAGCGAGCCCGACTCCAGTTAGAAGCAGAACGTGTTCGGGCTGAACACGCAACATTCAAGCAGGAGGAAGCGACTTTTACTCAGCGGACTCTTGCTTTGGCTCAGCAACGACGACAGCTTGATGAGAAGTACGAGGGCGAAACTTCGCTGAGGCTGTCGAATTGATGCGTCAAGAGGCCGAGCGTCGAGTTCTGGCAACCGTAGAGACTCGTACTGCTGACCTGAGACAACGAGTCAGAGAGCTCTCAACCCATCCTGGAGAGGTTTAGGGATTGTAGCTTCTTCCTTTCTTTTGCAACCCTCGTTGAGGGATAGTGTAGTTTTGTACTCTCTCTCTTTTTGAATAAAGAAGTACGCAACTTTTGTGATGTGTTCATTTTTTTGTCATGAACTTGATGATTTGTGTGGACCTATTATCTTTTGCGCACCTTGGTTTTTAGGTACAGATAATAAGTTTGAAGGAACCATTATGTTTGCTCAGAGGTAATGTGAACATGGCAATCATTAGGTTCGAAATGATAGAATCTTCCTACTCAGAGGTATTATGGACGTGGTAGGAATGATCTTTGGGGGATACGTTGAACAACTCAGAGGTGATGTGGACATGGAAGTTCTGCGATCAATGTACAACAACGTAGGGGTTGTTTGTACAAGATGTTTACTCAGAGGTAATGTGGACGTGGTAAACATGAAGGGTAGCATAGGCTTACGAAGTGTAGGATTCCGCTTTGTAGGGCGTAGAGAGACAACTCAGAGGTAATATGGACGTGGTTATCTTTCTACTAGAGGATGCCACGGAACAGCTGGGTTCCGGAAGCGTATGAGTTGGTGGAAAGAGGTTGTTTGGGGAAGTACATGTCTGGAGGATGTCAAGAATAGTACTTCTTTAGGAACTTACCGTTGATGGGCATCATGAACAAATCCCCATTGGGTTTGGCGAGGCGGTAAGCTCCGTTTGAGTATACCGTCTCAATGATGAAAGGTCCTTCCCACTTAGGCTCGAACTTTCCTGGTGTCTTGTGGGTCAACACCATTGGTCTTCTGACTGCTAAAACCAGGTCGCCAACTTGGAAAGTCCTCTGTTTGACCTTTTTGTTGAAAGCCTGTGATATACGGGCTTGGTAGAGTTCGATGCGTTGTTGAGCTAGGAGACGCTTTTCGTCAAGTGCCTCCAGTTCCCGCAGACGACGACGTTGATTGTCCTCTTCTGTGAGTTGGTTTGTGATTGCTACGCGGAGTGAGGGTATCTGTATCTCGAGAGGCAGGGATGGGTTGGTTGAGGCTTCGCTTTCGGCCTCACTCTCGTGTGGGGGAGTCACTTCTCCTGATGTTTGACCACCCCCAGCCACATTCTGGAGTTCATCTTCAATAGGCACATCTGCAAGGGTATGATTGCCCTCAGCTCCGTCTTGAAGGACCTCTTCGTTTCCAGAACTACCCCAGGCGGTGTCCTGGAGGACATCCTCCTTTTGAGGGGCTTCAGAGAGACTAGCCTCTTCTTGATGATAAAGATCCGCCGCAGCTGTGCTTTGGACATCTTCGTCTTCGGAAGGAGGCTCAACAAGGGTCTGGCTACCCCCAGCTTCCTCCACGGACTTCTTCCTCGACCGAGTGCCTTCAAACACTCCCGAGGTCGAGACAGCTGCCTTGGCTTTCCTCGGCTGGCTTTTGGATGAAGACGAGGAATTGGCAGTCATCTTCCGTAGGGATGAGGAGTTGGAGATCACATTGCATGAAGCAACCTTTGGCTCCTCTTCTGTTGACACCTTCGTCCCAAGGCGACGTCGGAGAGGTGTCGATAACTGCAGCCGTTGGAAGACTGATTGCCTTGTTGGTACTGCCTCCTTGCCACAGCAGTTGATGGTGACCACTGCACAAGTATGCCCCGTGAGAGGCGCATTGTGCTCGTTGGTCGACTCTCCTGACCGGCGCTTGTGAGTGATCACGTGACGCAGGTCGTTGGAGGATAGTAGTGCCTTCACACCCCGTTCAGACGAATGGCAAGGCCAAACGCCGGGGTGGTTAGGTGAGTGCTGCGCCCCCTGATCTAATACCACGCAGGCATCAAGATCAGTAGTGGGGGAACCACAGCATTTGAAGTGACTTGAACGGACCTCAAACGCACAACCAGAGGAGGCGCGGGAGTTCAAGACCACTGAGTTTGCCTCACTCGACTTGGTTATGCACGCAGTAGATGCGCCCAAGCGAGATGAGGACTTTGAAGGTTGACTCGTTGTTGGTACCGAAGCACCTGAGTCAACCTTGTACAGCTTGCCATTGGCAGCGCACGTGATTGTAAACGCGTGCCTCTGGCCGGCTGCTGGCATAGCACGTTTATGGCGCATGGCCCGAGCCGCCTTGGATTTCTTCGTACTAGCCCGCTGGGGCGCATAGTACTCAGCATCCAACTTCTCCTCGCCATTACAGCGAGTGAGTCTGTCAAAGACAGAGGCCTTTTGTGGCGCATCAGAGGTGATGCGCGGGGCATTGGCTGCGCCCCTGCTCCGTCGATGCATCTTCCTCGCCTGAGAGGGAGATAGCTGGGGAACGTGGTCGGCTGCACACTTCCCCAAGAGATGCGCTGCATCAGCGGGCGCACCTTGGTTGCTGAGAACGTCAGCAGAAAGGGAAGGCTGGATTGCTGCATCCCCTTCAGTAGTGGTGCCCGAAGCGTCGACCTTGCGCACCCAGGCTGTGCGGATCTTCTTCGACTTTGGCAGCCGCTTCGAAGGACTCGCACTTCCTTCAGAAATGAACTCCTCATACGTCTGTTGATTGAGGCGCACAACCAGCGTCTTGTGGGAGGAGCCCACCTTCACATCGTCGGCCTGTGACACGACTTTCTCGGAAGAAGAGAAAGAAGTCCCCAGCAGAGTCGCCAGCTTGTTTGCCATTAAAATCGTTTGATTGCAAATCTTAATACAAACAGAACAGTGTTACAATGTAGGACTTAGATGTAGTCCTAGGAGTACACTTTTGTTTAAGCTGGGTTCCTTAGTGCCAATGGAGCGAGTGGTAATGCGTTGACTCCGTTGACGGGCTGACGACGGTTATCGGTTTTCTGAAGGTGTGGATTGCTCTGGTTGCTGGAGCTTGCTGAGAGGAGGAAGACGTTGAGTGTCTGTATCTGCCTCTCTGGTGATTCCTTGTATGTTCGTTGCGAATTCTGTCTTTTATCCGTCTGTGTGTGTGGAAGAAGGAAATAATCCCTCTATTTATAGCTGGGCAGGTTGGCTGCTCATGCGCGCGTGTAGGATGCGCCGGTGTGTGGGGACGCCACGTGGAGGTTGCTGATGGGGGCACATGGATGATGCGTCCTGATTGGGAGGTTGAACTCTTCATACTGCTGTTGTGAGCCGGCACGTAGCAGGGGAGAAGATCTTTCTGTTGCTGAAATCTTGGACGAGTTGAGTCAAAGGACACATGTCGTCGACTCATGGCTCGAAGATCTCGGATTTGAGGGGGTAGTGATCTGGTGAGCTGTGCCTTTGATTGGACGCATGAGGAGGCTGCGGCTCATAACCTTTAGGAGTTACAAACCATTTAGAGCGCATGGCTTTTGAGGCGCATGCAGGCGACTTTTCTTCTGTCTTTTGGGATCAGAGATCAGTCCGGGGCGCATGGCTTTTGAGGCACATGCAGAGCTTCAACTGGAGACTCTTCATCTGTCTTTAGGGATCAGAGAGCAGTCTAGGGCGCATGGCTTTTGAGGCACATGCAGAGCTTCAACTGGAGACTCTTCATCTGTCTTTAGGGATCAGAGAGCAGTCTAGGGCGCATGGCTTTTGAGGCACATGCAGAGCTTCAACTGGAGACTCTTTATCTGTCTTTAGGGATCAGAGAGCAGTCTAGGGCGCATGGCTTTTGAGGCGCATGCAGGTTTGGGCGCATGGCCGCGGAGGCGCATGCAGGTTTGGGCGCATGGCCGCGGAGGCGCATGCGGGGCATTGAGACTCTTCTTCTGTCTTTAGGGATCAATGAAGGGTCTGAGGCGCACGGCTTTTTAGGCGCATGCGGATCTGGACCTATGGCCGCGGAGGCGCATGCGGATGGTTTAAAGGGGCCACGTGGCAGTAGCCGTCGGAATAGAGTCATAATGATGCTGACGTTGCCGACGCTTCATTTTTTGAAAAAGCTGTCAACTGTTCAGACATTGGGAAGCGTGCTACCAACTCTGGTGTCAGTTCAGCATTTAATGTTTGTGACATTCGATGGACAGCTGAGTGGGCACGTTGGTTGGTGTTCCACTCCGTATGGGGATGTGAGGGGGGGCGCATCCTCTGTGATGCGCCGGATATCGCAGGGCGCATATGTGCGATGCGCCTGATGCTGGAGGGCGCATCCATATGATGCGCTGTTTGGCTGGCGCATCCGACATGTCTTTAAATGCTGCGGCTGTCTCGCTCTTCGAGTGCTATAAATAGCCGTTTGGCTGAATTCGAGGCGTCCGGTTCATCCATTTAATGCAAATTCATTGCACAGAATTCGGAGAGCCATCCACTTGGCGTATGGGTTTGATCTGCCCGGCCTATAAAATAGTGGCATGGAGAGAAGGTTTGCTCCTCGTTCCCTTACGTACTTTCAACATGAACTTGAATATGCGGGTGCATTCTGTCGATGAAGTGCTCCCGAGGGTGAAGATAAGACGTCGTGTTGTCTTCGATGCACTTGAAGGTGACTGTTACATCCAAAAGACGGAGTCGAGGGCTTCTGAGGCAGGCGAAAGGTGCCTGTTGCATCCAAAGATAGGGATGTCTGGGCCTCGTCTCCGTTGTTCGGGAAGAGCCGTAGATCGGAATGGCGGTGCTAGGCTTTCTCTTCCTTCAAAGTGGGTGTCGCCCACTCTGGTTGTGTTGAAAGCTCCCTTGTGCCATGATTTCGATCACGGTCTTCCTTGGGCTTTGGAGGCTCTTTCGAAGCCTCCCCTGGCCACAGCTTTGCCGTGCTCCTCTCTTCCTTGGTTCCAGCCAGAGGGTTAAATGCTCTGTGTCGAAGCATTTATCCGGTGACCCTGGCTGGAAGAGCGGCACATAACTGGGCTCTGCTCGGCCAGGTGAGCCTGGCTGGAAGAATTTCACATAACTGGACTGCTGAAGGGATGTACATAACTGAGCTGGATGCACATAACTGAGCTGCTGAAGAGATGATGGGATGCGCCTAGCTGGCGGCGCATGGTGTCTGCTGCACCTAACTGGCGGCGCATGATGACTGATGCGCCAATCTGGAGGCGCATGGTGGCTGCTGCGCCTATCTGGGGGCGCATGATGACTGGTGCGCCTATCTGGGGGCGCATGGTGGCCGCTGGCTGTAGATCTAGGATCTTTCCTTTGTAGAAATTCTCCTTTGTACCACCTTTTCAAGACATGTAATAGACTTTTATATGAATAAAAAGTCCTTTTTCGAATGTCTATGGCTTATTTTGATTTTGCTGTCTGAGTTCTGGCGCATGTAGTGTCTGGCGCATGGGCTTTCTGATTGTGAAATTCCATGCTTCTACAGTAGGATGTGTTTAATTGGGCTTTTTTTTTCCATGGAAAATGTTTCCATCACAAATTTTCCACCAATTGTAGTGTTTGATAGCTTATATTTTCCATGAAATTATTTTCCAAAAAACTATCATTTTCCATATTTTCATCTAAAGTGGTGGAAAATGAAACTTGTCCAACCCATAGGAAAATATCATTTTCCATGGAAAATAACTATTTTTCGTGGAAAATAATGGCAATCAAACACCCAAATTAAGTTTTCCATGGAAATTTTTTAAAATTCCATGGAATTAATTTCTTTTCCACATATTTTCTACCTTGCAATCAAACGCACCCATAGTGAAATCAGAACTACTTCACATAAGGTATGGTCAAAGACAAGGAATATCCAACATAAAGGCAAATGGAATACCACATAACCCCTGTTGCACTCGAGATTGTCTTGCTAGTAATTCTTACTAGACTTGCTAGTAGAAGAACCAGAGTCGGAGAAAAAATAAAGGCAGAGGGAGACGAATATTGAGAAATTAACTTGAACTTTTTAGTTTTTGATTCTACTTTATCATAAACTCACTGCCCAAAAAACAGGAAAATCAATAACTCAGAATTTAACAAATTACAATGGTTTCAAGTTCAACAAGCATTCTTATAGTAATATACACTAATTGATCAAGAATATATCTTGATTCCATAAGTTTGTCTATCGATTCTAAGAAGAATTTTGGTATTATTAATATGTTATTGCAGAGAGCCTATCCGAAGAAGAAATTATTGGTCTCAAAGAAATGTTCAGGCTGGTTATGATTTTCTATAGTAGTATGTTATTTAGTTCTACTTGGTGTTTTATCAAGGGATATTACTGTAGAAGCATGGAATTTCAGGACTCAAAATTCTATGCGCTGAACTACATGCGCCAAGAGGAGCTCAGACATAATACTCCACACAGCAAGACAACAGAGATAGACATTGAAAGAGGATATTTATTCCATATAAAAGTCTATTACATGTCTAGGAAAGGTTATACAAAGGAGAAATTCTACAAAGAAAAGATCCTAAGTTTATAACCAAACATCATGCACCTCAGTAACTCCATGCGCTCTCAACTAGGCGCATCTCGCCATGCGCCCTCAGCAGGGCGCATCCTGTCAGCAGCCTAGTTACGTGCTTTTTCAGTTATGTGCATCCCTTCAGCAGTCCAGTCATGCGCCATTCTTCCAGCCAGGTTCACCTGGCCGAGCAGGATGAGGGCGGCGATCGACCCCCCATCCAGAGAAAGAGCCTCAAAAGCCGAAGGAAGACCGCAATCGAAACCGCAGCTAAAGGAACAGCTTCCAACCAGGATGGGCAACACCCATGCAGAGAAGGAGCTTGCCAAAGCTGGAGGAAGACGGTCGGGGCACCACAATTCCGATATGTGGCTCTTCCAGCATAACGGAGATAGGGCATGCGCATCCTCATCTTTGGATGCAACAGGCACCTTCCGCCTGCCTCGGAAGCCTCTGACCCCGACTTTTGGATGTAACAGTCACCTTCAAGTGCAAAGACGAAAGCAGTTCGCCGCATCTTTACCCTCGGAAGCATCTCTTCAACGAGAGAAGCTCGAGCAGATAAGTTCATGTCGGTAAGACGTGAGGGAATGAGAAGAAAACTCTCTCCATGCCACTATTTATAGGCCGGTCAAATCACACCCATGCGCCAAGTGGATGGCCCTCCGAATCCCGTGCAACGAATGTGCATTAAATGGATGAATCAGACGCTTCGAATTCAGCTAAGTCATGAATGACTATTAAAAGCAGCGTAACAGCCGCACTAATTAAAGCGTGTCATAAATACGCTGGCCAGGCCGAGCATCACACAGACGCGCCCTCTCTCAGTACCAAAGCGCATCGCACTGACGCGTCCAACACCACGCGTATCGCACAGATGCGCCCCCTTCAGCACCAAGCGCCTCATAAGGGATGCGCCTCTATGCGTCCCCCCATATACTTAGTGGAACGCCGACCGACGCGCCCACTCAGCTGTCCATCGAATGTCAAAAACATTAAATGCTGGACTGACAAAGTTGGCAGCACGGCTCCCAAAGTCTGAACAGTTGACAGCTTTTTCAGAGGACGAAGCGTCGGCAACGTCAGCTCCATCATTACTCTCCTCCGACGGCTACTGCCACGTGGCCGCCCAACCACCCGCATGCGCCTCCGCAGCCATGCGCCCAAAGCATCGTATGCGCCTCAAAAGCCATGCGCCCCAGACTCTTTTCTGATCCCTAAAGACAGAAGTAAAGTCACCACCAAAGCTTCGCATGCGCCTCAAAAGCCATGCGCATCAGACTTTCCTTTGATCCCTGAAGACAGAGATAAAGTCATCACTGAAACCTCGCATGCGCCTCAGAAGCCATACGCCCCAGATGGTTCGTAACTCCTAAAGGTTATGAGTCAAAGCCTCCTCATGCGTCCAATCCCAGGCGCATCCTACCAGATCATTCTCCACAAAATCCGAGATCTTCGAGCCATGGGTCGATGACATGTGTCCTTTGACTCAACTCACCCAAGATCTCAGCAACAGAAAGATCTTCTCCTCTGCTATGTGCCGGCTCACAACAGCAGCATGAAGATTTCAAACCCTCCCAATCAGGGCACATCGTCTACGCGCCTCCATTAGCAACCACCACGTGGCGTCCCCACACCGAGGTGCATCCTACATATGCGCGCATGAACAGCCAGCCTGCAAAGCTATAAATAGAGGGATCATTCCCTTCTCATGGACGAACACACATACCCACAGAGAGCAATCGACCTTGCCAGATAGAGACTTTGCAGAGGCAGATACAGACACTCAACGTCTTCCTCCTCTCAAGCTCCACCACCCAGAACAATCCAAACCTTCAGAGAACCGACAACCATCATCGGATCGTCAACGGAGTCAACGCATTACCACTCACTCCATCGGCACTAAGGACCCCAGATAAACAAAAGTGTACTCCTAGGACTACGTCTAAGTCCTATATTGTAACACTGTTCTGTTTGTATTGAAATTGTAATAAAACAAAAAATTTAATGACAAACAAGCTGGCGACTCTGCTGGGGACCTCTTTCTCCTCTAACGAGAAGGTTGTGTCGTAATCCGATGATGTGAAGGTGGGCTCCTCCCACAAGACGCTAGTCGTACGCCTCAATCAACAGGCGTATGAGGAGTTCATCTCTGAAGGCAGTACGAGTCCTTCGAAGCGGCTGCCAAAGTCGAAGAAGACCCGCCGAGTCTGGGTGCGCAAGGTCGACGCCTCTGACACCACTACCGAAGGGGATGCGCCAATCCAGCCTTCCCTTCCTGCTGACGTTCTCAGCAACCAAGATGCGCCCACCGGTGCACCGCATCTCTCGGGGAAGCGTGCAGCTGACCACATTCCCCAGCCATCTCCCTCTCAGGCGAGAAAGATACGTCGACGGAGCAGGGGTGCAACTAATTCCCCGCGCATCACCTCTGGTGCTCTACAGAAGCTCTCTGTCTTTGACAGACTCACTCGCTGTAATGGCGAGGAAAATTTGGATTCTGAGTACTACGCGTCCTAGCGGGCTAGTATGAAGAAGCCCAAGGCGGCATGGGCCATGCGTCCAAACGTGCTATGCCAGCAGCCAACCAGAAGCATGCGCTCACAATCATGCGCGCTGCTGATGGCAAGTTGTACAAGGTCGGCCCAGGCGCTTCTGCGTCAGAAACGAGCCGACCTTCAAAGTCCTTATCTCACTCGGGCGCATCTCTTATGTTTGCAACCAAGTCGAGCAAGGCAAATCCTGTGGTCTTGAACTCCCGTGCCTCCTCTGGTTGTGCGTCTGAGGACCGTTCAAGTCACTGCAAATGTTGTTCCTCCACGACTGATCTGAGCACTTGTATGGTGTTGGATCAGGGGGCGCAGCGTTCACTTGACCACCCCGCGCTTGGCCTTGCCATGCGCCTGAAGGGGGTGTGAAGGTGACACTCTCCTCCGACGATCTGCGTAACGTGATTACTCACAAACGTCGACCGAAGGAGTGGACTGATAAGCATGATGCGCCCCTCACGGGTCACGCTTGTGCTGTTGTCACCATCAACTGTTGTTGCAAGGCAGCAATCTCACCAAGGCAGTCGGTGTTCCAGCGGCTGCAATCATCGACACCCCTCCAGCGTCGTCTCGGGAAGAGGGTGCCAATACAAGAGGAGCCACTAAAGGTTGCTTCATGCAACGTAATCTCCAACTCCTCAGGCCGAAAGACGCCTGGCAACTCTTCGATTCAGCCGAGGAATACCAAGTCAGCTGTCCCGTCCTCTGGGGTGTTCGAAGGCACTCGAAGAAGGAAGAAGACATTGGAGGATGCTGGGGGTAGTCAAACCCTTGCTGCGCCTCCTTCCGAAGACGGAGGCACCCTCCAAAGTGCATTTGGATTTGAAATTGGGGGTAGTCCAGCCCCTGTGGAGCCGTATCTCGAAAGCGAAGAAGTCCTCCAAGACGGAACTGGGGGTAACCAAACCCTTACGAACGTTTCTCCTGAATACGAGGGTGTCCTCCAGAGCATAGCCGGGGGTCGTCTAGCCCCCACAGATTATAACCTCGACGAAGCTTCCACCGATGTCCAGAACATAGCTGAGGACGTCCAAGGCGAAGCTCCGGGAGAAGTGACTCCCCTGCATGAAAGTGAAGCTGAGAGTGAAGCCTCAACTGATCCGTCCACCTCCAGCCGCGTCATGACAGTATACATGGCTGAGGGTAACACCGAATCTGATGTGCCACCAGCAGACCTTGTCCAGCGCATGGACACCCTCGAAGGAGGACTCAAAACCCTCTCCGCCTCCATGCAAACACTGATCCAAGCAGTGTTCGAGATACGGTCGGCTTTGGCTAGGGCGCCCTCTTCCGGTCCCGATCCCGGAGCCAACGGAGAGTCGAGTGTACCCCTTCAACGGGTATCCTCAGACTCAGATCGCCGTGAAGCACCTCGAACGTCGGAGCCATCAAACGCTCAACTCCAGGTGGTACCACCTTTCCCGACTCCCAGCTCCACGGAAGACGTGGTCGAGATGATCAGGGACTTGAGTGAACGCTTCGAGTCCAGGACGAGACAAGAAGAGCACCAGAAGATGGGGATTCCCCAGCCTTATCCCCTCGAATGGAACAAAGTGGTCTACCTGACATATTTCCAGTCTCAGACGGGACATCTCCCAAAAGAGGACGCACTCCTCACCAGCATCTTCGTCGGCGCACTGAAAGGAGTAGCGTACGACTGGTACTGCAGCCTCCCCATAATTCTATATCCTCTTTCGACGACTTGACGCGCCTTTTTCTTGATCGTTTCTATGACGGTAGAAAAGACATGACAATGGTGTCCCTCATAGAGATACGCCAGAAAGAGAAAGAAACAGTTCGGGCATTCATCGAACGCTTCCGGCAAGCTTGCTTCAGACTCCCCCCGGGCATGCCAGAGCACGCGCTCCTCTCCTCGTGTAGCATAAACATGCTACCTGCAATCAAACTCTGGCTCAACTCTACTCCTCCTCCTGACTGGAGTTCCCTGATCATCGAAGCTGAAGCCGCAGAAAAGAAGGCGGCTAATGCTCGCCTCTTGGGAGTCAGCTTCTCCGCCTTCGAGGATAAGGGGAAACGGCCCGCAGCCAACAACCCCGGACGAGAGATTAAGGGAAAACAGGCGTTGACTGTCAACGCCTTAAAAGGCGCATCCATGCCTACTCAGAAGCCTCCACTTGCATCAAGACTAAAGGAGGTTTATTCTTTCAACGATGAAGACACTCTGCAACTCTTCGAAATACTGAAGCAGGGTGACAAAATCAAGCTGCCGGACCCGAAGCGTCCCGACGAGGTTGGGAAAGAGGATAACCCGAGGTACTGTCATTACCATCGGTTTATCGGACACCCAACCAAGGACTGCTATGTCCTCAAAAACTACATCCAGCGCACGATCAACGCGGATGTCATCTCCGTCGACTATGAAGAGAAGACGGTGTCAGCCAACATGGTGTCACTCCAGTTCGGTACCCTGCCGCCAACTATGACACAAGATGGCGTCGTCCCCATTCCTAAGGCGACAATGGAGGTGGTTAACTTACCACCTACTCGTGACAACGTGAGTGGACTCATCCCACTCACCACATCTCGGGGAGAGATCCTATGGGTCCATCCCGATCTCGTCTCCGAGATGACTCAACCGGAGGTACGCCCTACATCCAAATCCAAAGGCAGGAAGATCAAGTCTTGCCGCATGGTCTCTTCCTCTACGGAAGAGGCATTTCTTGTACAAACGCGTTCACTTCATAACGCACAACCCGACGAAGCTGCCGTCAAGGCGGTGCCTCCTTGCACCACCCCTGCTGTCCAAGAAGAGGGCCCTTCTAAGCCCACAGCAGCCAATAAACAGAAGCATGTAGAGGCTCGTTTCGACAGACCTCTACGGAAGGAGAATGCTTCGGGGCTAGCCAAGCCCCACAACTTCGACATACTGACACAACTGGCCAGTACTCCTGCCCGCCTATCTTTATTCGAGCTCCTTCGCCTTTCCAAGGACACTCGAGAGGCTCCTTGCGAAGCTCTGAAGGACGCAGAATCCTTCATCAGCCAGGTCAAGCAGCCTGAAGAGCTCCCGACCATGTGCGCGCACTGTCACTATACGGAGGAGGTTATCCCCAATATAACCTTCACCCAACAAGATATGCTGCTCAAGCACAACCGACACAACAGGCCGCTGTACTATACAAGGTACATCGGTTCAGTCAAGGTAAAGCGAATTCAGATCGATCCGGGGTCCTCCCTTAGCATTATCCCGAAGACGCTGCTCTCAACACTAGGGATCCCAATGTACCGACTGGCGCCTTCCAACACAACAATCAGTGGCTTCAACGCCAACAAAAGCGAACCATTGGGCAAAATACGACTAAAGTGCCACATTGGTAACCTTAGAACCGAGGTCACTTGTTACGTCGTGGACGCCGACGTCAACTACAACATTCTGTTGGGTCGCCCATGGCTGCACGAGTACATGGTGGTGTCGTCCACACTCCACCAATGCATGAAGTACGTGTCCGCCAACAACGTCATCCGTACGGAGTTCGCGGATATCGACCCTTTCAAAGGGATTGAAGCCTACTTCACTGATGCCGACTTATACAAGTCACCTGACGAAGAGGAAGCCAATGATGCTGACGACGAAGCAGAGACAGCAGCAGGGCCGGACATGGAACCTGTGGGCACTCCCGATGCTCCTTTGAAAATCCGACTCAAAGGCAAACCGCCTCAGAAATTGCCTCCCATGAGCATTAAGCTGCCCGGAAGAGCACCAGCTGCTCCCGAAGCTCCCCTGAAGATACGACTCAAGGGAAAGCCGCCTCAAACATCGGCTCCCCTCGTGGCAAAACTACAGGGGAAGGCGCCAATCACCGGAGGCTCAACAGAGGCACCCCTCAAGTTGCGTCTTAAAGGCAAGCCGCCGCCATCTCTGCTGCCAGAGAAAGCCCACGTAGCCCTCTCGGACTCCAAGACCAACGCTGTGGTGGACTCTCTCGATCCTACTCCAGTGCTTACAGATGAAGAGCTAGGAGAATACATCTCGGCTGATGTAGATGCCCCCTCTCTGGACAATGTGATCCCGCGGGATAGAATCTCGCATTTCATCAATAATAGAGTGTCTTTTAATTATTCTAATCTTCCACATTGGAATGTCATGTATACATTAGATAACGCTCTACGGTCGTTGCAAACACAAATAACGACCGTCCATCATGTAAATCGAGTAGTCCCGTCTCAAGGAGTCTGTTACATAGTCTCACCGCAGAGTCGAGACGAAGAATCTATCATCTTCGGCAAGGTCGAGCGTCGTCAAGACCTCCCGTCACTCGAGCCAGAACCAGATGCCGGCAGAATGCAACTCTATCGGTACACGGACAAGGCAAAGTATCTTATCCAGAAGATGGGTTACGACCTAAAAAGCAACAAGGGCCTGAACTACGGCAAGGGTCGGCGTCTCCCTCTCCGGCTTCCAACACCTAAAGAAAAGCCGCAAGACTATTATCATCGAACCCGACGGGGGGTAGGCTATGTCACGCCACCATCAACTCCAGAGAGTTCGGAGGAAGAAGAAATAGAACATTCTCAGTCATCCGAAGCATCAACTTGGGATTCCGACACCAGCATCGGAGCAGTCTTCAAGAGAGTGCTGTCAGCCAACATGGCATCCGCACAACCACAAGAGGAGGAAGGCAAAGACCAAGCGCCGGAATTCTTCGAAGAAGAACCCTGGGCTCAACGCCTAGGAGAACAATGGGAGTCTCGCTTTGAATTACGCGAACCCCCTACCGAAGACGAGATCGAGCAGATCGACCTTGGGGACGGATCTTCTTCCAAACCCATCTTCGTCAGCAAAAGCCCGAAAGGAGAAGACCGGGAGTCCTTAGTCCAACTAGCCAAAGAGTATATCGATGTCTTCGCTTGGAGCTACGAAGATATGTCGGGACTTGATCCTCAGATCGCGATGCACAGGCTCAACATCTTACCTGATGCCAAGCCTATCAAACAACAGCAGCGACGCTTTCGCCCTGACATCATGAACTCCATCGATCAGGAGGTGGACAAACTCTTGACCAGCGGCTTCATCCGTGAAGAACAACATCCGGATTGGGTGGCCAATGTCGTCCCTGTTACCAAGAAAAATGGGAAGATACGAGTCTGTATTGACTTCAGGGATCTCAACACTGCTTGCCCAAAAGACGAATTCCCGCTTCCAATCACCGACGTAATGATCGATAATACATGCGGCTTCGAACGCATGTCTTTCATGGACGGGTATTCGAGCTACAACCAGATCAAGATGTTCACCGATGACGCAAAACACACGTCATTCAGAACTCCGAAGGGGGTCTTCTGCTACACAGTGATGCCCTTCGGCTTGAAGAACGCTGGTGCAACGTACCAACGAGCTATGAGCACCATTTTTCGTCAGCATCTTCGTAAAGTCGAGTGCTATGTTGATGACATCGCAGTCAAGAGCCGCCTCAAAGGGGATCATCTACAAGACCTGAAGACAGTCTTCGATCTCATGAGGGCACACCAACTCAAAATGAACCCCGCTAAATCTTTTCTGGGGGTTTCTAGCGGAAAGTTCTTAGGCTTCATCATCACGGCGAAAGGCATTCATGTCGATCCCGAGAAAACCAAAGCCATCCTTGACATGAACCCTCCGAAGAACCTCCGGGAACTTCGAGGCCTGCAGGGCCGTCTGGCGTACATCCGGAGGTTTATAGCAAACCTTTCCGAAAAATGTCAACCCTTCACTCAGCTCATGAAGAAGGGAATCTCTTACGTCTGGACAGAAGAATGCCAGAAAGCTTTCGACGACATCAAGGCTTATCTGACAAGTCCGCCAGTCTTAGTGGCCCCCGTCGCTGGAAAACCATTCCTCCTCTACGTCCGTGCCATGGATCATTCCCTCGGCACTTTGCTCGCTCAGAACAGCGATACAGGCTACGAGCAAGTAATCTACTACCTCAGTCGAACACTCATCGGGGCCGAACACCAGTACAACCCCGTTGAAAAGGAGTGCTTGGCTCTGGTGTTCGCCATCCAGAAAACCCGCCATTATGTCTCGGGCCAGACGATTCACGTCATCTCCCGAGTCAATCCACTCAGGGTTCTCATGACGAAGCCGGGATCATTGAACTCTCGGCTAGCTACATGGGCGATCTTGCTGACACCATACAATATGGTGTTTGTTCCACAAAAAGCTGTTAAGGATCAGGCCCTCGCCGACTTCCTAGCTGCATACCCCATCCCAGAGTCCTCAAAACTCTACGAAGACATCCCGGATGAGGTCCAAGAATCAAACGTCACCGAAGAAAGCTCCGTCAGGCGAATGTTTTTCGATGGCGCTTCAAGAACAGGCCCCAAAGGCCAAATCATCGCAGGAGTGGGGGTAGTCTTAGTCTCCCCCGAGCAGTTGGTCATCCAGCATGCTTATTCCCTTTCGAAGCCGTGCTCCAACAATGTCGCAGAGTACAATGCACTCATTATGGGACTCCAGTTGGCACGGCATCTGGGGGTAAATCATCTGGAAGCCTACGGTGACTCAAAACTTATCGTTTACCAGGTCAGAGGGCAATACGAGGTTCGCCATGAAGATTTGATCCCCTACCACGAAGTTGCATTGAACATCATTTCAACCTTCACCGGATTCTTCATCGAACACGTACCCCGTTTACAGAATCTGGAGGCTGACGCTCTGGCCGGCCTCGCGGCCTCATTGGCAGCACCCCTCGGGATCCAACACTACGTCACAGTAGTTGGGCGGGACTTGGTCTGCCCTAAAAACAATTTGTGTTTGCACATGGCCTACGCCATGCCGGCGAATACTGATGTTAATGTCCGAGACTGGAGGTTCCCGTTCATTGACTTTGTCGTCCACGGAATCCTCCCAGAGGACCCAAAGGAAGCAGTCTCAGTCAGGAGGCGTTCCCTTCGATTCTATTATGATACAGCCACTAAAATGCTATACCGACGCTCCTACGATGGACTTCTCCTTCGATGCCTGTCCAACGAAGAAGCAGCCGAAGCCCTTCGAGAAGCTCATGACGGAACTTGCGGGGCTCATCAACCTGGGCCTAAGTTGCAGAATCGACTGTGACACATGGGCTACTACTGGCCCACCATGGCAGCCGACGCTGTCGACTACGCCAAGAAATGCCACGCGTGCAAGCTACACGCAGACTTCATCCATACACCGTCAGAACCCCTACATCCTACAGTTGCCTCCTGGCCCTTCGAGGCTTGGGGCATGGACATCGTAGGGCCAATCACCCCTCCTTCATCAAGAGGACACCGCTTCATCCTAGCCATCACCGACTACTTCTGCAAATGGGTCGAAGCAGTTCCACTGGCAGAAGTGAAGAGTTCCAGGGTGATCAGCTTCATTAAGCACCATATTATCTACCGTTTCGGGGTGCCTCGAAGGATTATCCACGATAACGGATCACAATTCATTAGTCATATTTTCAGCAGATTCTGTGACAAGAACCGCATTCAGAATGTGGCATCAACCTCCTACAATCCAGCAGCAAATGGATTGGCCGAGGCGTTCAACAAACTATCGTCAGGCTACTCAAAAAGGTCGTGTCATGCAACAAACACGACTGGGACGAAAAGCTCGGCGAATGCCATTGGGCATACCGTACAACGGTACGGACCCCAACGGGCAACACACCATTTTTTCTGGTCTACGGGAGCGAAGCGGTACTGCCTCTTGAGATCCAGATACCCTCACTCCGTGTAGCAATCACCAATCGACTAACAGAGGAAGACAATCAACGTCGTCGCCTGCGAGAACTGGAGGCACTCGACGAAAAGCGTCTCCTAGCTCAGCAACGCATCGAACTCTACCAAGCCCGTATATCACAGGCTTTCAACAAGAAGGTCAAGCAGAGAACCTTCCAAGTCGGCGACCTGGTCCTGGCAGTCAGAAGACCGATGGTGTTGACTCACAAGACACTAGGAAAGTTCGAACCCAAATGGGAAGGACCTTTCATCATAGAGATGGTATACTCAAATGGTGCCTACCGCATCGCCAAATCCAATGGAGACTTGTTCATGATGCCCATCAACGGCAAGTTCCTAAAGAAGTACTACTCTTGATATCCTTCAAACATGTACTTCCACCCGGGCCCAATCATCAGGGCTCGCCTACAATTCCCTTCCACAAAATCGTACGCCTCAGGAACCTAGCTGTTCCATGGCATCATTTCAGTAGAAGAACAACCACGTCCACATTACCTCTGAGTTGTTCCCATACATCCTACCAAAGTAGAATCTTACACTTTATAAGACGACGCTACCCTCCATGTTTACCACGTCCACATTACCTCTGAGTAAACATCCAGTACAGACAACCCCCGGGTTGCTGTACACCTATCGCAGAACTTCCACGTCCACATTACCTCTGAGGAGTTTCGCGCTTCCCCAGAATTAATTCATACCACGTCCATATTACCTCTGAGTAGGGATATTCTACCGTTTGAATCTCATATTTGCCACGTCCACATCACCTCTGAGCAAACATGTTGATTCTCTCAAACTTATTATCTGTACCTAAAGACCAAGGTGTGCAAAAGATAATAGGTCCACACAAATCATTCAGTTCATGACAGCCAAAAATGAACAAAAACATCGTATTCTTTATTTTTCAAAAGAGAATAAAGGATTACATCCCCAGCCAGAGTTGCAAAATAAAAGGAAAAAAGAAAGAAAGAAAGAGGAGATTACAATCCCTAATTACTGGGATCAGCAGATAACTCTTCGATTCGACGCTTCAAGGCCTCCGCCCGAGGCCCCACGGTTGCCAGAACTCGGCGCTCAGCCTCCTGGCGCATTGCCTCCACAGCCGCTGGAGAAGTGTCGCCTTCATACTTCGCATCCAACTCCTTCCGCTGATTGGCCAGAAAGAGGACGTGGCGGGTAAACGCTGCGTCTTCTTCCCTGGCCTGCTTATGCTCAGCTTCGGCTCGCTCTACCTCTGACAAGAGCTGGGCTCGCTGGTCCTCGAGCTGGCGAATACGGGCGTCAACCTCCGCCATGCGGGCTTCCAACATAGACCGCACTTGCGCCTTCTCCTGCGCCGACTGAGACAGCCTCTCCACCGCCGTCCCTGCTTCAGCCACTTCGCGATCCCAAGTGGCTACCGTGGCCTGATAAGAAGACTCGACTTCGGCCAGCAGTTTCTCCTTCTCCGAATCTATCAGAGCGAAAAAATCATTCCGCTGGATGCTCTGGAATTCAGAAAGATGTTGCTTGAGCTCAGTTACAGATGACTCCAGGATCTCAGCCATATGATCATGGCCCTGATGAGAGCGTATCAGACTTATGTAGGGGAGTACCATAGCCTTCGCTGTCGCAAAACTCCCATTCGTATTTATCACAGTCGATACACCTCTCTGCAGCATCTTGTATACAGCCTCAACAATGATCTTTACATATTCATCCGCGTCAGCAGGATCTGAGGCGTCATAGCGGGAGTTGGAGGAGTCGTTACAATGGGCAGCGGCCCCGAAGATGATGAACCAGCTTCAACCCGGGAGGCTGGCACCTCGACCCGCGGAGCCGGAACCTCAACATTATTGGCCTCAACCTGTGAAGCCGGCACCTCAACGTTACCGGCCCCTCCCTTGTCACCAGCTCGAGGAGCCACCGAGGCGGAAGGAACAGAACGAGGGGACGATATCGTCCCCCAGGTCGAAGAAACAACAGAAGGCTTCTGCACCAGCAAGTGTCAACCCCTTGACCATTTTTTTTCCTTCTTTTTCTCTTTTCTCGAATTTATTAAATTGAAGCCCATTCTTGTTTGTCTTATAACTGTTATGTGTTTTGCAATAAATATTAGAGAAGGGATCATGGGTAATAAAGGTTTTAATAAGGATCTATGTGCAAATGTCCTTACATAAATTTCTTTTAACGGAAACCACTACCCTTCATATTTAAATTCAATAGGAATTCAAATTAAACCTCTGCCCTGTATCCAGATGCTGAATCCAATTCAAATTTGGATCTCTCCTAATCCTTCGACCATATCCAAGAACTGGGAATATAAGGGCAAGGAACCAGAAAGTTGGGAAAACCCTACGAAAACCCCTATTCTTTCCCGCCGCAAACAACAAGATTGAGGAGGAGTTTGATCGATCAAGGAAGCAGTCAAACCCCTACAAGATCTTCAATAGGTAATCGACTACCTTGTTCCTCTCAAATTTCTGAACATATATGAATGTTAGGTTGGGATCTCGACCTCTGTTCTTGAATGGTTGGGTAGAAACCGCGTGTGTTTGGTTATTTTCCTCTAAAGGAACTAAAGCTCCAAATAAACGATTAGATTATAATTCGAGTTAGCTCACCAGGCGCCATAGAGATTAGAGCAGGATATTGCAACTGCAGTTTGACCTCGTTAAGAACACATAGTGTCCTAAGTGGCACCTACGCTAGAGTTTTGTTGCTAAACTAATCTTCGTGTACCTCGGTGTAGGAAGAACCCTTAAGATGTAGCAGTGCGGGGGATGAGGTACGGTAGTTATCTTGCTTAGTTAGAATTAGTGAGATGTTCATGGGCACCTTAAGTTAGATGAGGCAGAAAGGTAAGTTTAATGTGTGCAAATCGACATGTACCAATGGTACGAAGTATCAGCATTTGAGGGCGTTTGGGTGTCAGAATTTGGGAAGACATGTGAATATCAGTATTGGTATATAGGTGGGTTATCGGGGTTACTTGGTATCAGTCACAAGATAATGTGACAGTCGCCGTAAAGCCATCAATAGGGAACGAGTATCAGTAGCATGGTCATGTGGTGGAAGGCAGCAACATTCCTTAGAAAAGATACAGGAGTAAAGTTCGTAGGAATATCAATGACCTTATTAAATGTTACTGGGTAAATCAGTGTTGGCCTATTTGGGAGTGTATAAATGTACCAGTTGTGTTCCTGGATAAGAGTTATAGCAGACTTTGCATCAAAACACAAATTTCACCACTGTCCTGCATATTGAGTACAGTACACTTTTCATGGTGCAACCTCATTCCATGTAGTTTTGTATTATCAATTAACTCCTTTACATCAATGACATTCCATATTTGCAACTGTAGTTTAGACTACTGCTACATATCAGAGAGGCCTGACAGTCCCTAATATCTAATGGATTTTGACATGTTAGTTCCTTTTTGGGCACCAACCCGATAGGGACACATCAGAGAGGCCTGCCTACGCTGACAGTTTTAGTTTGAGCCTTAGATAACCTGTGAAAGGGTAGTACGACTACCTTGGTATGGGGGGGTTGTTTTTTCGAGAGCACAAATGGCTTCAGTCCTATGAATAGATTGATGCAAACTTGTGAGTTCTCCTTACATACACAGGTGAACCTAGGGCCCTAATAGCAGCTGACAAACTATAGTTAGCTGCATACATTGGGAGCAAACTTTTAATAGGCATGAGGGTGGGGGACTAGAATATCAGTAATGAAATATGATACCATCAATTGGAATTGATGGATGGGCACTTTTCTTTACTCCAGGTTGATACCATCATGGAACTGCCATGAAAATCCTTTCTCTTATATCCAACTAGTGCAGGTATGTGGATACCATGGAGTATCAATTCGACATTAATACGAAGGGACCAACTCCCTAATATCCCATGTCTAACTGGTACCATAAGGCCAGAGATAGTGTATTGATAACTAATGGATTTGGTAGTGCCATCCAGACCTAGTTGTCATCCCACCTGCAGATGTACCAAGCTCATGTCTTTGAAACACAGGGATTTACAACCTAATGCAACCAGGTTTGGGAAAAAACTCGATCAGATCTGGGCACAGAAATGATACCCACAAGCAATAAGATTAATGGATGCAGGGGCATTATTGGGGAGAGTTAATTGAGTCACAGGTATTCTTGGTATCAAGGAGATAAGAGATTGAGAATTATCTAGGATGCTAATTCCCAGTCCCAAAGAGGACTGTCTACACTGAGATACCTTAATGCTAGTATTATAGACCATGTACTATCACTAAAACATGGATCCAGTAGTAATAATAGGAAGACAAAACTCCAGTTAATTTTAGTAGTTGAGTTATGACATTAAAAACAGTAACTAAGGAAAACAAGCCAATTAACTAACAAGGGAAAAAGGGAGGGGGGGAATAGGCTCTATAGTCACAGCATGCCTATCCCAAGTATTGCAGGGGCAGGGGTATACAACACCCATATAAGTATATACATGTACATATTATGGTAAGATATGTCAAATCGAGATATGAATACTACATAGGGAAATAAGTATACAACTCAAGCTGGAATTGGGATATTAGTCAACAGCTTAATAGGTAAGCCATGAGAAGAACTTGTGTCAATTAGTGTGAGTCACTAACCATAGAAACCTTAAATAGGTCATGTTTGCTATTAACCAATTCTCTCCATGGGAGTCGACCTAGAAACCTAACCATCTTAACTGATAAGCTTAGTTGCACCTTCAAATTGTGTATTAATCACATTGAACCATCTAAACAGGTTAATTGGGCTTGACTCAGTGCATTGACCCGTGCCAGCAGCTCAGGACCACAGGCAAGTATACCTTGCCTCCCTCTACAGTTTTACTTACATGCAGTTCTTTCATTTTACTGTCTTGGATTATTTGTGGACATGTGCTTTTCGTGTTGTTTTCTGTGGAGTTGTTTTTATTGTTTATAGCCATGTTCATGTTTTTGGCCTTGTGTTTCACATTAGAGTTTCTCGTCTGTACCTTGCTTGAGTCGTGTCATAGAACGAGTGCGTGTAGTGAACTGGCATAGCCTTGATTATCGTTGTACACAACCAGAGAGTCCACACTCGGGACGAGGGTTGTCTGGTGCACCAGAGAGTCCACACACGGGACGAGGGTGTTTGTCGTGATCAAATGGCACCAAAGAGTCCACACACGGGACGAGGGTTGACCATTTACACCAGAGAGTCCACACACGGGACGAGGGTGTCTTGCCGTGAGCTAACCAGAGAGTCCACACTCGGGACGAGGGTTAGTGCTTAGTTCAAACCCGTGAGTTCACACACGGGATGAGGGTTTGGTTCTTCCTTTGACCTTGTATTTATCGTTCATCCGGCAGTTCATGTTATGTCCTCTGAGGACCTGATGATCTCTTCAGGTTAGATGAGTTTGAGACAGGAGCAGACGAGAGGATTTGAGTTAGCTTCAGGTAGCGGTACCTTGCAGTCGTGGTTACTTGGTTAGCAGTTTGTACTCAGTTGGTTCATTTCATGTATTTCTCTATTTTTTCGTCTACTGGTAGTGGATTTGTGTCCACCGGACGTGACATTGATACTTGATATTCAGTTTATTCATTATTATTCAGTTCATGTCTTTTTCTTGATCTTGGTTGTGGTGTTTATTCTGTGGATGAGATATAGATTCCCGTGACTCTAGATTATCGTGACTTGAGTATAGACTGCGTACTACCGCCGACACTGCGGCGTAGGCTGGTCTTGGACACGTTTCGTATCCGAAAAGCGGGTACGGGTTGTGACAGGTTTTTTGGTGGCCCATGCAGGTTTACGTTAATTACTTCGGTTACGTCACTGTACCGTCGTGAGCCTGCGACTAGGATTAGACACTTAGGATCTCATCCACATGTCTTGACTCTTGTTACTCCTTAACCCTTGATTTCATTGAATCCTTGACTTGCATCCTGTTTGAAAATCTCTTCAACGGCTAAATTGTTTACTCTTGTTACAGCTGAGATGAACTCTCAAGACAGGAACAACGCTGCACTGAACACTCCACCGGCTACAGGAGGCTTCTTCACATACATAACTCCGCCAACACAAGGAAGCCAACTCACTCATATGGGCAATCAGCCGCAACTCTCGAGATTCCGCAGAAGCGATATTCCACCACCTCCACAGTTTCCTCTGCAGACACCACCACCAGCGTCCAGTCTGCCACCATCATCTGTCCTACCGCCAGGGGTTCCACGCCTAGTACCAGTCATGCACCCAGCACCAGCAATGCATCCAGCATTTGCTATGCATCCCGTGCCAGCGATGTACCCGGCATCTGCACTGCCCCCGCCACCAGCCCTGGACAACATTACCATGCTGGGACTTATGCAAAAGCAGGCCAACATCATTCGCGATACTTTGCGAGAGGTTCTCCAGCAGAGGGATGCTCCCCGACAGCAACCGGGGAATCCCAAACACTTCATGGACTTTAGGCCCATGCCATTCTATGGAACAGAGGGGATCGTCTACGCTGACGAATGGCTAGAGAACGTGGAGAGGTATCTGAAGATGGCTCGAATTCTCGAAGATCTGAAGATAGAGTCAGTCAGTGGACAACTTTTCGACATTGCGCGGACATGGTACCAAGGCGAGCCCCGATTTTCTGCTCCAGATGTGACTTGGGAGGAGTTCAAGCGACTGTACAAGAGGAAGTTCTACCCATACGTAGCACGAGAGGCGTTGATTAGACAGTTCGAGCACCTAGAGCAGGGCAACCGTACCGTCGACGAGTACACATCGGAGTTTTCCTGTCTCAGCCGCTTCGCAGAGAACTTGGTCAGCACCCCTGAAGACAAGGCACGACGATTCAGAAAAGGACTATCTCACAAGATTCGCCTAGCCATTGCCACCAGTCGAGCCACCACTTACGAGAAGATTCTAGAAGTCGAGCCACCACTTACGAGGAGATTCTAGAAGTCGCCCAAGCTGTAGAGGAAGAACTGAATCACAAGACAAAGAGGAGTCGAGACGCATTCGGAGGAGGCAACAACCAATCAGCACCAGTGAAACGCCCCAACCTTTCCGAGAAGACCTCAACACAACCGCATTATCAGCAACCACGAGCAGCTACACAACATGTCCAAGACGCTCCTACCTGCCAGTACTGCAAGAAGAGAGGCCACGTCCAAGAAAACTGCCGAAGATGGTTAGGATTGTGCTACACTTGTGGATCCGACCAGCACTTATCTCGGGACTGCCCGAAGAAGAACGCGACTGCACCACCACTACCAGCCGCACAGGAAGGACAAGCCTATGCCATGAACATGGTAGACACGACAGCAACGCAGGGAGCAGCTGGCAAAAATTTCCAGTAGAGATTGGAAATATTTAGACTTTGAATTGTTTTAGAAAATTGAATTTCTAGCAGCTTGTTCTAGACCATTCACTCTAGTAGATCACCAACTCCCTAAATTTCGAGGACGAAATTTGATTAAGGGGGGTAGAGTTGTCAACCCCTTGACCATTTTTTTTTCCTTCTTTTTCTCTTTTCTCGAATTTATTAAATTGAAGCCCATTCTTGTTTGTCTTATAACTGTTATGTGTTTTGCAATAAATATTAGAGAAGGGATCATGGGTAATAAAGGTTTTAATAAGGATCTATGTGCAAATGTCCTTACTTAAATTTCTTTTAACCGAAACCACCACCCTTCATATTTAAATTCAATAGGAATTCAAATTAAACCTCTGCCCTGTATCCAGATGCTGAATCCATTCAAATTTGGATCTCTCATAATCCTTCGACCATATCCAAGAACTGGGAATATAAGGGCAAGGAACCAGAAAGTTGGGAAAACCCTACGAAAACCCCTATTCTTCCCTGCCGCAAACAACAAGATTGAGGAGGAGTTTGATCGATCAAGGAAGCAGTCGAACCCCTACAAGATCTTCAATAGGTAATCGACTACCTTGTTCCTCTCAAATTTCTGAACATATATGAATGTTAGGTTGGGATCTCGACCTCTGTTCTTGAATGGTTGGGTAGAATCCGCGTGAGTTTGGTTATTTTCCTCTAAAGGAACTAAAGCTCCAAATAAACGATTAGATTATAATTCGAGTTAGTTCACCAGGCGCCATAGAGATTAGAGCAGGGTATTGCAACTGCAGTTTGACCTCGTTAAGAACACAGTATCCTAAGTGGCACCTACGCTAGAGTTTTGTTGCTAAACTAATCTTCGTGAACCTCGGTGTAGGAAGAACCCTTAAGATGTAGCAGTGCGGGGGATGAGGTACGGTAGTTATCTTGCTTAGTTAGAATTAGTGAGATGTTCATGGGCACCTTAAGTTAGATGAGGCAGAAAGGTAAGTTTAATGTGTGCAAATCGACATGTACCAATGGTACGAAGTATCAGCATTTGAGGGCGTTTGGGTGTCAGAATTTGGGAAGACATGTGAATATCAGTATTGGTATATAGGTGGGTTATCGGGGTTACTTGGTATCAGTCACAAGATAATGTGACAGTCGCCGTAAAGCCATCAATAGGGAACGAGTATCAGTAGCATGGTCATGTGGTGGAAGGCAGCAACATTCCTTAAAAAAGATACATGAGTAAAGTTCGTAGGAATATCAATGACCTTATTAAATGTTACTGGGTAAATCAGTGTTGGCCTATTTGGGAGTGTATAAATGTACCAGTTGTGTTCCTGGATAAGAGTTATAGCAGACTTTGCATCAAAACACAAATTTTACCATTGTCCTGCATATTGAGTACAGTATACTTTTCATGGTGCAACCTCATTCCATGTAGTTTTGTATTATCAATTAACTCCTTTACATCAATGACATTCCATATTTGCAACTGTAGTTTAGACTACTGCTACATATCAGAGAGGCCTGACAGTCCCTAATATCTAATGGATTTTGACATGTTAGTTCCTTTTTGGGCACCAACCCGATAGGGACACATCAGAGAGGCCTGCCTACGCTGACAGTTTTAGTTGGAGCCTTAGATAACCTGTGAAAGGGTAGTACGACTACCTTGGTATTGGGGGGGGTTGTTTTTTCGAGAGCACAAATGGCTTCAGTCCTATGAATAGATTGATGCAAACTTGTGAGTTCTCCTTACATACACAGGTGAACCTAGGGCCCTAATAGCAGCTGACAAACTATAGTTAGCTGCATACATTGGGAGCAAACTTTTAATAGGCATGAGGGTGGGGGACTAGAATATCAGTAATGAAATATGATACCATCAATTGGAATTGATGGATGGGCACTTTTCTTTACTCCAGGTTGATACCATCATGGAACTGCCATGAAAATCCTTTCTCTTATATCCAACTAGTGCAGGTATGTGGATACCATGGAGTATCAATTCGACATTAATACGAAGGGACCAACTCCCTAATATCCCATGTCTAACTGGTACCATAAGGCCAGAGATAGTGTATTGATAACTAATGGATTTGGTAGTGCCATCCAGACCTAGTTGTCATCCCACCTGCAGATGTACCAAGCTCATGTCTTTGAAACACAGGGATTTACAACCTAATGCAACCAGGTTTGGGAAAAAACTCGATCAGATCTGGGCACAGAAATGATACCCACAAGCAATAAGATTAATGGATGCAGGGGCATTATTGGGGAGAGTTAATTGAGTCACAGGTATTCTTGGTATCAAGGAGATAGGAGATTGAGAATTATCTAGGATGCTAATTCCCAGTCCCAAAGAGGACTGTCTACACTGAGATACCTTAATGCTAGTATTATAGACCATGTACTATCACTAAAACATGGATCCAGTAGTAATAATAGGAAGACAAAACTCCAGTTAATTTTAGTAGTTGAGTTATGACATTAAAAACAGTAACTAAGGAAAACAAGCCAATTAACTAACAAGGAAAAAAGGGAGGGGGGAATAGGCTCTATAGTCACAGCATGCCTATCCCAAGTATTGCAGGGGCAGGGGTATACAACACCCATATAAGTATATACATGTACATATTATGGTAAGATATGTCAAATAGAGATATGAACACTACATAGGGAAATAAGTATACAACTCAAGCTGGAATTGGGATATTAGTCAACAGCTTAATAGGTAAGCCATGAGAAGAACTTGTGTCAATTAGTGTGAGTCACTAACCATAGAAACCTTAAATAGGTCATGTTTGCTATTAACCAATTCTCTCCATGGGAGTCGACCTAGAAACCTAACCATCTTAACTGATAAGCTTAGTTGCACCTTCAAATTGTGTATTAATCACATTGAACCATCTAAACAGGTTAATTAGGCTTGAATCAGTGCATTGACCCGTGCCAGCAGCTCAGGACCACAGGCAAGTATACCTTGCCTCCCTCTACAGTTTTACTTACATGCAATTCTTTCATTTTACTGTCTTGGATTATTTGTGGACATGTGCTTTTCGTGTTGTTTTCTGTGGAGTTGTTTTTATTGTTTATAGTCATGTTCATGTTTTTGGCCTTGTGTTTCACATTAGAGTTTCTTGTCTGTATCTTGCTTGAGTCGTGTCATAGAACGAGTGCGTATAGTGAACTGCCATAGCCTTGATTATCGTTGTACACAACCAGAGAGTCCACACTCGGGACGAGGGTTGTCTGGTGCACCAGAGAGTCCACACACGGGACGAGGGTGTTTGTCGTGATCAAATGGCACCAGAGAGTCCACACACGGGACGAGGGTTGACCATTTACACCAGAGAGTCCACACACGGGACGAGGGTGTCTTGCCGTGAGCTAACCAGAGAGTCCACACTCGGGACGAGGGTTAGTGCTTAGTTCAAACCCGTGAGTCCACACTCGGGATGAGGGTTTGGTTCTTCCTTTGACCTTGTATTTATCGTTCATCCGACAGTTCAGTTATACGTAGTCGTTCTAGTGTTCGTGTGTCGTATTAGTGTTCGTGGTCATTGGTCTTCTTCTTGTTCTTTCGTTTATTTCTTGCGCATGATAAAACTGCTAGATAGGCATGTATATTATGTATCTTGCTATGTCCTCTGAGGACCTGATGATCTCTTCAGGTTAGCTGAGTTTGAGACAGGAGCAGACGAGAGGATTTGAGTTAGCTTCAGGTAGCGGTACCTTGCAGTCGTGGTTACTTGGTTAGCAGTTTGTACTCAGTTGGTTCATTTCATGTATTTCTCTATTTTTCCGTCTACTGGTAGTGGATTTGTGTCGACCGGACGTGACATTGATACTTGATATTCAGTTTATTCATTCTTACTCAGTTCATGTCTTTTTCTTGATCTTGGTTGTGGTGTTTATTCTGTGGATGAGATATAGATTTCCGTGACTCTAGATTATCGTGACTTGAGTATAGACAGCGTACTACCGCCGACACTGCGGCGTAGGCTGGACTTGGACATGCTTCGTATCCGAAAAGCGGGTGCGGGTCGTGACAGCAAGCCCTCGCCCTTGCCTGTCTCCACCAGACCACTAACGTCTGGAGTTGCCTCCTCAACCGCCGAGGCGCGGCCTGTAACCAACACAGAACCCTCCTCTGGCAGGCCAGCGGGGTCATCTCCCGTTCCCTGGCTAGGCACATCTTCCGGAATCGGACTCGGCACACGAGTCTCTGCTTCTCCATCAGCTCCCTCTTCAAGGGTAGCACTTGTCACCACTTCGCGGTCGGTGACCACCTCAGTCTCTACCACTGAGTCTGGGGCAAGGCCCGACAATGCTTCAGCCGACCTCCCCTCATCATGACAAGGAGGGGAATCAACCCTCTCCTCCGTTCCAACCTCATCTGTTGCCCCTGCAACAGGCTCGCACAACCCTGGAGGAACGCCATCTGAAGATGACGAACTCCATTCCACTCCCTCATCTGGGAGTCCCGTGTCCGCCGGACCCTCCATATCTTCAGGGTTCCCCTCCACTGGGGACATCATCATCGGAGGAATGCGCTCATCAAAAGAGCATGCCACCTCCCTCGGTCTGCTGACACCCGGTGGTGGAACACGAGCTTTCTTCTTCAAAGATCTCTACAAAGAAGAAAAGCACAAAATCACCAACATAATCAAGATGGACAAAAAAAATTACGGAGGACTTCCTACCTCAACAGGGATTGGTTCCGGTGAAGCAGCCCTTGGGGGCGCCACTTTCTTCGGCCGTTTTGGGGTAGACGAACCAGCTTCTGTGTCAGCCCGCCTCTTCCCAACAGCGGGATCTCTCACTGACGCTGCCCGATATCCCACCAACTCTGGTGGCCGATAGGACCGGGCCGCCATCAACATGTTCGGCATAGCCTCTAGCTGGGTTCCGGCAATGAAACTGGTCTCCCTATCATAACCAGGAGATACGGTATTTATGGTACAATACAGTTTGGCGGCCGAATACAGGATCTGTGGCCGAGGGTTGTGAACCGGCGTGGTAAAATGAACACCAGTGCACCAGGCATTATAATATTGCCAGCCACGAGCTCCATCCAGCAAACTCCCGGCAAACCCCAGACTGTTACTGGGATTCCGTAACATCAGCTGGGTATAGCCAAACTGGCGAGCGAACCGACTCGGCAGATACGGTTCCAGATAGCATTTATTGTGGCTGCGGTAGACCAAGTGAGAAGGCCGAATACTCTGTAACCAACGAAAATCCCATCTCGGCAGGGTAATCGCATCTTCACCAGAGTCATCCAAATCCTGATCAGCCTCGAAATCCTTAAAAATGGGACTGACCTTGACAATCTCCCACCCCTGAAGATAGGACAGAACTCTCCTGCAGACGGGAACGCCAGCGTGCGACCACTTCCTCTTGTAGAAGCGGCGGACAAAGGCATCACCTTCGACGTGATCCACCTCAGAGCCTGGACTCATCACATTTGGATGATGTAGAATTAACCATCCCATAAGATAATGGAATGGTAGTTCGGCCCGTGGGAAGTTGCCGGTCCCACCTCTCTCTTGGATGACATCCTCGGCAAAGTCCTCAAACCTCGCAAAAGGTTACACACCATTACAGGGAGGAGAGCCAAAGGGCGGCCAAAAGCCAATTTCACAGCTGGTAAGATAAGGTTCCGGTGTACTCTCTCTACAGAACCAGACCCGCCCGCAAATACACAATCACGAAGCCATATCATCAAGAACGCGGCCAATACTGCCCTAGATGACATCGGGTGCACACAATGCCAGAAGCAGCTATATGCATCTTCGCCATTCTCGTCAGAACAAGGGGCCTTCTCGCCCAGCCGGCTCATTTCAGAAGACATTTCCGCGGGTTTCATCCCTCACGGAGTCATGAACCGGGCCTTCGAAGGATCCGCCAAATCCTGCTTAAAGACGTAGTCCCTCCAAGCAGTCACATGAGGCTGAGACTTGCCTCTGTCCCTCCGTTGCATCAGATAATGATGGCTGGCCACCTCCTTGAAGACAGCCATCATCTCCGGGTCTTTCTTCTCCAGAACAAGGATCTCCTCGTTCGAGGGAAAATATTCCTCGTATGGTTCCGAGCCCCAAGGGAGTTGGGACATCTCGTACATTTCATGAAAAGCCAATCCCAACTCCCCCACCAGGGTAAAGAAAGTGTTAGTATGGGCGTTGAACATTTCCAACAACGCAAGGAACATTGGCCTGTTGAGATCTACGCCAGCCTGTGCAGCGCGAATAGCAGCCGTCAGCCCAATCTCCTTAAGTTCGGCTTTGAAGGAAGACAACACCCAGGTGGTTAACTCATCCCACTTTGGCGCGTAGTGACACCAACCTTCCGTCCGAAAGCTGCCTTTCGGATACATGACCCTTGATGTCAGCATCCGATTTGCAAAGGTCGGAGCACTGAAGACAAAGGTGTTGCTGGGGACCTCACTATAAAGGCTCCCAGGGCGCAAGGCTCGGCAGCTAAACGAAGAGCCGGCTCGGAAAGCGGCCAAAGTATCCCTCTGATTCGAAGTAGTATCGATCGAAAGGGTGCCTCCCAATGCCCCTCCTTGAGAAGGAGTAAGTTCCCAGGGCATCCTTCTTTTGGAGGCTAGACGGTAGAAGGTTGTCAGCGGCAACTGGCGGTCAAATTGCCGCATGTACAGAACCATGCCTTTTGCGGAGAAGAACCAGTCTTCCTTGATCTTTAATATCTTCGCCTCGGTAGAAATTAATCGGTCACCAAACAGAAATGCAGGTCTCAAAAAGGTCACGCCTTCGGACCCAGAAGATTTCAGCTTACCGCCTTCCATCATACTCTGAAAGAAAATTGGCAACTGATTCTGGATCTGCAGCATTCTCTCAGGAGGTTGATTATGCAGGATAGCATCCTTTGCAGGGTTGATAACTTCCTCGTCGAAATTAACTCCCATTTGACAAAGAGAAGCATCCAACAGAACTTCATTCAACAAAGGGATCGTCATCGACACTGACAACAAAAACAAAAAGTCAGATATGAAGTTTTAAAGCAGCTGGGCGCATCATCAGGGTGCGAACCCAAGCAGTGAGGCTGTGGCACATCAACATGGTATAAACCTATGCGCATCAGCAGTAAGGCTTCGGCACATCACCAGGGTGTGAACCCATGCGCGTCAGCAAAAGCTTCGGCGCATCATCAGGGTGTAAACCCATACGCGTCAGCAGTTAGACCTCGGTGCATAATAAGGGCCTAAACCCATGCACGTCGGCGGGATAAAACCTCGGCGCATCATCAGGACAAAGCTCCATGCGCATCGACAGTAAAGAGTTAGGGCACCCTAACTCAGCCGAAACAAAGTTCGAAAAGATGATGCCCACCCGTTACCGCAAGCCGAACGTCGGCCGAAGTCACAACGGTGATAGGGGCATCCTCTTCAATAAACTCCGCCGGCTTCTTTCCCTTGCCGGCACCACTTCGAGGAGTCTTGGGAGCCATTTGGTTAAGAGAAGGAAGTTAGGGTTTTTTTTTTCTTGAAGAAGAACTCTAAAGCAAAAGTAAAGAGAAGAGGAACTCTCTCTCTTCCTTCACGCCTATTTATTGGCACGGTGGCACACGTGAACCGATGAAAGATGACCTCAGCCAATGCCTCGGGTTCTGCAGAGGGATAAAAGCAAATAAAACCGAAAAGATCATCATTAATCCCTTCGGTTATCGAGGCATTATCATTTGTATTAACTGAGAGGAGCAGCCATGCGCCCGAACAGCCATGCGCCCCAACAGTCATGCGTCTCGACTACCATGCTTCTTATTCAAAGTATTCCAAAAACTTATTCAAAAGTTTTGAAAACTTTGAAGGGGATCTTGTAGAAGCATGGAATTTCAGGACTCAAAATTCTATGCGCCGAACTACATGCGCCAAGAGGAGCTCAGACAGAATACTCCACACAGCAAGACAACAGAGATAGACATTGAAAGAGGATCTTTATTCCATATAAAAGTCTATTACATGTCTAGGAAAGGTTATACAAAGGAGAAATTCTACAAAGAAAAGATCCTAAGTTTATAACCAAACATCATGCGCCTCAGTAACTCCATGCGCTCTCAGCTAGGCGCATCTCGCCATGCGCCCTCAGCATGGCGCATCCTGTCAGCAGCCTAGTTACGTGCTTTTTCAGTTATGTGCATCCCTTCAGCAGTCCAGTCATACGCCATTCTTCCAGCCAGGCTCACCTGGACGAGCAGGATGAGGGCGGCGATCGACCCCCCATCCAGAGAAAGAGCCTCAAAAGCCGAAGGAAGACCGCAATCGAAACCGCAGCTAAAGGAGCAGCTTCCAACCAGGATGGGCAACACCCACGCAGAGAAGGAGCTTGCCAAAGCTGGAGGAAGACGGTCGGGGAACCACAATTCCGATCTGTGGCTCTTCCAGCATAACGGAGATAGGGCCTGCGCATCCTCATCTTTGGATGCAACAGGCACCTTCCGCCTGCCTCGGAAGCCTCTGACCCCGACTTTTGGATGTAACAGTCACCTTCAAGTGCAAAGACGAAAGCAGTTCGCCGCATCTTCACCCTCGGAAGCATCTCTTCAACGAGAGAAGCTCGAGCAGATAAGTTCATGTCAGAAAGACATGAGGGAATAAGAAGCAAACTCTCTCCATGCCACTATTTATAGGCCGGTCAAATCACACCCATGTGCCAAATGGATGGCCCTCCGAATCCCGTGCAACGAATGTGCATTAAATGGATGAATCAGACGCTTCGAATTCAGCTAAGTCATAAATGACTATTAAAAGCAGCGTAACAGCCGCACTAATTAAAGCGTGTCATAAATACGCTGGCCAGGCCGCGCATCACACAGACACGCCCTCTCTCAGCACCAAAGCGCATCGCACTGACGCGCCCAACACCACGCGCATCGCACAGATGCGCCCCCTTCAGCACCAAGCGCCTCATAAGGGATGCGTCTCCATGCGTCCCCCCATATACTTAGTGGAACGCCGACCGACGCGCCTACTCAGCTGTCCATCGAATGTCAAAAACATTAAATGCTGGACTGACAAAGTTGGCAGCACGGCTCCCAAAGTCTGAACAGTTGACAGCTTTTTTAGAGGACGAAGCGTAGACAACGTCAGCACCATCATTACTCTCCTCCGACGGCTACTGCCACGTGGCTGCCCAACCACCCGCATGCGCCTCCGCAGCCATGTGCCCAAAGCATCGCATGCGCCTCAAAAGCCATGCGCCCCAGACTCTTTTCTGATCCCTAAAGACAGAAGTAAAGTCACCACCAAAGCTTCGCATGCGCCTCAAAAGCCATGCGCATCAGACTTTCCTCTGATCCCTGAAGACAGAGATAAAGTCATCACTGAAACCTCGCATGCGCCTCAGAAGCCATGCGCCCCAGATGGTTCGTAACTCCTAAAGGTTATGAGTCAAAGCCTCCTCATGTGCCCAATCCCAGGCACATCCTACCAGATCATTCTCCACCAAATCCGAGATCTCCGAGCCATGGGTCGATGACATGTGTCCTTTGACTCAACTCACCCAAGATCTCAGCAACAGAAAGATCTTCTCCTCTGCTACGTGCCGGCTCACAACAGCAGCATGAAGATTTCAAACCCCTCCAATCAGGGCGCATCGTCTACGCGCCTCCATTAGCAACCACCACGTGGCGTCCCCACACCGAGGTACATCCTACATATGCGCACATGAGCAGCCAGCCTGCAAAGCTATAAATAGAGGGATCATTCCCTTCTCATGGACGAACACACATACCCACAGAGAGCAATCGACCTTGCCAGATAGAGACTTTGCAGAGGCAGATACAAACACTCAACGTCTTCCTCCTCTCAAGCTCCACCACCCAGAACAATCCAAACCTTCAGAGAACCGACAACCATCATCGGATCGTCAACGGAGTCAACGCATTACCACTCACTCCATCGGCACTAAGGACCCCAGATAAACAAAAGTGTACTCCTAGGACTACGTCTAAGTCCTATATTGTAACACTGTTCTGTTTGTATTGAAATTGCAATAAAACAAAGATTTTAGTGGCAAACAATTACGAGTCCTAACCATAATAGAGTGTTACTTTGATATCCCATACCAATATAGGTCATGGATAAAGTCTTTGCATGATAATTATTAAGGTTGTTCATCTCATCAACAATTATATGGTTTTCTTTTGTTTCAGACATTTTAATTGTTCTATAGTTATTCTACGGTGCTCGATAGTAATCAAGATATCAACAACTTATTTTTTTTTCCTTATGACTGTGCATCTTTAGAATGGAACCAAAGTTTTGGTTCTTTCGTATTCTTCCTAACCTAGTTTGATCATGTGGTACACCAACCAGCAAGATCCAGTTTTCTACAAGTTGTGTGTGCCGGATATGCAAGGCTCAACTTACACCAATGAATGTATTCCTAGAGATAATAAAGGCAGGACCATAATCAATGTGCAGTCTTATAATTTGCAGTCACTCATTAGAGCAAGAATATGCCTCGTGTGTTATGTGTTTTTAACTGTATATTGGTCTTTAAGAATTTATCTTCTATTGCTCTTAAGAGGAAGAATTTACCTTTGCTTGGACCATGGACTTATATAGCAATTGATTTTATTAGTGGTTTACGTATATATATGTGATTAAATTATTAATTTTTTTTTGAATTTTTTTTAGCCATTTTTTTTTTACTTCTAGACACCTGTGGTGCTCAAAAAGTTCTAGACTTTGAGTTAAGTTCATTTTCACCTCAAGTTCGGGTATGAACTATTCTTCATGACTCACTACTAACATCAAGAACTTATGTATTAAATACTTTGATTGTTATTGATGCTGATGTTGATGACGAAAAGAACTACATTTGACTTTTCTTCCTATTAATTTTCCCTGCTGAAATTCAAGTCTTCTGAAAATTACTTTGAATTAAAATTCAATATCAGGCACAACATTCTATTTGCAGTATCAACTTGAGGGTTGTTCAGTTATCGATATCAATGTAGAAAATTTCAAATCAATTAAAGTATGGTCTTGTGCATGTCATCTTAGATACTTATACAATCTATTTGGGCTTTTTTTTTTGGAAAGAAAATAAAATGTTGGGAAAGTCAAGAAAAATATTTTTCACGAAAGTCAAGAAAAACATTTTTCTCTTGGATTGTTGTTAGATATTGTTGGTGTTTTTGCCTTTGGACTAGAAAAGATAGTCCTACATCGGCTACACCAAATGGTGAGTATCTCAATATAATGCATTGCTTGTGTTGAGGTGTGCACATGAGGTGTAGTGGGGCACAAGTTTGTGCCATATGGGAGTATTTTCCTAGAAGGAAAAATGATTAAATCCAACAAGGATGCAAGTTAATTTTTGTTGTGCGGACTCGGACTCGGACACGGACTCCAGGATGTCTCGTGCATGCACGAGAGTGTTCGGGGGTAGGCGTGGACTGGCACACTTCTATGCTGATTGTGGGATGATCTAAAATATCAAACTCTATTTTTGAGTATTGGTATTTTAGTCCCACATCGGATAGGAGAAGAGGTGAAGTTTCAACTCCACTCTATAAATAGAGCCCCTTGGCCTCCTTTGAAACATGCACCAAGAAAAAAAAAAGGAGTCTGTAAAGTCCAGGAAGCCCGTTCAAGTCTCAAATATTGACTTACGAGCGTTCCAGAAGTTCTTCGTGAACTTGCTGGTTCCTGGAAGCTGTTCGTGCTCGTGTGGGGCGAATAAAGCTTTGAGCAATGGTGGTTCATTCATCCCAGCATCTCATTCTCGCCTGTCATCGCTGCTGTTGCCTTTTACAGTAACTTCTTTTTAGAAGCTCTACTGTCGATAGTTGCTTGCACAAAGTCTCTTTAGATTTTTTGTGTATTACGTAGAATCTTGTTAGATCCTCGTAATTCAGAATCCTCCAGGATCTCTGTTGCACATCTTCTTTAAGGTGTTGCATTTGAAACGTTATCTGTACAATTGTTTCAGTTTCAGAATTTTCCATCAAAAATTGTGCCTCGGCACTAACAATCTCAAAGCTTTATTGAGAAGATGGATAACTCTCGTGCTTCGCTCATCCATACCGGCTTTAACAAGTTGGAGAAATTCGATGGCGAACACTTCCAGATATGGAAACGAAATGTCACTTTAAATCTTCAACTCGTAAATGTTGATCACGTGCTGTCAGAAGAAGAACCGATCGTTCAAACCACTAGATCTGCTGCGGCTGTGGCCGCTGCTACGACCAAGCAAGCGAAGTGGAAGAGAGAAAACAATATATGTAAACTACTGATACTCAATTCCATGGAAGACTCTATGGCAAAGTCCTACTCCAAGAAGACATCTGCCAAAGAGATATGGGACTCCTTGGGAAAGCTCTATGAAGATGACGAGAACCGGTCCAAGATCTTCATGGTAGAAAAATACCACAAGTGGACCTTCAAAGACGAGAAGGCGATGCTGTCCCAAGTGAAGGAGTTACTGAAGTTGCGTCAGAAACTAGAAGACGAGAACATGCCCCTCGTCGACAAGTTTGTCGTTGGAGGGATCGTCGCGAAACTTCCTGCAGGATGGAGCAACTTCTATGCAAGGATGCATCGAAAGAAGATGGAAATTAGCTTGGAAGATTTCTTGCAAGAGATCCATGTTGAGGACGAGATGTGCTCTCAATAGAAGATGGATACTCTGTCCAAGCAACTGGCGAAGGCAAATCTGGTCCAAACCAGAGAGTACCAGGGGAAGCACGCTGCTTCTTATCGCAAAAAGAAGGACTTCACGAATCTGAAAGTGAAGGGTCCTGCTTTCAAGCAGCAGAAATCCAAGTCCCATGTGACTTGCTTCAATTGTGGCAAGAAGGGCCACTACAAATCCGAATGCAAGTCCAAGCCCAAAGAACAAGGTGAGCCTAGTAAGGTTTCCATGATTACTAATCTAGTTGCCATGATAGCACAGGTTGCAACTGTGGGGGCTGACTTGGACTGGTGGATAGACACTGGTGCGACCTGCCATGTCTGTTCAGACAAGGACTGGTTCGTCTCTTATGAGCCAACTTCAGAGAAGGTCATAATGGCAAACCAGGCACAAGTTGAAGTACTGGGGATCGGGACGGTGGAGCTGAAACTCACATCGGGGAACACTCTGACGCTTCAAGGTGTGAAGCATGTTCCAGTAATTGCTAAGAACCTGATCTCTGGAAATCTGCTCTGCAACGCAGGCTTGAGGATGGACATCAATGCTGGCCAGTTGGTGATGTCCAAGAAGGGTACATTCTTCGGAAAAACTTTCCAGACTGAAGGAATGTATAAGATTCAGCTTGTTGTAACCCAGCATGATAATATAAATGCAATTACTTTTTCGGATTATTCTCTTGAGTTGTGGCATAATAGGCTAGGACATGTTCATTGTAAAAGGATTAACAGAATGTCTAGTATAGGACTTATCTCCAAGTGTGGGGGTAAGGTAGAGAAATACGAAGTATGTGCTCAGACGAAGATCACAAGGAAACCCTTTCACAGGGTCCATCGAAGCACAGATCTTCTGGAGTTGGTTCACTCAGATATCTGTGACTTCAAACAATTCTCTACAAAGGCCGGGATGAAGTATTTCATTACTTTCATCGATGACTTCTTAAAGTATGCTTTCGTCTACTTGCTCAAGTCTAAAGACGAAGCATTCGAGAAGTTCAAGGAGTTCAGGGCCGAGGCTGAGCGATAAACTGGACAACAACTCAAGAGATTAAGGAGTGATCGAGGCGGGGAGTATCGGTCTCATGAATTCTTATCATTCTGCAAAGGACATGGAATCATCAATGAGACGACGGCTCCGTACTCTCCTCAATCCAACAGAGTAGCAGAAAGGAAGAACAGAACGTTGACAGAGATGATGAACTCCATGCTGTTGACTGCGGGTCTTCCAAAGTGCTACTGGGGAGAAGCTGCACTAACGGCAACGTTCATTCTGAACAGAGTGCCATATGCAACTTCTGACATAACTCCTCATGAACTCTGGTTCAAAGTCAGACCTAACTTGAATGTCATTCGAGTGTGGGGGGTGTCTGGCTTATGTGAAGCTCCCGAATCTAAAGATTCAGAAGCTGGGGACAAGGACTACGAAGGCGATCTTCTTGGGGTATGTCGAGAAGAGTGATGCTCGGAGATTCCTTGATATCGAGTCAAACCATATCATCGAATCTCGCGATGTTGAATACTTTGAAGACAAGTTTGTAAAACACAAGAATATTGTTCTCGCAGATCTTCCGGAGAATGATGAGGGTACAAAGCAGACAGAAGTCTTTAATAAACCAGTAGTCCAAGATGAAGCTATCGTCAAGGAGACACCAGCTGAACCAGAACTCGCTGAGCCGTTATTTAAGCAAACGAGGAGGCCGAAAGACTTCGGAGATGACTTCGTCACCTATCATGTGGAAGCAGATTCGCTTACCTATGATGAGACGATGAAGACCAGAGATGTTGTATTCTGGAAGGAGGCGATAGACAACGAGATTGACTCAATCACCTCCAACAACACATGGGTATTGGTTGACCTGCCAGAAGGAGCAAGACCCATCGGATGCAAATGGATCTTCAAGAAGAAGATGAAAGCAGATGGAACCATTGACAAGTTTAAGGCCAGGCTAGTGGCCAAGGGGTTTGCTCAGAAGCAGGGGATCGACTACTTTGACACTTATGCTCCAGTAGCTCAGATGACAACCATCAGATTGTTAATTGCTCTAGCAGCAATACACAAGCTGGTGATACATCAGATAGATGTGAAAACGGCATTCCTTAATGGCGAGCTGACCGAAGAGATCTACATGCAACAACCAGAAGGTTTTGTCGTCAGAGGTCTGGAAGACAAAGTCTGCAAGTTGATGAAGCCTCTATATGATTTGAAACAAGCTCCCAAAATGTGGCATGAGAAGTTTGACAAGGTGATAAGGTCAAATGGCTACTGGGTCAGTGAAACAGACAAGTGTGTCTATACGAAGTTTGCTGACGGAAGAGGAGTAATCGTTTGTCTTTACGTGGAAGACATGCTAATCCTAGGTACGGATTTAAGCTGCGTCACAGAGACAAAGAAATTCCTCTCGACCAAGTTCAGTATGAAGGACTTGGGGGATGTCGACGTAATCTTGGGGCTCAAGATCATCCGGACATGCACTGGAATAGCGCTGTCACAATCTCATTATATTGAGAAGATGCTCACTCGCTACGGGTATCAAGATCTTCCTATAATTGATACACCGTACCGGAGTGATCATAAGCTGGAGCCAAATTCGAGGAAAAGCGTCAGGCAGTTGGAGTACGCTAGCGTCATCAGAAGCTTGATATACGCTACTACTGCCACAAGGCCTGACATAGCTTTTGCCGTGGGAATGCTGAGTCGGTTCACTAGCAATCCAGGCGTTGAGCACTGGAAAGCTGTGAAACGTGTTATGAGATATCTCAAGAAAACTCAGACATATGTACTTTTCTACAGCGGAGATCCGTCAGTAGTGGAAGACTTCAGTGATGCTAGCTGGTGTTCAGATATGGAGAGCGAGTATTCCACAGGTGGATTCGTATTCGCCATGGGCGGAGCTGCTATATCGTGGAAGTCGAAGAAGCAGACTATATTATCTCGCTCCTCCATGGAATCTGAATTCTTTGTATTGGATGCTGCTGCAGATGAAGCAGAGTGGCTTCGGGAGCTCATGTATGATCTTCCGGTGGTTGGGGCTCAGATACCGACAATACCGATATACTGTGACAACCAGGCGGCAGCAGCAGTGGCATCAAATGAACTCTTCAACGGGAAGAAGAGGACGGTGCGATTGAAGCACAGAGCAGTGAACGATCTCATCAAAAGGGGCGTCATTGCAGTAATCGATGTTCGGAGTCAGGAGAACCTGGCGGATCCGTTCACGAAGGGCCTCAAACGCCAGCTGGTCGAGGACACAGCAAGGAAGATGGGTTTGAAGGCATTCTAATAATGTGTCATTGTAATCCTATCAATAAGGTTTATGTTATTGGTTCAAAGAGAAATCTACCAGACATCTAACTTTTGATTCAAGGGAGGACCGTTGACTGGCAAAATATCAGTTAACAGTGGGTACTTGTTCTGCGGAACATGGAAGGGTTATGGACCCATAACCACTGTTGTCTACTATGTATTTCTTGCGGAAAATTGATCCTGTGGGAAGGATGGCTTAATGCCTTAATGAGTTCTCAGACTGAGTGAAGGTCTGTTATGCTTTGCAGGAAGCATGGTGGCGCAACAACCACAAAGGAGTGTTACAACTCCATGCTACAGTGGGGTGACTCTACCATGAGGTTCTCAGGTAGGGGTAATGCCTCGGCTTTGTTAGCCAAGTCACAGGCGGCGTAGCACCGCATATAGGCAGGTAGCCTAATGTTGCATAATCGTAATAAAGAGAGGTAGACAGCACTACAAAGAGGACGATGTCCTCATGTTACAGTGGCATGACACCACGAAGAGGTACCAGGTAGGGTAAAGCCTCGACTTTGCGAGCCATGTCATAGCGGCGTAACACCACACGAAAGCGCAAGGCTTCATGCTGGGTAGTTTGGCACTACAAAGAGGCCTGTGACCTCATGCTACAGTAGTATGACACTACAATGAGGTACCCAGGTGGGGTAAAGCCTCGGCTTTAAGCCATGTCATAGCGGCGTAGCACCGCAAAGAAGCGCAATGCTTCATGCCATGACTCTTTATAAAGAACTCACCTATAGTGTATGGACAGAGATATCAGGCCGTCTCTTGAGGGTAAACTTGTAGACGCTCAAAAATTATACACTGAAACCAGGCTGGCACAAGGCCTTCAATGTGCAGCCAGAAGCACAGTTGATGTTATTATGTGAGTAGGAAGAATTGCAGTTATGGTGCAGAATTTAAGGCTTAGTCCATTCTTGTATCATGCTGTTATTTAACCTATGCGGAAAAATTCAAGTCGTAGCGACATCTCTCCTAATGCATGATGGGCAGTCACTGTGAGGAACGCTCAACCCATATATTGAGATATGTGGGGGATTGTTGGTGTTTTTGCCTTTGGACTAGAAAAGATAGTCCCACATCGGCTACACCAAATGGTGAGTATCTCAATATAATGCATTGCTTGTGTTGAGGTATGCACATGAGGTGTAGTGGGGCACAAGTTTGTGCCATGTGGGTGTATTTTCCTAGAAGGAAAAAGGATTAAATCCAACAAGGATGCAAGTTAATTTTTGTTGTGCGGACTCGAACTCGGACACGGACTCCAGGATATCTCGTGCATGTATGGGAGTGTTCAGGGGGTAGGCGTGGATTGGCACACTTCTATGTTGATTGTGGGATGATCTAAAATATCAAACTCTATTTTTAAGTATTGGTATTTTAGTCCCACATCGGATAGGAGAAGAGGTGAAGTCTCAACTCCACTCTATAAATAGAGCCCCTTGGTCTCCTTTGAAACATGCACCAAGAAAAAAAAAGGAGTCTGTAAAGTCCAGGAAGCCCGTTCAAGTATCAAATACTGACTTACGAGCGTTCCAGAAGTTCTTCGTGAACTTGCTGGTTCCTGGAAGCTGTTCGTGCTCGTGTGGGATGAATAAAGCTTTGAGCAACGGTGGTTCATTCACCCCAGCATCTCATTCTCGCCTGTCATCGCTGCTGTTGCCTTTTACAGTAACTTCTTTTTAGAAGCTCTACTGCCGATAGTTGCTTGCACAAAGTCTCTTTAGATTTTTTGTGTATTACGTAGAATCTTTTTAGATCCTCGTAATTCAGAATCCTCCAGGATCTCTGTTGCACATCTTCTTTAAGGTGTTGCATTTGAAACGTTGTCTGTACAATTGTTTCAGTTTCAGAATTTTCCATCAAAAATTGTGCCTCGGGACTAACAGATATCACAACTATAATCCCGTAGAACGAGTTTAGCACTATTCAACATAAAGATGACTGAAAGTAAGTGACACATGCGAAGTCTACTATAATCTGATATCTAACTGCTGTTGATAAAAAACATCATCCCTCAAGCTACGAAAAATCAAAATATCTTAACCATGATTAGGGATAATTTTTCTTTGTATCTTGAATCCTTTCTATCAAAGTTGAATTTGTTTTTCATAGTTGTTTATAGTTATACTCAATAGTAGCACCATAGCAAACAACCAAGAAATACTTCGCTTGGTTTGAATATTATAATATTACACCAGACACTCAGATAGGGTATTGTTTTTTACAGTTTTCAGCAACAAAATAAATTAGATTTTATGATTTGAGACTTCATGTTTATCATCTTAGTCCATGGTGTAAACCAGTAAGTGATTTTAATTTTTAAGATGTTAATTATCTAAGCGAAGTGCCACATCATATTTGTATTCTTTCTCTTAAATACACATGCAATAATCTTATCAGTTTCATAAGAATTGTTGGTTTTTATTATAGTGTGACAAACGGGATTGGTAAGTTTGTCTATGTAGACAAAGGTAAAGTCTCTTTCTCATGTAAATTTGCTTATGGTCACTATCTCACTTATCATAAGGCTATTTCTAAACTATTATGCTTAAGAAAAGCTTTTGTGTGTAAGGAATTAGAATACTGGTATCTAGAATAAAGTATGAAGTGAATGTTTTAGCCCGGATCAATCTAAATGTGGTTATATATATGTTGGGCTCTAAATGTGTTTTAGTTGATATGAATCTAGTAACCTCAGTATGATTCTGTAGGCATTTTGGAAAGTTCGTATTGGCTCGATTTATGTTCTACTACTGAATATATTAGTTTGTTATGTTTTTTTATGAATGGAGATGATGTCCTCACCAATTTCGCGGCATCAACAAGAAACATAAAATTTGGCTTGCTCGGGTATAAAAGGTTCCTTAAATCAGATCCATACTTTTTGTGCAAAATTGTATTCTATTTTTTCAATTAAAACATATACAACTCTCCTTTTCCAAGAAATTTCTTATGACTTGCTATCATTTACAAATTGTTCGTTGTTTGATTGACAAATATCATTGTGCTGGTATTAGATTAAATTTCTTACACTGGTCTTTGATGGTAATCTTGCTATGACTTTTTTTAGGTTCCATGCACTCATTTAGGCCCTTTGGCAGCAAGCAATAAAGCTATATTACAGCCTTTAACAAGAAATTGATTATATTTTCGATTATGTCCTAATTAAAGCCAAAATTTTGGTGTTCCCCAATCGATCGGTGGCCTCCATAAATTTGGTGCCCCCAAATCGATCGATAGCCTGTATAATTTTGGTGCTCCCAAATTGATCAATGGCCTCCATAAGTTTTGTGCTCCCAAATCGATGAGAGAAGTAAGTTCTTCTACAGGTTAGGGGTTTTATTTTATGACTTTGATAAATTTGTTTTGATTATTATATTGTAATTGGTCTAATTTTTCAGTCATCCTAATTTTTAGGTTTTCTTTAGGGGTTTGTTTTTATTCTATGTATTGATTCGTCTATATTATCACATGAATTGTATTAAACCACTCAATGCTTTCAACAGGTTAGGGTTTTCATTTTTTATTTATAAATCTGTTTTGATTGTTAATATTTAGTTGGTCTGATTTTTTGTCATAAATATCATAGTTAGAAGCTGGAAGCATTGCCTTTTAGAATGAGGGTTAGGATCCAGGGATTGGTAATTTATTCTTTGATTCATTTTTCTGACCGTCCAAATTAAAAATATGATGTAAATCCAACTTTGTTTTTCAAACTACTTGTATGATAATCTATGATGCTCTTGACTCTTACTTTCTATTAATTCACGAGTAGTTTCCTGCTTAATAATCTAATACATTTTTCCCTAATTTTTTTCTAGTAGATTACTGGATGCTAAAATGCAAAACTGAGAAGATGGCACCAAAAATTATGCAAACACTCGACTTGAATGAGTCTGAGGTACGTTTCATTGCGTAAAATCTGAGGCTTTATACCTTCAGATTTTTAATATAGCAGTCTGATTGTCTTCTTTGCAATAAAATTGTCTTCTTTACTTCCCATATGTTGTGATCGGAGTGCTTGTGGGATCACCAATTGTTTTCTTTGCGTATAGAGGCTTCAACTTTGTTTCTAGCACTTTTGTGGAGTTAGGCTATCACATTAATTGCTTACTGCTTCAAATTCGTAATTCTTTTCATTTGTCATTAGCAAAAGGTGTGCATTGTTATTGGTTATACTAGCCAAGGAAAATGGATTGGAAAATGATAAGACACCTGGATAGCTTATGTGTTTTTACATTTTGCATTATATTGAAGTAAACTTGCATTATTCCAGGCATCTGTTGGCGTGGCTCATGATCTTAATGCTGTCATCATTGCATTCAGAGGCACTTAGGAACATAGGTGCACTTGAACATTTAGTAAGAATATTTTATCTTCTCAGTATACTATCTTGTAATCATACAGCTAATGAGGTTATTAGTCATTGTGTCCTTGTTAGGTGCCATTGTTTTCTTATAGAATTTTTGTTCTTCAAACGAAAGTATTGGAGATCATAATATAATAGTAAATAAAATTTGTCTTCATTTTATATGTATATCCTTGCCTAATGTTACGTCTGAGGAACTATGCACATGTTTCCTAATTTTTCTCTTCATTTAGACGTGCACACTATGTTGCACGAATGTGGACACAGATGGATACAAGACATTAACATTTTCAGATAGGTACAATAACTAATCAGCTATGCACGTAAAATATGGATATGGGTGATAGGGATACAAACATCATTTTCCTATGTCTGTGCAACCTAGCATGTACACTTGTCAAGTGAGATGTGTATCTAAGTAGAAGTTATGATGAAGTACTTGGTGATGAACAATGACTTTTTTTCATTAATTTGACAATATTCAGCAGCCCATGCACCAATGCACATCATCTTTTTTTTAAGCTAGCAACTTCTCTTAAGGTGAACACAGTCGGGGAGGGGGAGAGGAATGCAGATGATCCTTACAAGAAAATGCAAAGTTTGGTGAACACAGTTTGGTGAACACAGCCGGGGTGGTGGTGGTGGTGGCGGCGGCGGTGCTTGGTGGGGGTGAGACACGGGACACAAGAAAATACTTACAAAATACTTACAAGAAAATGGAGATCACCCTCCCCGCCATGGCTACTTCTCTCGACACTTCAGACAGACTTCTCACTTCTGAAGAATTCAGACTCCTCTACACACTACACTTCATATAGGAATGGGAACACAGTTAAACGTCCCCTTCTAAAGCTACATCTAGTAAGTGATGACTTTCCTGGAACCTGCCACCTGCCACATCAACTTCGAATTCCCATTATGTCTAAAGGTATTAGGTATATTAGCTGTCGGTCCCCCCTGGAGGAAGTTAGAGTCTGGGCCGGGTTCGCCCGAACCGCCCGGTTCAGCCCGCTCCTAGTACGGTCTGAGCACGCCCAATAGACAACCCAGTCCGGGCTGGGTTCACCTGCCCGAGCCCAAGCCCGGCCAGGCTCGGCCCGGACCGGTTATTATTATTATTATTATTTTTTTGTAAATGTAACGTTAAGCTCGGTTCAGCCCGGCCCGGTCAGGCCCGCCCAGGCCCGAACCAGGTCCGGTCCGGCCGGCTGAACTGGATTTTTTATTTTTTTTTGAATATTTGTTCCCCTTTTATCAAAATACTCCAATTTTTTGACCGTTTTATGACCGTTATAGGGAGTAAAAGTTAAAAGTTTAAAATTAAAAAAGTTTAAAATTAAAAAAATTAAAAGTTAAAAGAATATAAATGTTTAAAAATATAAAAGTTAAAAGAAAATTTTATTAAAAAAAAACAACTAAACCGGACCGGTCCGCTGGACCGGCCCGAACCCGGCCCGCCCACGACCCGGACCGGACCGGCCCAGCCCTACCAAGACCGGGTCACTGGGCCGGGCTGGGTCCCCTGAACATGAACCGGGCCGGGCCAGGCCCGGCCCGCTAGATGAACCGGTCCGGGCTGGGCCCGGACCAGGCCCGGTCGAACAGACAACCCATCTTTTCCTTTCAGGAAAATTTGCATCCAAATACTAGTGATATACATATATGTAGCATATTTTATTTGAGATCTGTCTGTATATTTTGAATATGCATGTGTAATAATACTACACTAATTATATATGTAGTTCTCTTATTTATTTCTGCCCCAAGCTTTTATCTTGATTTTTCCAAAAACGAACTAGCTTTTAACTAAAACACCAAAATCTGGATAACTTTGCTACACTATATATGCATGCTTATTGATCTTAATGAAATCAAATTTCCTATATATACTGAATTTTCATATTGGTAAATCTATCATGATTCTGCTACTTACAATTTAAACGAAGATGATAACTGCACGAGTCATTAAGGAAGCTTAATTAATAGTACGCAAACACATTGTTAATTCAAATATATTTATATGGACTTCTATATCTTTAAAAGAATTAGCAAAAAGAGACATAATATTTCAATATATAAAACTATCATTGAAACAACACTATATAGTTATAAATGGTAGAAAAATTTCGAGTGACACCCCCCTTGGATGGTCTATTTATGCGGTGCATTCCACATTGTTTGTAATATGTATAAGTTATCCTACTTTGGATTTGCTATATGTATAAGTCATCCCACTTTGGACGTTTTCCGTCAGTTCTGACGGATGGAGACTTCATTAAAAAAAAATTGGACCAAAATAACCCTCCTTCCATTGTCTTCTTCCCTGACATCACAGTCCCCCTCCCCCTTCCCCGACGTTCGACCCCCCCCACCCCCCCCCCCCCCCCCCCGACCTCCCCTGCCTCCCTGACCTCGCCCCACTCCGCCCTCTCTCCGACCTTGCCCCCCTCTGCCCCCTCCCCGACCTCCCCCCCTCTGCCCCCCCTCCCCGACCTCCCCCCCTCTGCCCCCCCCCTCTCCGACCTCGGCCCCCTCTGCCCCCTCGCCCCCCTCCTGCTCCCCCCCGCTGCTGCCCCCTCCCCCGTCCAGCAGCAGCAGCAGCAACAGCAGCGGCGGACAACGGGGGTGAGGAGGGGGGGGGGGGGGGAGGGGAGGACGAGGGACATTTTCGTCCTTTTCATCTTTTTTAAGGGTCAAACATGGCTGACCGTCAAAACTGACGGAAAACGTCCAAAGTGGGACTACTTATACATATAACAAACAATGTGGGATGCACCGTACAAATAGGCCATCCAAGTGGGGTGCCACTCAAAATTTTTCTAAATAAAATGCAAGTTCATAGGCCAACACATAAATTATAATTAATTATAAATAACTAAGATTATGATTTCTGATTAACTAGTTGGTATTTATGATTAAAACAAAGAGTTAACAAAATTACTAGACATACAATATTTCCGAAAAAAAAAATATATATATTCTACATGACTACAATTAATCTAATAAAAATCGAACAAAACCGAACCGTATTAATTCGCTTCGATTTTCGGTCGGACTCTGTTTTATGGGCCAATGTGCCGGACCTTCAATTTTTAGCAAAATAAGCCTATATAAATAACAAAAATTAAATAAAATATGATATTATTATATTTATAAATTATTATATTACATAGAGTGAGAAATATTAATATATATAGATTGAGGGTAGAGAGAGTGCTGAAAGAAGCACCGATAGACAATAGGATAAGAGAATGTGTTCAGTTAGGGATTAAGAAAGCATTAGTATATATAGGTTGAGTGTAATTTGATAAATTACTAAATCTAAATCGGTATTCGGTTCGGTTACTCGGATCAAGAATCGAAAATCGAACCGTTATTTCAAAATTTTAAATTTTCAAACAGGAAACCGAAACGATAATCGAAAAACCGAACCGTTTGTCATATTTCGGTCCGGTTCCGTTCGGTTCGGTTCGGTTCGGTTTTCGATTTTCAACCGTTACATGCTCACCCCTACCTGGTGCTCAAAGATTCCCCTTTTTTTTTTTTTTTTTTTTTATCAATTTCTTACCAAGAGGCCTCGGTGGAGGAGTTCATGATAAAGATGTTACTGTCAGTGGCTCAGGAGTGAAGAATGCACTTATGACAGTATCAGAGCTTCAGTGCAGAAGAAGGTTTAGTATAGACATAGCTCTGGTGCTGAGTCTTCATATTGATAAGTTAACCATTTTGCACTAAACCTCCCTTCTAATTGTATTAACCATTTTGCACTAAACCTCCCTTCCAATTGTATTATTTGTAACTATACTAAAACGGTTGAACTAGAAGAAGTTGTGCTGCTTCCCCCTGAATTTCGAGGGACATGTGGGGACTACCCATTCTTTCGCAACCACCTCATTTTCTTCACCCCACCTCAACTCCTTCCTATACCTAAGGAAAACCAGTACCTTCTCTAACAGCTTGACATAGTCTTCCTCCCACTCTCTCTCTCTCTCTCTCTCTCTCTCTCTCTCTCTCTCTCTCTCTCTCCTGCAAGCTTCCCACCTCCATCTACTAGATGAGCCAACTTGCTGTCACCAGACCAATTACCTTGCCTCGTCGAGAGATCGGTCCTTCGGGCGACCATCCTGTGTGTCTTCCAACCATGTCGAATCACTCCAGTGACCCGCTGAAGACTTCTCGACGCATTCAACTGCATCCTGCAGTGCAACAAACGTTGTCAACTCCCCTCCGCCTTGGCCGATCAAGTTCTGGACTGCTTATATATGATGAATGTAAGTGTAACATTAGCATAGCTAGAGTAAAAAAAAAAAACAGTGAGCATTTGTGCATGCTAGGAATAAGCATAACAATTGTGTTATAACACAGCAGAGAAATTTGGAGTAGCGTAATTCATGAGTGCCCTACATTAATAAAGTTGCTAACTATGTAGCATTTGTTCTTGAAATAACCAAGTTATTTCAATTATATATCATTTTATTTATTCTATCTAGCCTTCTCCTTAAACGTTTGTGATTTAGTTAGCCATGTTACTTGTTACAACTTTGTTAGTACATTTTATCTATGTAGCATTTGTTCTTGATATAGATTATGGATTTGTGTACATATGTCGTTAGCAAGCACCACAAGAAAATTGACTTTATACGACATTGAAATTAAGCCACACCTAAATAGTTCGCCATAAATACTCAATTTAAGGCATGCATTTCCCTTACCACCTTGAAAAGTGCACAAAATAATTTTGTATACCTATTTACGGCTTGCATTGACAGCCATATATATCTTTTTCTTACCAACAATTGACAAAGCAAAAGTCAAACTGAATGACTAAAAAAATTAGAATACATCCAATTCTTTCATCAAACCCGCGCCACTAATTTACCCTAAAATTTTTGTATACCCCCAAAACTCGTGCCTCTATTTCACTCCAAAACCTACACAGAAAGTTCATCACCATACGCGCCTCTATTTCCTTCCTCCAATTTTCCTCTTTTTAGGGTTTCTGCTCCAATTTTTAGGATTTTTTTTCCATGGTTTAAAATATCAAACGATATCGATCCGATACGATCGATACCGATACGGTTTGGCATGTCCCGATCTGATACCGACCGATACCCAATACTGACCGATACCGGCATTGGGGGTCTCATTTTCAGTCAATTCGGCAAAGAAAATTAAACGAAAAAGATAAATCAGCAAGGGTTTAAAAAATAGTAAGGTTATAAAAGCATGTAAAAGAAAAAAATTGATCTATTGTATGTAAACCAATTGGTAAGGGCGAGTACTATTTTATTTAATTTCAAAACTGCTAAGAAATAACATTCAAAATACTTAAAATTATGCCTAAATGTATCAAATATATGTTTTTAAATGTGAATAATTTATTAGTAATTATTTGTTTTTCGATACCTGTGAAACCCAGCTTTGGGAATGTGTATTATTATTATTATTATTATTATTATTATTAGCATCCATCGGATTAAGAAACCATATTTTTAAAAATACATCGATTGGATTTTTGATTGATTGCCCCGTCCCGATTCCGTGTCCGGGATCCAACTCCGACCCCGAGCAACCCGACCTTGATTCCCGTTCCAAACCCAAACTTCTTTCCAAAAAAATCGTTTTAATTTGTTTTTTTGGTATATATATATATATATATATATATATATATATATATATATATATATATATATATATATATATATATATATATATATAATATTATTTCTTTATAAAGAAGAAGAAAAAAAAAAACTAATCCAGCCAGCACAACCACTCACCCGACCCCCCCCCCCCCCCCCCCACACGTTCCTCTCCCCTCTATTCGCTCCACCACATTCCCCATCTACAAAATAAAAGAGAGAGAGAAGAAGCAAACAAACCATCACCTACCCTCCCCTCTTTCCTTCCACTCCAGACCCCTCTCTCCTTTCTCTACGAATCCGACCCCCGACTCCACGCGGTCACTCTACGGCCGACTCCGACCGTGGCGCCTCCTCTGGCAACCGCGCCCCGCGAGTTCTCCGCCCGCCCGCGGGACCTCGCCCTCTCCCGCCGGCCCCACACCGACCCGCGCGGCCCCGGACCCGCCGGCCTCCTCCGCTCCTAGTTCCGGCCTCCCCAGCGCCTTCGCCGGCGCCCGACTCCCCTCCGCCGGTCTCCTCCAGCCCTCCTCCGGCCGGCGCACCTCTGGCCGACCCCCTTCGGCTTCCCGTCGGCCCAACCCCTTCGCCAACCCCTGTCGCAGCGTCCTTAGGCCGTGACTCCGCCTCCAGCGCGCCCCCGCCCTTCCCGGCGCTGATCCCGCGGTTCTCGTGCCTTAGCACGCAGACGCTGACCTCGAGGCTGTCAGCTGTTCTGGACAGCGTTCTTCGCTGGACTTCGTCTTCGAACTGTGGATTTGCGCGTCCCGAGTCCGAGGCAACCCTTCGGATTCCATCGTTTTGGGTAATCTCTGATAATCACAGTAGTTCGTCCCCTGTCTTGGTCGATGATGAGATTTGGTCCACGAATTTTCTTCGAAAAATTCGGTTTTCTGCTACGTTTGTGGTATTCGGAAATTTTTGGATCAAGTGTTCTGTGAATATTGGTTCTGTGGATGGTTTCGGTTTTCTGAGAACTCTTCGGAAAGAGTTCTGATATTATCGGAATTTTCGAATTTATTTGGGTTTCCGAAATTTTTGGAAACGTATTGCTGATTCGGGTTTAATATTATTTTGGTTGGAAAATTTGAGTTTCCCCGGTTTAGAATTATTTGCAGGAAATCATGGCGCACTTTCCCAGTTTTGGGGTTGACCAAAAATAGAGGAAATGCTGCCGGATTTTTCATAAAATTTAGTTATATTTTAAAATAATTTTAAAATGGTTTTCGGAAAAAAATATTAATATTTTGGATTTTGGACGACGACCGTAATTGGCCAGTGGTCCTGGCTAAGTGCAAACGAAACCGGTTTCGCCCGGACGTTGAGGCATTAGCCCATATGACGATTGGACCAATATCTGAGACTCACTATTATAATTATTTTAATTTAAATTATTGGTTTATTTATAATTAATTTGTAGGAAGATTACAGGACCAACAAATTTTATTCTTATTTTAATTCATTGGCCTGTAAGGGCATAAGCCCATTTACTTTTTTGCAAATTTGTAATAATTAGTAACTGTAGTTTTTGGATTTTCTTGTTATGGTGCAGACGCATAATTTAGGATTATTAATAATAATTATAGCAATTTTAGAAGTTCACGTTTTTCTCATTTAAAAGAAAATGTATTTTTATATATAAATATAAATACCAAGTTTTCTGAATAAATTGATAAATGCAAGTTTTTCCCAGAATTAAATATAAATTGATGTTTCATAATTACAACGCACTAATAATCGCGTTTTGCTTGTGTTAGCAAATTAAAATATTTAAAATTGACTAGGGATCAGTTTAGAGATTGCAACTAGCTTAGTTAGCATTGACGATTCTTGGTTTCTGAGACAGCTTATCGAATGTAGGATTTTGAGGAAGAGTCCGAACTTCCATCTCGACGTATCAACCTTTCTAGTCCAGTCAAACCTGAGGCAAGTACATTTTGTGTTAGTTTACAATTATTTAGTAATCGTTTTAATGCAAGTTTAAACCACAATGCAACACGGAACTCTCTCTGAGAGCACTGACTGTAACTACTATAACTATTGGGGACTGGGGGAGTAGTATAATGAGTATGACCACATCCAAACTACTGTAACTACTATAACTATATTAGCTTACCCCTCATACACACGGGGATAAGCCGTATCTTACTGTAACAAATCCAAGCCGGTCATATTTTATTGCCTATTCACATCACAGAACTGTAACTGTTTTAAAACTGTAACTGCTTAATTGTTGATTTTCAAAACTGTTTAAAAGTGCATAATTCTGTTATTATTTCAATTGTTAAATTAGCATGAATTGTACTTTGCTCCCTCCTGACTGGAGATCCAACATTTTTAGGTATCACTGATAAGGCTTTGTTCCGCGGTATTTTCGAGGTCCCAACTAGAGGACGAGGATTTCGAGACTGATGAGTTGTTTGACTAGAGTTTTCTTTTCTTCTTGATGTATGTAGAAAATGGTTTAAGTTGTATCTTATTTCATTGTAAAAGTTTCATAAAGTTTTAAATTCTCGAATTTTGAGTTGTGACAAATATAGATGTTGTTGTGGTTATCTGCTAATGGAACAGCTTACTGTCGCCGTCTTAACAACGGTACAGGCTGGACATGATCCGGTTTGACCCAATTATTTTGGATCGGGTCGTAACATGTTTTTAGTGGTGGCCCATGCAGGTCGAACAACAACTTAGGAAAATATACCTAGAAACAATTAGAACACTAGAACATTGATTTGTCACGACATAGGATCAAATTATATAAATAAATATTTTTGTTTGATTATAGACTGGTAGGATACCTTGCTTATGTGTGCATCCTAAACCTTCTAGAGAATGGCCACTGACAAGACCAATCCTGTTGACGATGATGTGTCATCTCCGGATCATACCCCATCTCCTTAACCAAGTCCAGGGTCTTTTCCCTCGCGGCTGATTGACCGTCCCCATAATGCATTCAGTGAAGTTTTCACTACACTGGCGATTCCTACCTCTTCTCAAACTGAGTTGCATTTCCTTGGTGGAGTATCCATTCTTGTTGCTCCACCGTACCAGCAAACACCTTCCAAATGGTTGCCCTATTTCAAGAAATCCTGGAGTTCCAGAAAGCTCAAGATGAAGCCCAACAGGAATAGATGAATATCACGAGAGAAGACATGAAGAACGTCAATGATGTAGCCTTAATTATCTCCAACCAAGTTGGAGCAGAACCTCACCCTAGGAGGGGTACTCCTGAAATCTAGAAGACATTTTGAGCCCTATCCGGCAGTCATATCATAAGAAGCTATTGGTTTGTGACTACTGTAAAAGGCCTGGTCACCAAGTCAATATTTGTCGCAAGAGATTGGAAAAAATATTTGGCATGTGGATCTGCTGAACATCCGGTAAAGGACTCCCCCTTATCTCTCCATCAAACCAGAGCACATATCCCAGCAACACCTGTTAGGTCACAACCTAGGGACTCTTCCTAACCAGCAGACCTTGCCTCCTACAATAAGGCATGATGCATACTCGAGGTTCATAGAAGATGAAGCAGTTGGAGACTGCTCATGCAAGAGCCAGAACCATGAAGAATAGTACCTAGGACTGCTGAATAGCATTATCTATTTTTTGGAAGTTGTAACAGGATGTCCTTAGATCAATCATAAGAGTTTTTGCTGTAATTCTCCACATGAATAAAATTCTTAGTTACACCTTTATGGCAGATGTTTTTCCTGATAGTCTTCCCGGATTATCCCAGATCTAGACATAGGATTCACCATTGACCTAGTCCCCGGCTCTTTCCCTATTTTTAAAGGATGTTACAGAGTCAACCCGAAGGAGGCCAAGAAGATGAAGGACCAGATCAATGAAGGCTCTAGGATTTATTAAGGGTGGAACTTCACCTTAGGGAACACCTATCTTGTTTGTGCCCAAGAAGGATGGAACAACGGATGTGCATCGATTACCAGACACTAAAGAACAAGTACCCCCTGCCCGGATCGAGGATCTGTTTGATCTGTTTGTGTGGAGTTAGGGTGTTTCGAAGTTTGATTTAAGATCTAACTACCATCAAATCAAAGTCAGGAAAGAGGACATTTCCAAGACGGCGTTCAAATACCAAGTATGGGTAGTTTTCTTTGGTCATGACGTTGGACTGACAAATGCTCCTGCTGTGTTCACGAATCTCATGAACAGAGTTTTTCATGAGTATTTGAATCAATTTATCTTCTCCATAGATAACATTCTGATATATTCGAAGACTGAAGAAGAGCATGAAGAACATCTGAGGAAAGTTCTGGAAACTTTGAAGAAAAAGAAGTTTTATGGTAAGTTATCTAAACGTGGATTTTCTTTGACAAGGTGGACTTTTGGCCATGATGTCAAGAGAAGAAATTTCGATGGAAGATAGCTGTTGTTGAAAAGTGGTATACCCCAAGTTCAATTCGGAAGTTTCTTGAACTTGGCTGGCTACTATCAGAAGTTCGTGAAGGATTTCGCCAAGATTGCTGAGCCGATGACGAAGCTCACTTGGAAGAATGAAGAGTTCATCTGAACGAAAGATTGCCAGGCGGCATTGAGGAGCTGAAGAAGAGACTTACCACTACACCAATCCTTGCGCTACCCGCAGGAACTGGTGGTTTCTCAATTTACAGTAATGCCTCTGGAAAAGGACTGGGTTGCGTTCTTCAACAACATGGGAAAGTAATTGCTTACACATCTAGGTAACTACAGACTCATGAGAAGAATTATCCCACACCTAATTTGGAATTTGCTGCAATTATCTTTACTTTGAAGCTATGGAAGCATGATTTTTATGGAAAGGGAGTGAAAATATATACGGACTACAAAAGTCTGAAATATGTCTTCACTCAGAAAGAGCTGAATGTTAGACTAAGAAGATGGCTGAAGCAGATGAAAGATTTCGACATCAACCTGCAGTACCATTCAGGTAAGGCTAATGTGGTCGCTGATGCACTTGGTCGATACTGATGGCGAAGTTCTTAACCAAGGACCAGCACCTGCTAGAAGACATCGAGAAGTTTGGACTGGAGATTATACTGCCTGAAAATGGAAGGAAGAAGCTGGATGCTGATTCAGTGTTGATGAAGTTGCAAATGAGCTCAGGTCTGATGGACAAAGTCAAGGAGACTAAGTTTCAAGACACTTTGCAAACTTAGACATCAAGTGTTGGCAGGAACACTTGAGGGTTCCTCAAATCGCCAATAATGGAGCTCTGAAGAATGGTACGAGACTTTGTGTACTATCTGACGAACTGAGAAACAAGCTAATGCAAGAACACTACCAAAATTTATCGTTTTAGCGACGGCCACATCCGTCGCTAAGACGACGGTAATTACAATTAGCGACCGAGTACCGACGGATATTGGCCAAAAACATCCGTCGGCAATCAGCTCGTCGCTAATAACCTTAAGTCGCTAAGTTGTCGTCACATGACGGACTAGCGACGGATATTCGACGTTACAATACGAAGCCTTAGCGACGGATGTCCGACGGACTGTCGTCCACTTCAGCTTTTAAGTACTGAACTGTGTAGGCTATAGCGACGTACATTTCCGTGAGTAACCCGTCGTAACAGCGTATCAGATTGTATCATTCCGTCGCTAATGCATCGCAAGTCGTCGGTAATTAACGACCGCTTTGCGACGGATTTCTGACGGACTATCCGTCGAGCAGGTTCTGGAAAAGCTTGGCATTTCCAGCACCATGGCGACAGAATAGTAGTCGCTAACCCGTCGCTACTGCGACGCCACAGCGACGGATTGCTGACTGATTATCCGTCGCCATGGTTCTGAAAATGTCATGCATTTCCAGAACCATGTCGACGGATTTGCCGTCGCTACGCCGTCACTATTTAGAGCGACTGATTAGCGGCTGTCTACCAGTCGCCCTGGCGACGGCCGTTCCGTCGCTAGTCCGTCGAAGCTTATACCACTATAACGTTGCCGACGGATAATCTGTCGATAACCCGTCGATAACCCGTCGCTGCCTGGAAACATTTTAAAAACTCCATATAGCGACGGATTATCCGTCGACAACCCGTCGGCAACTGGGAGTATCCGTCGCTACACGGTCACTAGTCCGTCGCTAACTGGATTTTTTTGGAAAAAAAATTGCAGCACTTTCCCTGTTCACAAATATATGCATAAACCAAACCAATATATAATGCACACCAATTATCCAACAATCACACAGACCAAATATATAATGCAGTCACATTATCCAAGAATCACATAGACCAAGTAATTTAATGCGGAAGAATCACATAGACCAAGAATCACATAGACCAATTATCCAACAATCACACAGACCGAATTTAATGCACACCAATTATCCAAAATCATATAGACCAAACCAAATTAATATAAAATAGACATCAATTATCCGGAAGAGTAACCTAATATCCATCGTTATAATCCGATCATTGCACAAATATTCCAAAATTTTCACAAATATTCCAAAACACATAGGAAAGAGTTGGCCAGTTACAGTAACCTAATATCCAATCCTGGCAACCGATTATAACACAAATATTCCAAAATTTTCACAAATATTCCAAAACACATAGGAAAATCGACTTTCGCCTCAACAATGACCACAAGTCAGACGATGAATTCTCATAGCCAGGGATGATAGTTGCGTTGAGGCATGTACCATTCTATCAGCCACTTTGCATACGAAGGCTCAATCTGGTTGAGGTCTTCTGTAGGGACAGGAGGGTCGGTCCCGATGCTACTACTCTCTGACGGTGGCTCCTCCTTAGCTTCAAGCTTGGGAGCAATCTCTTCCCTGATGGTCATCGATTCTTCCTTGACCTCGACCTTTGGTAACACCTTCTCCTTAACAGTCACCGGCTTTTGTTTGACGACGGAGACTTCCTCCGTGTCGACCTCCAAGGGTTTTTTGCCTCGACCCCTTCCTCGACTAGCAGCACCACCTCGACGAGTCCTAGGAGCCATCTTTCTGACAACAGAAATTTTCATATAGGGTAAAAAAATTTACTCAAGTTATAAAAGTTGTGACGTTGGTTTTTTGCGTTCATCATCATTAGAGGGAGCAGCACTGGAAAAGTTGTGACGTTGGTAGCATGAGTAAAAATCTGTATCACAAGACTAACAGAATTACTATGTAATCATGTACTCACCAATAACCGGATGTAACTGGAGTCGTTGGGCCTATCGTGCAATAATTTATGGATCCGCTGGTATAGGCCAGATGTACTTAGTATCTAGTGTATCAAGCCTGTATCGGTCTATCGGATTGGTATAAAACGTATCATATTGGTATTGGCCTTAACAAATTGGTATCGTCCTATATCCGATATGTACATGTATCGGCCGTATAGCTAGGATTCATATTGGCCTTATCGATTTGGTATCAGTCATATCCGATAGGTATCGGCCGTGTTGGATTATTATATACCATTTCGGATTAGTTTCATAGAAGGTTTAGTAACAACTGTACTTGGAATTCTCTCTTCTCGAGCTAGAATACCATTGCAAGAGAATCACCAGATCGTGATTGGCCAGTTACAGTAACATACATACTTCCTTTTCCATCAGGAAAAGCGAGATTGAAAAGGAAGTATGTATGTTCTGTAACTGGCCATTTACGCTCTCGTGACTCTCTTGCAATAGTAATCTAGCTCTAGAAGAGAGAAATCCAAGTACAGTTGTTACTAAACCTTCTACGGCAACATAGTTTCGGATAGGACGATACCAATTCGGATAGGACGATACCAATTCGCTAAGACCAATACCAACCGATACGACCCATACCAAAACGATAGATCGATAATAATCCGATACGGTCAATACTTATAAGTACCTACGGTCCAGGAGGTTGATCCGCTATAGTACACCCATGTACGATCAACGAAGTAACGATCCATTTCAATTTGGATGTGAAAATCTGTATCGTAAGACAAACTAAACATAATCAGTTCTATTTCACATGCCAAGTATAGGAACGAATGGCTCAGAACACAACCCAAAATTCATTCTAGCATACATTAGTGTGAATCATCTACGTTCTGTACATATAGTGTAGTATATGTTCTTATCGTATCTAGTATCTGAAAGATGTAACAGAATCAAGATGAACTCACATAGATTACAGGTGCCCCACATTTGAGTGCTACACCAAGACTCACCGTGATGAGGTTAGTGATTTATTTAACCTAATATAGTAATCTTGTAATTTAAAGTTGGAAGAACGTGCAAGTAGCCTTATAGTTTCTGCCTTGCCAGTCGAATGGCTTAATTGCCAAGTATCGGAACGAATGGCTCAGAACACAACCCGAGATTCATTCTAGCATACATTAGTGAGTTCATCTTGATTCTGTTACATCCTTCAGATACTAGATACGATAAGAACATATACTACACCATATGTACAGAACATAGATGATTCACACTAATGTATGCTAGAATGAATATTGGCTTGTGTTCTGAGTCATCCGTTCTGATCAAGCATCTTCCTTCTCCTCTCCTCCACCATGGCTCTGAACAAATATGCTCCTCCCTCTACTTCCCTTCTTCTTATTTGACTCTCTCAGCAACATATGACATCCAGCTCAAGTGTAGAGTCGGGGGAGAAGAAGTGGACAGAAAGAGGAGGAGGAAGCAGCACAGCCGGCGGCATGACCCGGAGGAAGTACAGAGGTTTTCTTCAACAGTCGTAGGAGAACTATAAGGATATATCTTTTTAGCGACATATCACCTTGTCAAAGACCCTTAATGTGACAATCATGTTACCGCGGTGTCGGAAGACTAACATGTCAAGCGAGATTCTAAGCCGTGTGTTTTGACATAATCCTCAAAACTCTTTCCTGCTATGTAATAATGCAAGATTACTACAGAGGAGGAAAGAGTTGGAAAGATTATATCAAAACACACGGCTTAAAAACTTATGACATGTTAGTCTTCCGACACCGCGGTAACATGATATTCACATGAAGGGTCTTTGACAAGATGACATGTCGCTAAAAAGATATATCCTTATAGTTCTCCTACGGCTGTTGAAGAAAACCTCTGTACTTCCTCCGGGTCATGCCGCCGGCTGTGCTGCTTCCCCTCATCTTCCTGTCCACTTCTTCTCCCCCGACTCTATACTTGAGGTGGATGTCATATGTTGCTGAGAGAGTCAAATAAGAAGAAGGAAAGTAGAGGGAGGAGCAGATTTGTTCAGAGCCATGGTGGAGGACGAGGAGAAGGAAGATGCTTGATCAGAACGGACGGCTCAGAACACAAGCGAAGATTCATTCTAGCATACAATAGTGTGAATCATCTATGTTATGTACATATGGTATAGTATATGTTCTTATCGTATCTAGTATCTGAAGGACGTAACAGAATCAAGATGAACTCACTAATGTAATACTAAGACATCATCTACTACTATATAAGATATAGTGATAGGTTGTCGTATCATCATTGCCGAGGGATGAGGGTCGGAGGACAGTCAACTTTATCTAAGGCTACTTGTCTAGTTTCTGTCTCGCCAGTCGAATGGCTGCAGGGACTATGTCCTGATCACTAGTCTGTCGGTAACTGAGAATTTTTTTGAGAAAAAAATTGCAGCACTTTTTCTGTTCACAAAAATATGCATAAACCAAACCAATATATAATGCACACCAATTATCCAAGAATCACATAGACCAAATATGCACATACGATTTTAATGCACACCAATTATCGTATCTACGGCTATATAGTTTCTGCCTCGCCAGTCGAATGGCTGCAGGGACTATGTCCTGATCACCATGTCGTACCGTAGATTAAAATACAGAAACCAAAATACAAAATACAGAAACCAAAATACAAAATATAGAATCCAAAATAGGACCCTCCGTGAGAATGGATGGCTCAGAACACAACCAAACCGGAGAGAATACTCTGAGAGATCCATCTGTGTAGGACGTATATCTGAGATATCACCTTTACAAGAATGATATTAGTAGTGGGATCGAGTGTTGGAGGAGATACTATCAGAGTATACGTCCTACTCAGATGGGTCTCTCACCGTTACTATTTTTTTCTGACAGCATGGTGGATGTGCTCCGTCCACATATTCTTGCTCCGAGCCAAAACTTTGTCCCGGAGCTCATGTGGACATCCTTGGTGTAGAGCTCGAGTGAGAGGTTCTTGACAGCATGGTGTAGAGCTCGAGTGAGAGGTTCCTGACAGCATGGTGGTCTCCTTTGTTAAAGTATCCGTGTTCGTCCCACAACCAATGTTGGATGAGCACGGATACTTTGACAAAGGAGGCCACCATGCTGTCAGGAACCTCTCACTCGAGCTCTACACGAAGGATGTTCACTTGAGCTCCGGGGCAAAGTTTTGGCTCGAAGAAAGAATCTGTTGACGGAGCACATCCACCTTGCTGTCAGAAAAAAATAGTAACGGTGAGAGACCCATCTGAGTAGGACGTATACTCTGATAGTATCTCATCCAACACTCGATCCCACTACTGATATCATTCTTGTAAAGGTGATAGCTCAGAGTATACGTCCTACACAGATGGATCTCTCAGAGTATACTCTAGTGATAGGTTGTCGTATCATCACTGTCGAGGGATGAGGGTCGGAGAACAGTCAACTTTATCTACGGATACATAGTTTCTGCCTCGCCAGTCGAATGGCTGCAGGGACTATATATGTCCTGATCACCATGTCGTAGTCCAATACAATCCGGAGATTGACACAGTTCTAGTTCATATATGTAGTCCAATCCAAATAGTCTAATACAAAAACAACTCAATATGTAGTCCAATACAAATAGTCTAATACAAAAATAACCCAATACAAATAGTCCAATACAAATAAGTACTAATAGCTAATGAGAACCACACTGCTCATGCAAACGCTCAGTGATACGTTCACGCAACCACCTCGAAAAAGCGAGATTTTTGGCGCGAGGAGAGCTGTCGTCCATTGCAAGGATTGCATAAAGAGTCCTCTCGGTCTCACTAGCTACCGGTGCTGGATGAATAGAACTCCCGGTCTCACTAGCAACCGGTGCCACTTCCTTCTTAACTGTAGGAGGAGCCACCTCAGCATTCACTGTTATCCTCAAACGACGTGCCGCTCCTCGGGTCATGGGTGCCATCTGGTAAGATCGATAGTCACAAATAATATAATTGTAACAGAAGCAAGCTAACTAAAGGAACCATCATGTAATTTGAGTACATTTTCGAAAGCCGATAAAGTATAAAAATTTCGATTTTTTGCCAAGTGTGAGAACGGATGGCTCAGAAGACAACCCAAGATTCATTCAAGCATACATTAGTGTGAATCATCTATGTTCTGTACATATGGTGTAGTATATGTTCTTATCGTATCTAGTATCTGAAGGACGTACGTAACAGAATCAAGATGAACTCACATAATGTAATACTAAGACATCATCTACTACTATATAAGATATAGTGATAGGTTGTCGTATCATCATTGCCAAGGGATGAGGGTCGGAAGACAGTCAACTTTATCTACGGCTACATAGTTTCTGCCTCACCAGTCGAATGGCTGCAGGTACTATCTCCTGATCACCATGTCGTACCGTAGATCAAATGGAGCTGGAACTGGAGCCAAAATACAGTACTACTTCACCATGTCGTACTATTTTACTCTCTCTCTCCTCCCCCCCTCTGGCGCTCTCACTCTCTCCGGCGCTCTCACACTACTAATCCCTATGTGTTTTAAGTGTGAGAACGGATGGCTCAGAACACAACCCAAGATTCATTCTAGCATACATTAGTGTGAATCATCTATATTCTGTATACATATCATGTAGTATATGTTAACCTTATCGTATCTAGTATCTGAAGGACGTACGTAACAGAATCAAGATGAACTCACTAATGTAATACTAAGACATCATCTACTACTATATAAGATATAGTGATAGGTTGTCGTATCATCATTGCCGAGGGATGAGGGTCGTAGGACAGACAACTTTATCTACGACAACATAGTTTCTGCCTCACCAGTCGAATGGCTGCAGGGAATATCCGTCACCATGTCGTACCGTAGATTAATGCAATTAATGGAGCTGGAAATATCCGTCGCTAACCGGTAACTAGTCCGTCGCTAACTGAGATTGTCACATACACATATGTATATCACAGCTAGATGCATAGATATATACATCTATACAGAAGCACACAACTGATAGAACTCGCACTGTCCTTGAGACAGTGAACATATACACCATGAATCCAAACCCCATATATATTCACATTTACTAATCCAAACACCACCAAACTAATGGAACACCCAATATGGATAACACATTATTTAGCCAATATATAAACTCAGATGAATTTGAGAAGCAAAGCCACCCGCCGCCCCCGACCAAAGCCCGCCGTCCCAAGCCCGCCGCCCAGTAGTTCGGTCGCATATATATATGAAGAGTGCTTATGGGTGTGCGTCGGTTGCAAATAGCCCCGACGCACCCGCCCCAAGCCAGCCGCCCAACCCCCGACGCCGCCGCCCCAAGCCAGCCGTCCAGCCCCCAACCCAAGCCAGCCGCCCAGCCCCCGACGCCGCCGTCCCAAGCCAGCCGCCCAACCCCCAACCCAAGCCAGCCGTCCAGCCCCCGACGCCCCCGCCCCAAGCCAGCCGCCCAGCCCCCGACGCCGCCGCCCCAAGCCCACCGCCCAACCCCCAACCCAAGCCAGCCGCCCAACCCCCGACGCCCCCGCCCCAAGCCAGCCGTCCAGCCCCCGACACCCCAACCCCAAGCCCACCGCCCAGCCCGCCACCCCAAGCCCACCCGCCTCCCAGACCCCGACGCCTCCGCCCCAAGCCCACCGTCCAGACCCCGACCCAAGCCAGCCGTCCAGCCCCCGACGCCCCAACCCCAAGCCAGCCTCCCAGACCCCGACGCCCCCGTCTGGCCCCCGACGCCCCAACCCCAAGCTCGCCTCCCAGACCCCGACGCCTCCGCCCCAAGCCCACCGCCCAGCCCCCGACCCAAGCCAGCCGCCAAGCCACGGACGGTCCAGCCCCAATCGCGTCGTCCAGACCCTATAACTGAGAGAGAGAGAGAGATCGAGAGAGAGAGAGAGAGGGAGGGTTACCTTCGGGAGAGAGAGAGGAGAGGACGCCGACGCCGCCGACGACACCGACGCCGATCACCGAAGCCGACACCGGAGAGAGAGAGAGGAGAGAGAGTGAATTTGGGGAGAATGCGAAAAGTTTCTCCCGCCGTTCCATTTAAAGTCTGGAATGTTTATTTAGCGACGAACGAGCGAATGGTAAAAACCGTCGCCAATCGGTCGCCTTTTTGGATAAGTGTCGACTGCACATCCGTCGCTAAGGCGTCGAAAATATGTCCCGCCAATTTTCTACACAAATCCCGCCAAAATAATCGACTGTGTAGCGACGTCGAAAACTCCGTCGCTACAACACCGACACTCTAGCGACGGATGTGCGACCTTTCCTCCCCCTAAAATTAAAATAAAAATGACAAAGGATTGTAGTCGGTAAGCAGTCGCTGAGCGGCCACGAAACCGTCGCTAATACCGACGGAATAAGTCCGTCGCTAATAATCCGTCGCTAAATGAGTGTATTTTGGTAGTGGAAGCGCACCAGTATTCCATACATCCTAGTAAGATGTATCAGGATATGCGTACTATTGTTGGATAGTATGAAATGAAGAAGGATGTATTCAGAATTGAGGTTAGATGTTTAATTTGTTAACAAGTGAAGGCTAGCCGACAGAGACCCGCAGGACTTCTACAGTCAATAGACATTCCGGACTGGAAGTAAGAGCACATTACGATGGACTATGTGTTAGGATTGCCTTGATTCCGAGGAGGGAAGAACACCATTTGGATTATTGTGGACCGACTGACTAAGTCAGCTCACTTTATTCCCTTCAAAGATGGTTTATACACTAAGAAGTTGGCAGCATTGTACGAGAGGCACATCTACCGGATTCATGGAGTACCGCGGGACGAGCAATCAGAGAGGTCAATCCAGACGCTTGAAGATATATTGAGATTTTGCGTCTTGGAATTTGGAGGGTCTTGGGTAGACCAATTGTATTTGGTGGAGTTCTCTTACAAACAACAGCTACCAAGCTGGAATTAGTATGACCCTATTTGAAGCTCTCTATGGACGTCGTTGCCGTACACCACTTGCATGAGATGACGTAAGAGAAAGAGTACTGCTGGGTCCAGATATGGTAACTGACGCAGTAGAGAAGGTGAATGCAAGCTCAGGATTACCCAAGACAGACAGAAGCATTGGGTTGGTAGTAGTAGTCGACCGGTGAAGTTGAAGAAGGAGATAGCATTTCTGTGAAGTTTTTCTCCTACCAGAGGAACAATCAGTTTTGACGGAGCTGGAAATTGAGGCCAGGTACATCAGGCCATTTGAAGTTTAAGACGAGTTGGAAGTAGCGTACCAGTTAGCTCTACCAGCTAATCTGGAGAGTGGGCAACGTCTTCTACGTCACAGCTCAGACGCTACATTTCGGATCCGAGTCACATTTTGGATAATTCAGAGTTGAAGATTGGACTCAACCTTTCAGTGCCAGAGAAACCAGTTGCAAGCGTAGTCAGAGGTGAGAAGAAGATCAGAATTTGAGCCATCTCATAAATTCCTATTTCTTATCTTTTCGTTCTAAATTTGACTGATGTTGAGGAAGTTAGCCTAGTTTTGCAAGCTATCTCTTTATCAAGCTTGATCATGACGATATTTTATTGGGTGCACCCACTAATATATTGTCTAATCAGGACCGGTGCATGATGGTCTGATCAACCTCGTGTACTTTGGTTCGCTTTTGTATTTTTCTGCATGGATGATATCATAAATAAAACTTGTCCCTAAACCGTCTCATCCACGACTGCCTTGGAAATTCTCATTGTTGGACCTGAGTTACGGGCGCAGTACCAGTACCTGGTTGACTTTTCTACCCTACCTTTAATTTCGAGGACGAAATTTTTTAAGGAGGGAAGATTGTGAAACCCAGCTTTGGGAATGTGTATTATTATTATTATTATTATTATTATTATTATTATTAGCATCCATCGGATTAAGAAACCATATTTTTAAAAATACATCGATTTGATTTTGATTGATTGCCCCGTCCCGATTCCGTGTCCGGGGTCCAACTCCGACCCCGAGCAACCCGACCTTGATTCCCGTTCCAAACCCAAACTACTTTCTAAAAAACCGTTTTAATTTGTTTTTTGGTATATATATATATATATATATATATATATATATATATATATATATATATGATATTATTTCTTTATAAAGAAGAAAAAAAAAAACTAATCCAGCCAGCACAACCACTCACCCGACCCCCCCTATTTTCCCTCCTACACGTTCCTCTCCCCTCTATTCGCTCCACCACATTCCCCATCTACAAAAAAAAAAACAAGAGAGAAGAAGCAAACAAACCATCACCTACCCTCCCCTCTTTCCTTCCACTCCAGACCCCTCTCTCCTTTCTCTACGAATCCGACCCCCGACTCCACGCGGTCACTCCACGGCCGACTCCGACCGTGGCGCCTCCTCCGGCAACCGCGCCCCGCGAGTTCTCCGCCCGCCGGCCGGACCTCGCCCTCTCCCGCCGGCCCCACACCGACCCGCGCGGTCCCGGACCCGCCTGCCTCCTCCGCTCCTAGTTCCGGCCTCCCCAGCGCCTTCGCCGGCGCCCGACTCCCCTCCGCCGGCCTCCTCCAGCCCTCCTCCGGTCGGCGCACCTCTGGTCGACCCCATTCGGCTTCCCGTCGGCCCAACCCCTTCGCCAACCCCTGTCGCAGCGTCCTTAGGCCGCGACTCCGCCTCCAGCGCGGCCCCGCCCTTCCCGGCGCTGATCCTACGGTTCTCGTGCCCTAGCACACAGACGTTGACCCCGAGGCTGTCAGCTGTTCTGGACAGCGTTCTTCGCTGGACTTCGTCTTCGAACTGTGGATTTGCGCGTCCCGAGTCCGAGGCAACCCTTCGGATTCCATCGTTTTGGGTAATCTCTGATAATCACAGTAGTTCGTCCCCTGTCTTGGTCGATGATGAGATTTGGTCCACGAATTTTCTTCGGAAAATTCGGTTTTCTGCTACGTTTGTGGTTTTCGGAAATTTTTGGATCAAGTGTTCTGTGAATATTGGTTCTGTGGATGGTTTCGGGTTTTCCGAGAACTCTTCGGAAAGAGTTCTGATATTATCGGAATTTCCGAATTTATTTGGGTTTCCGAAATTTTTGGAAACGTATTGCTGATTCGGGTTTAATATTATTTTGGTTGGAAAATTTGAGTTTCCCCGGTTTAGGATTATTTGCAGGAAATCATGGCGCACTTTCCCAGTTTTTGGGTTGACCAAAAATTGAGAAAATGCTGTCGGATTTTCCATAAAATTTAGTTATATTTTAAAATAATTTTAAAATGGTTTTCGGGAAAAAAATATTAATATTTTGGATTTTGGGCGACGACCGTAATTGGTCAGTGGGCCTGGCAAAGTGCAAACGAAACCGGTTTCGCCCGGACGTTGAGGCATTAGCCTATATGACGATTGGACCAATATCTGAGACTCACTATTATAATTATTTTAATTTAAATTATTGGTTTATTTATAATTAATTTGTAGGAAGATTCCAGGACTAACAAGTTTTCTTCTTATTTTAATTCATTGGCCTGTAAGGGCATAAGCCCATTTACTTTTCTGCAAATTTGTAATAATTAGTAACTGTAGTTTTTGGATTTTCTGGTTATGGTGCAGACGCATAATTTAGGATTATTAATAATAATTATAGCAATTTTAGAAGTTCACGTTTTTCTCATTTAAAAGAAAATGTATTTTTATATATAAATATAAATACCAAGTTTTCTGAATAAATTGATAAATGCAAGTTTTTCCCAGAATTAAATATAAATTGATGTTTCATAATTACAACGCACTAATAATCGCGTTTTGCTTGTGTTAGCAAATTAAAATATTTAAAATTGACTAGGGAACAGTTTATAGATTGCAACTAGCTTAGTTAGCATTGACGATTCTTGGTTTCTGAGACAGCTTATCGAATGTAGGATTTCGAGGAAGAGTCCGAACTTCATCCCAACGTATCAACCTTTCTAGTCCAGTCAAACCTGAGGCAAGTACATTTTGTGTTAGTTTACAATTATTTAGTAATCGTTTTAATGCAAGTTTAAACCACGATACAATACGGAACTTTCTCTGAGAGCACTGACTGTAACTACTGTAACTATTGGGGACTGGGGGAGTAGTGTAATGAGTATGACCACATCCAAACTACTGTAACTACTGTAACTATATTAGCTTACCCCTCATACACACGGGGATAAGCCGTATCTTACTGTAAAAAAACCCAAGCCGGTCATATTTCATTGCCTATTCACATCACAGAACTGTAACTGTTTTAAAACTGTTACTGCTTAATTGTTGATTTTCAAAACTGTTTAAAAGTGCATAATTCTATTATTATTTCAATTGTTAAATTAGCATGAATTGTACTTTGCTCCCTCCTGACTGGAGATCCAACATTTTTAGGTATCACTGATGAGGCTTTGTTCCGCGATATTTTCGAGGTCCCAACTAGAGGACGAGGATTTCGAGACTGATGAGCTGTTTGACTAGAGTTTTCTTTAGCTCTTGATGTATGTAGAAAATGGTTTAAGTTGTATCTTTCATTTCATTGTAAAAGTTTAATAAAGTTTTAAATTTCCGAATTTTGAGTTGTGACAAATATAGATGTTGTTGTGGTTATCTGCTAATGGAACAGCTTACTGCCGCCGTCTCAACAACGGTGCAGGCTGGGCATGATCCGGTTCGAGCCAATTATTTGGGATCGGATCGTGACAATACCAAAAAAAATTCGATACTCCAATCGAAACCGCCGATACTACCAATATCGCCGATACCAATACTCATAGGAATAGTCCGATACCGATACCGATACTGTGAACCTTGGTTTTTTTAAGGTCTCTTGATCTATTCTTTCGGAACAAAGTCTTGGTACTAATTCGTCGTATGAGGTGCCTGCTGCGCTGATGTATCGGCCGACTCGTCCTTCCTACGTCCCTCCCCACCTTTGCTCTTCGAGGCCCTTGTCTACCTTCGCTGTCGAGTTCTCTCCATCCTCCCGAAACCTTAACTCTAACTGCCTCCGCCAGCCCTCGCTCGCTGCGTCGCATCCCCTAGTCCCGGTCGAGACGTTCTCCAATCTTGACATCAATGGCGTTGGTGTTCGTTCTAATGGTGGTGGAGGAATTAATTTCTATGCGTACAAGGACATTTTGGTTGAGACGTCCCCCCTCCCCCCACCCGGCGGCCAGGACGTTCCTGAAGATCGACCGCGGGGAGCCGTTGGGCCGGAATGAAGGCCGGTGCGGCTATGTGAGGCATAGATATCGCTCGCGGGATGGTACCTCATGGCATGCGCCTAGACGGGCCCGGGAAGACGGTCGCCTTCTTCTTCTCCATCATCAGTGGCGTTCTCAGGAATCGATTGCCATCTTTGCACCAGAGGGTGTACTGCAGGGCCCACACAGCGTGCCCGGTCGCGCTAATTATGTCGCCAACGAGGGAGTTGGCTAGCCAGGTTTAAACATGCTTGAATAACTGTGAGATACAGTTGATGATTGAATTAGTGAAGCTGCTTTGTGATGGCAATTGTGGTTGTTTTTGCAGATTAATGTGGAGGCGAAGAAGTTTGCTTTCCAGACGGGATGTTAATGTGGTTGTGGCATATGGTTGTGCTTCCATGTACCAGCAGGTTTGCTTTGTTTTCCTCATTTATTTTAGAGGCATGTAGTATTAGCATGTCATCTATTTCTTGTCTTTCGATTGTTGTTGTATCTGTTGCCTGTTGGATTGTTGTCGATTAAGATATTCATTTCATTGTGTATTCAACTCAAGGTAAAAATTAAATAGACAGAGAAAAGACAATATCCCTGAATATATTTGATAATCAATATGTTTGATAATCAATATGCTCTGTTGAGTATATCGCTCCAAGTGTGATCAAGAGTTGTGTCGGTTGTTGATTGGTTTTCATATTTGCTCTTTCTGACAAGATAATAAAGCATTTTTAACTTAATTATGGCTTATGAAAGAATTGTAGGATAATCCAAACATTATTTGTTGTAGCTGTTTGTGTTACACATGGACATTAGTTCCTTGTAATATCTTAGTTCCAAAGGAGTGCGTATCCAAATAGACATAGCCAAGACAGTCTTTTATCGGTGCCAATCAGGTAGTTGTTGACACTCTTATTTTGATGCCCACAATAGGGTAGAGGTAGGACTCAAGGAGATGGATTGTTGGCAGGAAATAACTCAGAGAAGGAGGGTATTTGAAGTATGGTGTTGGAGCTGACAATTTAGGAATTGGGAGAGACCGAAGAAGAGGGTTTAACAAAACTGTGTGTTTAGTCCATGTGAGTCGATTTTTGTTTTAATATCTTCATCTTCTGAATATATATATACACACGCCTGATTGGTATCTTTGTTTTGCAGTTTACATTGTCTGTGACTATATGTTTTCTGTGCTTTGAAGGATTTAGCATGATTGTTATGCATGTTTATGACATGTGTATCGATTAAATTTGGGGAATATCTCATCTTGATTTGTAACTTACACTGTCTATGATTGTCTTTGTTCTATTTGTTTCATGTTTTTGTTTCCTTTCATTCCTTTTCTTAGGTAATCAATGTTTGATTTCGGTATACATCCAAATTTTCTTTTATTATTATTATTCTGCCAAGTTAGTTGCCTTTTTTTTTTTTTCCAAGTGTCAAGGAAGCGGCAGAGAGTAAGAGAGTAATGGTCATACTTAATGTTCAAGTAAGTGCTTGTAGGCTTGACCTAGATTATGCCATCAGATCAGGCCCCCCTGAACTAGTAAATTTATAGTCATGTAACTTGGAAAATTCCAAGTTGTTCTAGTAAGAACATTGTTATAGAAAACTGTAAATTTCCAACCGTTATCTTTTGGTAGATGTAGGAAGTTTAAATATGGTTGTTAGAATGGTAGGGATCACATGGTTGATTTTGGAAAGCATCCAGGTTCTTTGAACTATATTGAGGTTGTAACCAAGGTTCACAGTATCGGTATCGGACTATTCCTATGAGTATTGGTATCGGTGATATTGGTAGTATCTCCGATTTTGGATCAGAGTATCAAATTTTTTGGTATCGGAGAACAAATAATTATTAATAATTTATTTACATTTAAAAGCATATATTTTATACATTTAGGCATAATTTTAAGTACATTTTCAGTGTTATTTCTCAGTAGTTTGGAAACTAAATGAAATAGTAGTCACCCTTACCAATTGGTTTAAATACAGTAGATTGATTTTTCTTCTTTTACATGCTTTAACAACCTTATTATGTTTTAAATCCTTGCTGATTTGTATTTTTCGTTTAATTTTCTTTGTCGAATTGACCGGAAAAGAGATCCCCAATGTTGGTATCGGTCAGTATCGGATATCGGTCGGTATCGGATCGGGACATGCGAAACCGTATCGGTATCGGCTGTATCGGATCGGTATCGCCGATATTTTAAACCATGGTTGTAACTGAGGAGGGGTCAACTATTGAAGAGTCAATAATTGGAAATGAACATGTAATGCCACTGTGAAGTTAGCTTCAGATCTTGTACTGATTTACTCCAAGGAAAATTGGTAAAAAGTCTTTGATTTTGGACCCAGATTGTTGACGTCCACTCTCTCATAGTCTCATGTACTTATGTTGCTAGATTACTGAAGTATATGAAAAATACTTCTTCTGAGTTCATGAAAATTCAGCGAAATTAAACACTAGGGAGGGACGTGCACAAATTACAGAATCAGTGAGAAGTCCCTTTTCTGGAGGCTCTCAAGTCTCAACCATCCCTCCGTTCCCCCCTTTTGTTTAATGTTCATTTTACAATATATATAAAAGCAAGATGCTCAAGGAAATATGTAATAGATAATGGAAACATCCAAAGACCAAAGAGTAATACTAGAGTAGATTTTTTGAATTACATATAATTATACTTTTCTAAATCCACAGAATTTACGACCAAAGCATTTAACAACAAACTCTAATAAGTTTGATTTTCTGGGTGTGTGAAATAGCCAAAAAAACTGGAGCAAATTATAGGTTCTAAGGAAAACATGTACATCTAATATATGCATTTGGGAATATAAGATTTGCTAGCACTCTTCGGGCATTTGTCAATGTTGTGCCTTTTAAATTTGACTTTTCTTTTATTACTGAAGTCAACTTACTTTTTATATTTCCTTGAGTACAAATAACACTTTACTTTCATGCTTCGTCTCTAGTTTCTTCTCCTCGTAATATTTCCTTAACTACAAATAACATTTTACTGATGTATTTCAACTGTTTTCTCATCTTGGCATACCAGCTTGGCAAAGTCAATTGGATCCTTTACTAAATGAACATGGCAATGGTTTAGCACCATTTGATTCTTGGCTTTGCTTGCGAAGTATATAAAGACCATGGTTTTACGTGTGGAGAAGCAACAGGTACACCAAACATTTCCCATGTCCTCTGCTTACACTCTTCATTCTCTTTTTATTTTTTTTAGATCACTTCATTCTCTCATTGTGACACTCGAATGCCCTTTTTTTTGTCTCGCCATATATTTGTTTTTGCAGATTAATGTGGAGGCGAAGATGTTTGCTTTCCAGACGGGGTGTTATGGTGGTAGTGATGTATGGTGGCACTTCCATATACCAGCAGGTTTGCCTTGTTTTTCTCATTCATTTTAGAGGCATGTAGTATTAGCATGTCATCTATTTGTCTTCCAATTGTTGTTGTATCTGTTGCCTGTTGGATTGTTGTGGATTAAGATATTCGACTGTGAGTCATGTGCAAAATAATTCGAATTAGGCTCGATCAACTTGAATATGTATTATCCATATGGGAGATCTTTCAATTGGGAAGATCCTTAATGCATATATTCTTTTTATTGCATGTGACTATTGTTAGATTTCTTACAAATGTTTTGAATTTTTTTGATATTGGCATTATCATAACTTGCACTTCCAAATCATACAACTGACTCCTATGTTTCACATACGGACACAGCTACCGATTAGAGCACATGGACAAGATACATATGCAAAATACAAACATTTTTATATAAGTACAATAAGTAGTCGCCTAGTTAACAATTGGACACGGTTATGGGTACCGACACTGACTCTCATTTCTTTTGGGATTTAGTTCCTTGTGTACCTCCACTTCCTATAATAGCAAGCTACAATCTAGATCAGCCATAGTCTTGCTTGTTGCACATTCCGTTCTCTTTAATTCTGAACGCCTCGTGATATGTAAACCATTTTTCCTGTATTAGACTCTATTAAGGACAGTGAAATGGTGCCCATATTTGTATTTGTATCGTGTCTGCACCCGTATCCGTCTGTATTTTTGGAACATAGGTGATTACATTGTACCTACTTGAAAATGTTTTATCCGTTGTTCGTAACGTGTACTTATCCATATCTGTCTCCATATTTGTTCAGCATTGGACTAGTCATTGGTTAGCTAATATGATGTTGTATGATTCCTTATCTTGTAATTAGATTTCTATTATTTACGATCAGAATTGACTCTTTATTGCATTTTTCAATATTTCTACAAATGGATCATAATTAGAATTAACTAGCATGCCAAAATCCCATCACCAGGATTTTGAATCCAATGCCTGTTATTTGATTCCTAGATTACAAATACTATAGGTTATCCTTAACTTATGCATCATACTGGAAGTGTGAGCATGCCTTAAACACTGCATTATACATTGCGAAAGCAAAAGAAATGACATATGCTTATTTGTGATACAATCATATGACTTAAAATGTTTCTAGAATTGGTTATAAGGATACTTCCCTTCATATTAAATGAAGACAATATTTTTTGTAGGAACTTATGTCCTTAAAATGGAAGTTGCTTAAGATTGGCACATGATTTAGAAAAAATTTCCAAAGGATATACATATTTCTTAGTTAACTAAGGCTTTCTAAAATCTCGCAACACATAAGAAGATATTACTATTATACATGTTATACATGTCATCAAGTGGTGAATTGAATTAGACTAGTTCAGAACATCTCATTTTTTCCAATCAGGCTGATGTGCCATGTCAATTTTCACTGCCACTGGACAAATTCTTGCAGACTAGCATCTAGTATCATTCTTGGATTAGCCCCTTGTTAGGAATTATAGATGTGAATGCTGTGTATATAGAAACTAATGGCGGTAATTGTAGTGCCCCGTCCCGCAAAGTCAATCGGAGGAATCGAAACGCCGACGGCGTTCGGACTAAGCCTTGCAACGGCTCGTTCGGAGACATCGCTCAGGTGGGGTAGTTTCGGTGAACTTGCCCCATCTTAGCCTTCACATAATAAATCATGTTTTCAACTTGCACAAGTTAGACTTGATAATAAAAGTGATGCACCAACATAGTTAAGGGAATAATCCCGCCCCGTTGGAATGTCATAGAACATGGAAAATGATCCCACGGTCTGCATAGAAGTCGGCTCAACGTGCTTTCAAAATGACACTCGATCCTTCGATCCCGTGGCTTGGGAGAAGAAAGTTGGCCTAAGTTGCTAAGTTGCCCCGACACGTGAAATAGTCTAAGTCATAGGCGTCGCCTGCCTGAATGCTTGATAAAGCATGCTCGGTCCCGTCATATTGTTCCGACACTCAAATAGCCTAAGTCATAGGCGTCGCCTGCGTGAATGCTTAATAAAGTATGCACGGTCCCGTCATTTTGTCCCGATACTCAAATAAGCCTAAGTCATAGGCGTCGCCCGCGTGAATGCTTGACAAAGCATGCACGGTACCGTCGTTTGGCCCCGACACTCGAATAAGCCTAAGTCATAGGTGTCGCCCGCATGAATGCTTGATAAAGCTTGCATGGTCCTGTCCCGCAAGGCTTGGCATAGCCTTCGCACGTCCCGCAAGTTAAAGTCATATTGCACGGCTTGTTGGCTTAAGTCTAGGCACCCGAGAACTTGGTTGTTCAAGTCGACCCCGTGCATGGCACGTTCCCTCGATGCGTAGTTCGGCATAGCCTTTGTTCGTCGAGTCGTTGTCCGAATAAGTTAGACAAGAGTTGTTCTGGGATATCGAAGCCATTTCTAGCACTGTCCCACTCTAGCTGCGGTTGTCAAGTCATGTAGTCCCTTGAGAACAAGGCTCGTCGTATAAAGTATATGACTTGAGCGTTAGCGTCGCCTAGAGAACTAGGCATGTCTAAGGCACGAGCCGCGGTCGTTAAGTAAAAAGTATGCCACGGACAAAGGAAGTCCACGCGACTGGTTATCGCCGAGATCGGTCCCGCTACTTGGGAGTCTCGCTAAAGTCTTGATAAGTTCCGCACACGAGATCGGCCCCGCTACTTGGGAGTCTCACTAAAGTCTTGATAAGTCCCGCACACGAGATCGGTCCCGCTACTTGGGAGTTTCACTAAAGTCTTGATAAGTCCCGCACACGAGATCGGTCCCGCGGCTTGGGAGTCTCGCTAAGTCTTGATAAGTCTCGCACGAGATCGATCCCGCGGCTTGGGAGTCTCGATAGAAAGAAGGAAAGCACTGTCATGTTAAGGATGGATTTGATAGATCGAGTTGAGTCTTGCACGGTCATTGGACAACTTGTCGACAAGGTGTAGTCTTCTCGGGTGATCACCGGGGCACTGGGATCAGGTCGGCCCGGGGGAAGCGAGTTGCGGCTCAATGTAGGATGTTGGATAACCGCATAGGACAGTCGGCACCTCCGGGGCTAGCTACCCGCGGAGGGACGGACCGATATTCCCGAGCTATTCCAAGATAGCTTGACATTACTAGTGACCACCTCATGTAGATGGGTCGGCAGAATAGCGGCAAACCGCATGTATGCCTTTGGATTGAGTCTAGTACTTGAATGGATGTCCCGTCGATAACATAAGGTCTGGGCCTAAGATTGGGCTGCATCATAGGCACCGTGCTTGGCACGATACTTGGCGTCGGGATGTTCCTGAATTCGACCCTATGTTTTACAAGTCTTGTCTAAGTTGGTTTATGAGTCGACAGGAAGACCGCAAGGCTGTAACATGGATAAGTGATAAGTTGCGAGACACGGCCTCAGTCTTGAATGCACGAACAAATCTAAGCAAGGTCTAGAGGCACGACCTGCACGAGCTGTCCCCTTGACGTCGTTGGCACGGTAATTGGTCTAGAGGCAAGTAAGTTTAAGAAAAGTCTTGGCACGGCCGAGCTTGCATAAGTTGCTCCTCGACGAAGCACCGTCTTGAATATGTCTAAGTCGCGAATAGAGTAGGGCACGACCCTGCCGTCCCCAGTTGAAGTTCGGTCAAGTACCTAGCGGCGAGGCACTGCCTCGATCGAAACACACGTTGGCATCATAGCACGACTCCGTCATTGCACGACCTTGTCGTTGCATCACTAAGTATAGGCCGAGACGTCTTATATAAAATGCATCCTAAGACAAGACTAGAAAGACAATTGAAAGGGTTTTAAGCTTCACAAAGTAAATGAAACGTGTCGGTTATGTATGGGTGGACGAGGAGCTCACTCCACCAGTACAGTTGAGTACTGACACCCACACAGTGTTTCATGTGCAGGCACAGGTAGAAGCTCGTGGCGCGAAGCTTGCTTGGATGCGTCGAGGCACGAAGTTCCTTGGCGAGTCGAAATGTGCGGTTGCATAGATTGAAGACTTACACAGGACATAATGTATGGACATCGCCTTCCGAAGCTTCCGCTGGCTCAAGCATTGTAATCAAGAGATGAGAGAGAGCAGAGTGACTTGTAAAATGAGAGAAAAGTGAGCACAAGACATATAATTTGGCCTTGCGCCCATAAATGTAATCTTGTATTCAATATCAATAAAGAACTTCTTTTGAATGACTTGTGTTTATGTGTTTTTCTTTAAATTTTTGCTGCATGATTCAATGTTCTGCTTGGGACTTCTGTGTGACGACCCCGTCGCTGCCGATGTAATCGGCCGTTATAGAATTGCCTTGCACGAGCGCAATCTAGGCTCGTGCGACATCACACCTTAGCGAGGACGATCGCTCCTATGAGAGCGGGGTGTGACATAAGTGTTATCGTTGATGCGCTCTCTTTCTAATGTCTCCCGGCATGTCCATACAATAAGTCTAAATATTTTCAAAAACTGGTACAAGCGTTCAATCGAACACATCGATAGGCGACGACCTTTGTGCCGAACGGTGTTAACTCGACTTGATAAGAAAAACACGTGCTAAGTTAATATGTCGCGTGCGTACCTAACTAGTCCTGTGTTGACCTAGTAATTGAGCATGTAAACCCGGATTATAGTCTGCACGAGATAGCTATGCGCACGACCTTTTGGCTAAGTTGTGCTGCGTGTCGCACACCTCGACCTTTTGGTGCAAGCGAGATGCGAGTGATATTGAGTATCGTTCGATCGGAAACGAAGATACACTTAGAGTGTGTATCGATAGGGACGCTATCGAACTAACACTTAGGCGTACGCGAAAGATTGACTTGGATTTTTGAGAAATAGTGCGAACGACCTAGTGCGTCGATGCGACGTGAGCGATTACGCTAGAGATTCGTCGAGCGAATCTAAAAGATGTCTTAGCGGATGATACGAGCGTGATTGAGGACTAGATCGGATGGCTCGAATCCGAGTGGTGTATGATTTGTCGTGAAGATCATTCGAACGAGAATATTGAGGATTATGAGTATGTCGGCGATGCGATCGTGCAAAGCCTTAGAACGTGTCACGCTTAGTTGGTCGTGACTTCGAATGTCCGGAACGGGATGTCGTTCCAACAACTTGCGAATGAGCAACACGAGCTAGAAACGATTCGGATCGATGAATGAAAGTGAATGTCTTGATCGAGAAAATTTAGAGGATCGTGCTTACGATGTCGGATTTTAATCGAATGAAACTATGGTTTATCCAATTCAGACAATAGCATCAGTCGTACGACTCGAAATTGGTTGCAAAGGAAGATCGTTAGGTTACGCATATCGTCGATGGTATTGAGGCGTATCAAAGATCGATATGCGATAACTCGGGGGTACTCTGACTCGGCAAATGACAATCGTGCAAATGTCATTGTTTCGATGGATGCTATAATCGGGATGTTAAAATGTGTCGAGAAAAAGATAGACTTGGCTCGAGAATTTTCTAGTTGAACGAAATGTGAACGGACTATCGAACTTGAATTGGGTGAAAATGGAATGCTTGGATTTGCTTCGTTGACGTCCAGAACGTTGACGTTCTTGTCTTATGCGATCGCAACTCCAGCCTCGCACATGCGTCGCACCGAATTAGGACGATCACTCCTCGTGAGCGATGATATGGTGATTCATACAGCGGGAGTGATTGAACTTGGATGGCGTGGCAATTTGATTGCTTCGACTTGTGGTTTGACGCGAAGGTGGACTCGAGAATGATTTGGTGTGCTTGTCGATTGAACTTGAGGATTGAGTAGGTCCAATCCGCGTATCGAGAATGAGTTAGTCTAAACTCAAACAAGAGTTACGTTCCGATGAGAATGATTATTCTGCGGGAGCGTTGCATGGTGATTCATAAACCACCGTAGATAATCGGACTCGCGTGAGATTGGGGCGCAACGTATTGTCGAGCTAGATGACCTCATGATCGAATACATGAATTGGTTAGAGTTGGTGAATGGAATAAATTCGAATTCATTGCACTACGCAACAAGCGTCTTGATGCGAATAGGTAATCGTGCTCGATGTTTAGAAATCTGAGTGACGCGAGATCGGGTAGAAAATCCCGTACTAACGACTTTGGTTTGGCCCTAGGATTGGGGTCAGTGTTGGCATTATTGTTGGGGGAACTATAATTCCAATCCTGACGTTGACTTAGCCTTGAGAATTGGCCTAGCGGATAGGCGAGACGCCCTGTTGCATGAGTTAGCAATCGAAAGATTGATCTTGAGGATTGGCATGGATGGATTGAATGATTCAAGAGTAGAAAAACCTTGCTCACGAGACTCGGCTGACCTGCATATATTTCAGGGACGCCTGGATATGTGCACGATGCGACTCGAGTGAGAATGACGGATTATCTATCATACGGCTTGGCTGAATGCATGTATTTTGGGGACGCTTGGAATGCGTGTACGATCCAGCCAAGTCATACATTGAGTTCAAGCACGACTTGAGGAAGGAAGAGTGTCGAAAAATTGAGTTCGTGTTAAAAGGGAAAGGATTGGTACTAGTACGAGCGTGGCTCAGAATCGAAGAAACGCGTAGGCGAAGTGTGTGCGATAGTTCTGTGCCCAGACACGATTAAGTTTTGGCCATAGAAATGGTATGATGGCTTGCCTTTAGGAAAGTCTCGAGGACGAGACTTGTTCTGAGTGGTGTATGTTGTAGTGTTCCGTCCCGCAAAGTCAATCGGAGGAATCGAAATGCTGACGGCGTTCGGACTAAGCCTTGCAACGGCTCGCTCGGAGACATCGCTCAGGTGGGATAGTTTCGGTGAACTTACCTCATCTTAGCCTTCACATAATAAATCATGTTTTCAACTTGCACAAGTTAGGCTTGATAATAAAAGTGACGCACCAACATAGTTAAGGGAATAATCTCGTCCCGTCGGAATGTCATAGAACATAAAAAATGGTCCCACGGTCTGCATAGAAGTCGGCTCAGCGTGCTTTTAAAATGACACTCGATCCTTCGATCCCGTGGCTTGGGAGAAGAAAGTTGGCCTAAGTTGCTAAGTTGCCCCGACACGTGAAATAGCCTAAGTCATAGGCGTCGCCTACGTGAATGCTTGATAAAGCATGCACGGTCCCGTCATACTGTCTCGACACTCAAATAACCTAAGTCATAGGCGTCGCCTGCGTGAATGCTTAATAAAGCATGCACGGTCCCGTCATTTTGTTTCGATACTCAAATAAGCCTAAGTCATAGGCGTCGCCCGTGTGAATGCTTGACAAAGCATGCACGGTCCCGTCGTTTGGCCCCGACACTCGAATAAGCCTAAGTTATAGGCGTCGCCTGCATGAATGCTTGATAAAGCATGCACGGTCCTGTCCCGCAAGGCTTGACATAGCCTTCGCACATCCCGCAAGTTAAAGTCGTATTGCACGGCTTGTTGGCTTAAGTCTAGGCACCCGAGAACTTGGTTGTTCAAGTCGACCCCGTGCATGGCACGTTCCCTGGATGCGTAGCTCGGCGTAGCCTTTGCTCATCGAGTCGTTGCCCGAATAAGTTAGACAAGAGTTGTGCTGGGCTATCGAAGCCATTTCTAGCACTGTCTCGCTCTAGCTGCGGTTGTCAAGTCATGTAGTCCCTTGAGAATAAGGCTCGTCGTATAAATTATATGACTTGAGCGTTAGCGTCGCCTAGAGAAACAGGCATGTCTAAGGCACGAGCCACGGTCGTTAAGTGAAAAGTATGTCACGGACAAAGGAAGTCCACGCGACTGGTTATCGTCGATATCGGTTCCGCTACTTGGAAGTCTCGCTAAAGTCTTGATAAGTCCCGCACACGAGATCGGTCCCGCTACTTGGGAGTCTCGCTAAAGTCTTGATAAGTCCCGCACACGAGATCGGTACCGCGGCTTGGGAGTCTCGCTAAGTCTTGATAAGTCTCGTACGAGATCGGTCCCGCGGCTTGGGAATCTCGATAGAAAGAAGGAAAGCATGGTCATGTTAAGGATGGATTTGATAGATCGAGTTGAGTCTTGCATGGTCATTGGACAACTTGTCGACAAGGTGTAGTCTTCTCGAGTGATCACCGGGGCACTGGAATCAGGTCGGCTCGGGGGAAGCGAGTTGCGGCTCAACGTAGGATGCTAGATAACCGCATGGAAGAGTCGACGCCTCCGGGACTAGCTACCCGCGGAGGGACGGACCGATATCCCCAAGCCAGTCCAAGATAGCTTGACATTGCTAGTGACCACCTCATGTAGATGGGTCGACAGAATAGCGACAAACCGCGTGTATACCTTTGGATTGAGTCTAGTACTTGAATGGATGTCTCGTCGATAACATAAGGTCTGGGCCTAAGATTGGGCTGCAGCATAGGCACCGTACTTGGCACGATACTTGGCGTCGGGATGTTCCTGAATTCACCTTATGTTTCACAAGTCTTGTCTAAGTTGGTTTATGAGTCGACAGGAAGGCCGCAAGGCTGTAACATGGATAAGTGATAAGTTATGAGGCACGGCCTCAGTCTTGAATGCACGAACAAATCTAAGCAAGGTCTAGAGGCACGACCTGCACGAGTTGTCCCCTTGACGTCGTTGGCACGGGAATTGGTCTAGAGGCAAGTGAGTTTAAGAAAAGTCTTGGCACGGCCGAGCTTGCATAAGTTGCTCCTCGGCAAAGCACCGTCTTGAATATGTCTAAGTCGCGAATAGAGTAGGGCACGACCCTGCCGTCCCCAGTTGAAGAGTCAAGTATCTAGCGGCGAGGCACTGCCTCGATCGAAACACACGTTGGCATCATAGCACGACCCCGTCATTGCACGACATTGTTGTTGCATCGCTAAGTATAGGTCGAGACGTCTTGTTTAAAATGCATCCTAAGGCAAGACTAGAAAGACAATTGAAAGGGTTTTAAGCTGCACAAAATAAATGAAACGTGTCGGTTATGTATGGGTGGGCGAGGTGCTCACTCCACCAGTACAGTTGAGTACTGACACCCACACAGTATTTTATGTGCAGGCACATGTAGAAGCTCGTGGCGCGGAGCTCGCTTGGATGCATCGAGGCACGGAGTTCCTTGGCGAGTCGAAGCGTGCGGCTGCGTGGATTGAAGACTTATACATGACATAATGTATGGACATCGCCTTCCGAAGCTTTCGCTGGCTCAAGCATTGTAATCGAGAGATGAAAGAAAGCATAATGACTTGTAAAATGAGAAAAAAGTGAGCACGAGAGACATATAATTTGGCCTTGCATCCATAAATGTAATCTTGTATTCAATATCAATAAAGAGCTTCTTTTGAATGACTTGTGTTCATGTGTTCTTCTTTAAATTTCCGATGCATGATTCAATGTTTCTGTTTGGGACTTCTGTGCGACGACTCCGTCGCCGTCGATGTAATCGGCCGTTATGGAATTGCCTTACATGAGCGCAATCTAGGCTCGTGCGGCATCACGCCTTAGCGAGGACGATCGCTCCTACGGGAGCGGGGCGTGACAGTAATAGGTTTTGAATGTTTTGATGGATAAGTCAACTAAAGGTAAAGAAGTACTACATCTGGAAGTTATCTATATGAAGCATAATCTGCAGGGATCTAAAACTTGCAAGTATTGTTTATTTGTTAAAATAAGGAGATTAAATATATACTTATTTAAAGTTAGCATATCAAAAGAATCAATCCTCGTGACAGGACTCTTCAATCTTAGAGGGAAGACATCCTTAACTTTAAATTGTTATTGAGGACCTTTCCTCCCAAAAAAAATTCGAATAACAGATATGTCTCATCAAGTCGCAAAGGTTTGAGAGACGTACTCTTCAGTCTTCGACATTGTCATGGGACTTGGAGCAGAGCCATTAAATGAAGATTGGTATGAACATCACCATAGATATATAATCGCTACTCGATCATCTCTACTGCTCATCATTTTTATGGCAGTAGGCATAACTTTAGCCATAGGTAGCAACTAGACCAAAAGCGAGGCTTGCTTTAATTGACTTCTTGTTTTCTTTTTTATAGGTACAAAAAGCTATGAGGGAAACCAAATCTACAACCATCGTGATACCAACTATTCCACAAGAAAATTACAGCTGTATATACTAATTTTGTCTTTTCGTTATATATACATAGGTCATCATCTTCTAATTTGGTTCGACTATAGTGCATTGTTACTTAGATTCTAGGACCGTTCTCAAGAAAACTGAAATGAAGACAATGCTTTGTTCACAGAATAGTTGTGTATATTGTAAGGTTTGACACATTAATGTAAAGTGATTTTGGATGGTTTGAAATTATTGTTTTAATGAAAGTTATTAATTTTTATAATTGTTGTGTATATTATATGTTTTGTGATTTAATGTCAAAGGTGAAATTGATTACAGAAAAAGCAGGATTTTTTTTAAATGAAGAGAATTTAAGGCGTACAAAATATGTCCTAATTGAGGTCTATATGATAGTTTTCATAACATACAATGAATGTCATAATTGACTAATAAAGACATGCAAAGAAATGTCGCAAAATAATATTAACGACGTGATTGTGCATTAACGACGTGCAGCAGAAGGCTGTAATTGTATATTAACGGCATGTAAAAGTATGTCGTGAGTGTGTACTAACGACGTGCTACTATATGCCATAATTGCCTTTCAACGACACACAATTAATGTCATGAGTGAGTATAGACAACACACAAATTGAGCTTAGACGGTACACAGATTATGCCGTCTAAATTACTATCTTTTTACGGCATGGGTAATACTCAATATGAAGACTCGGCATGAAGAGCTATGTCTATACTAAACCTTCTTCTGCACTGAAGCTCAGATACTGTCATAAGTGCATTCTTCACTCCTCCTGAGCCATTGACAGTAATATCTTATCATGAACTCCCCCATCGAGGCCTCTTGGTAAGAAATTGATAAAAAAAAAAAGAAGGGAATCTTTGAGCACCAGAGCTATGTCTATACTAAACCTTCTTCTGCACTGAAGCTCTGATACTTCATAAGTGCATTCTTCACTCCTCCTGAGCCACTGACAGTAATATCTTATCATGAACTCCCCCACCGAGGCCTCTTGGTAAGAAATTGATAAAAAAAAAGAAAAGAAAAGAGAAGGGAATCTTTGAGCACCAGAGCTATGTCTATACTAAACCTTCTTCTGCACTGAAGCTCTGATACTGTCATAAGTGCATTCTTCACTCCTCCTGAGCCACTGACAGTAATATCTTATCATGAACTCCCCCACAGAGGCCTCTTGGTAAGAAATTGATAAATAAAAAAAAAAAGTAAAAAGAAGGGAATCTTTGAGCACCAGGGCTATGTCTATACTAAACCTTCTTCTGCACTGAAGCTCTGATACTGTCATAAGTGCATTCTTCACTCCTCCTGAGCCACTGACAGTAATATCTTATCATGAACTCCCCCACCGAGGACTCTTGGTAAGAAATTGATAAAAAAAAAAAGAGAAAAAGAAGGAAATCTTTGAGCACCAGAGCCATGTCTATACTAAACCTTCTTCTGCACTGAAGCTCTGATACTGTCATAAGTGCATTCTTCACTCCTCCTGAGCCACTGACAGTAATATCTTATCATGAACTCCCCCACCGAGACCTCTTGGTAAGAAATTGATTAAAGAAGAAGAAGAAGAAGAAGAAGAAGAAGGGAATCTTTGAGCACCAGGTGTTCGATAAAAGGTCCCTATCATATGCTCGAAAAATTGTGCAAGATAAATTTGACGTTCTGGGACGACATTCCACTTGTAGATAAAAATAATGTTATATGCAAAACAATTTTCACTTAAAATATACATGTTCTGCAAGTGCATTCAGAATTATAACATAGTTTTTACTTGATTTCTATTACAATGCATATGCAAGTTTGGTTGATGCTTTTGAAATGGTGCAACGTAAAGTACTTTTTTCACATGAATGGTAGAAAATGGTGACAAGGCTTGAAGTAAATGTTTGTTTGTGTCGGGATATTGCTTCCGATACATATAACGTTGTTCTATGTTTGTTTCATCCATCAGACCTGTCAATTGGGTCGGGTTGGGCCCGTGTGCCGGTCCGGCCTGAATAATTTTGAGCCCGGCCCGGGCCGATCCAGTATTATCGGGACGTGTCGGACCTTGTATTTCGACCCATAAAATTGGCCCGGCCCAAGGCCAACCTGTCCCGGTCCGAGGCCCGGACGGCCCATCCCGACTGTAATATACTGCTCTATGCATTATACCGCTAAATTTTGTTCTATGCTACCACGTTATTTGGCACTGTGCTCTTTGTATGCTAACACTGGCTCTCTGTATTATCATATGTGTGGCAGTGTATGTTTTGTCTTATTTAGTTCTCCAATTTCAGTGTCTGAATATTTGATCTGTGTCTGAATATTAAGTAAGATAACCCATACACTGCCACCCATTGGTTTCAATAATACTACTAAGGCCACTAATAAAAAATGTACAGATTATCTATATGTTTAGAAACAAACAAAAAGAGTGCTCCATCATAAAAGAGGATCGAGAAGTCATCGCATATAGAAAGGAACACTTGTTCACCATTACAGTGAACTTAAGCATATGTGCTGTGTAGACATAAATAAACAAAGCAACTCATTGCTTGCTTCTTTCCTTGATAACTTTATATTGTTGTCACCAAAGAAAGGAAAACTTGTCATATATATCTTAATTTAAACCCGACTAATTCAATAATTCAACCCGACCGTTGAAACCAATGGACGGAGGGAAGCTTCTCCGACCCGTGGCCCAGCCTGGCCCGACCCGAAACCCACCGGTTCATGGGCCACGTGCCGGATTGGACTTAGACTTTCACCCTTAGGTCCGGCCCAACCCGCTAAAATACACGGGTCCGAGAAGTCCAGCCCAGGTCCGGTCCGGCCTGCCCAAATTTGGGCCGGACCACCCACTTGACAGCTCTACATGTTACTCATTGGCTACGTTTGTCTTAGAATGATGTTATTTGACACGTGTAATTTGTTAGGAACTATTGTAGGATTTGACTCTTTTTGATGAAGTTGAGTACCTGATTACATTTTAACTTTGATTACAAATTATTTTTATATTTTTATTTATTTGCATTAATAACAAATTTTCTGTAAATAATAAATATATTTTCGTTTATCTGCATTAGTATAGACAATAACAAATAAATATACTAATTAATATAAATAAACAAGCTAATATATCAATATGCAAATAAATATAAATAACAATAAATTAGTATATAAAATGAAAATAACAAATACAAATAATATAGAGATATCAATTTGAATATATTCATTTGTATAAATTTAGTTTTATTGTATATTTAAATGAATTTATTTGTATATATTTATTTTTATTATATATATTTATTTGAATATGTATTTATTAATATATTATTTTGTAAATATTAATTTGAATATATTAGTTTGTATATATTTATTTTTATTGTTTATAATTATCTTTATTGTACATATTTTTTTGAATAAATTAATTTGTATATATTAATTTTAATATATTAATTTTCATACATTTATTGTATTTTATATTAATTTGTAGAATAATATGTTATTTGTATATGATACTATTATTTTATATAATATTTTATTATTATTTATATTTATTTGTATACTAATATATTAGCTTGTTATTATCTATAATTTTTTTTATTTATACTAATATATTTATTTTTTATCAAAAAATTGTTATTAATACAAATAAATAAAATAAAATAAATTCATTTGTTTATAAATACATAAACCTATTTTTATATATTAGCTAGTAAAACCACTTGCGTTGTACGTAAAATGATTTTATTTTCAAATCTTATCAAAAGATAATTTTAATTTTAATTAATATATATATATATATATATATATATATATATATATATATATATATATATATATATATATATATATATATATATATATATATATTAAATAAAAATATATATATATATATATTAAATAAAAGTTAATTATAATCTGTCATGGATATATACGAATAAAAGAGAGTATATTCGGTTATGTGGAAGAAAAGAATGAAAAGTTTAAAATTATAATCTTCTTTAAATTTCTTTTTTTGAAGATTAAATAGATGATGATATCGTATAACTTGGATGGCTCAATTTTGAGTCGTTTTCAAGCCACATTATATAATAGAAAATTTGCATATTTACTAGTATAAATAATAACAATATTAGTTAATATAAATTTATTATATACAACAAATATTAACTAATATATTTTTTGTTATTCATAGTACAGATAATAACATTATAACAATGTAACTAATAGATTGGACCAAATAAAGCAATGGGTTGGGCTTTCAAAGCCTTTGAATAATTTTGTTTTATTTTTACTATCTAGGTCCACAGCCAGAATTTTTTTTCATGGGCTGGACAGTGAAGCCTACATTAACATTAATATTAACATTAATATTAACATTAACATTAATATTAACATTAATATTAACATAAATATTACGAATTAGAGTGGGAAGTTTTTGGGGGGCTTTCTAAGGGGGGCTTTTGATCCGCTCCCTATATATATATATATATATATATATATATATATATATATATATATATATATATGAGTAGGGATCCGCATCCCCTCAAGTTTGCATCCCCATATTAACACATGTTGGATCTTTTTAAAGTCATCTAATCTTAATCGTTGAAAAATCAACGTTAAGTTTAGATAAGTTAAACAAGATCCAATAGATATGAAAGAGGGGATGCATGGAAGATGCAAAGGTGAGAGGATATGGATACCTCATATATATATACTAGTGTCATAGCACACGCAATGCGTGTGCAACTCAACTCGTGTTTAAAGTTTGCGAAAGATGGTACCAGAATCTCATGGTTGAAAGTTTTTTGGTTTGGTTAAATTAAAGAAGAGAAAAAAAATATGTGCATCATAAAAGATAGGAATATGTTAAGCTAATTTAATTTTTCTGAAAGATAGTGCATCATAAACGCATAAAATTTATTTCTAAAAATCTTAAAATTTAAAATTTCTAATCTAAAATTAATTTAATTTAAACCTAAGCTATCGCACATTAAAGAAAAGTTTAAGTTAAATTAAGGAAGTATTTTATCTAACGCATAGTCAACATTTAATTAGCTATTTAAAATTTAATTAGTATTATAATTTTATCCATCATTTAATTTTTAAATTTAATCTAATCTAACTCATTTCATCTATTATCTAAAAATTATCTATTACTCAATATAATCTGAATCAACCTCAAACTTTAAGAGAGTAAGTTTAAGTAAGTTTTAGAACATAAACAAAAAAGATTTTATATTTTCCTAAGTACTTGAAATAATTTTTTTTTCTTTCTTATTTGTTTGGTTCAGATTTGATTGCTATAGAGAGATTGGTTTATTTGAGATGGATAAGTTTAAGAAAATGTAAGCCATTGTATAATAATGAATTGTCAATATTTTAATCATTAAACTTAGTCAAAATTTAAATTTTGCAAGTTAAATTTTTATGCTAACATTAATATTATTTCGCAATTAAGAATCTAAATATTTTAAATTTAATTTAAAATGTCTAAAAATTTAAATCCAAAATTTAATTTAAACCTAATCTAACGCTAGATTCATAAAATTTAAACTTAACTTAGAAGAGTAATTTTATCTGTCACATAGTCAACATTTAATTAGGTATTTAAAATTTAATTTACCATTATAATTTAATACATCATTTAAGTTTTAGATTTAATGTAATTAAAATTTAGTTAATCTATTCTAGTCTAATTAAAAATTATCTATTACTTAATATAATCTGAATCAACCTAAAATGTTTAAATAGGTTTAAGAACATTCCAAAACAGATTTAATGATGATTTCCCAAATATGCTTCAAATAACTTTTGTTAATGTTCTTCAAAATTGTGGCCTAGAGTCGGAGAAATCAACAAATCGATATTTTAAAGATAAACCATTTCTTCATAAGATATCCATTTTCTGGAGAAAAAAATATATTCCAGAAGATCTCCATTTCTTTTCAGAAGTTGTTGAATTTGTTTTTCTAGAATATTTTATCATACAAAAATATGCAATAAAGTAATATTGTAAGATATGAAAAGTTATGTCACCTATGCATCTAAAAATATATGCATATACCAAAAATGATTCTCACCTGACGAAGTTCGGTGTGTTATTATACGGAGGGCTTGCCCTCAGAAAGAGAAAGAAGAAGAAGAAGAAGGAAAGAGAAAGAAGAAGAAGAAGAAGAAGAAGAAGGAGGTGGGCTCAGAAAGAGGAGGAGAAGGAGGTTGCTCGTAAATTTTTTTTCCCTTTCAGTTAAGTTAATAGGGAGGAGAAAAAGAGAACGTGCATCCTATAATATAGGAAGAGGTTACGACAATTTAAAATTTTAAAAGATAGCATCATAAAAGACATTTTTATCCTAACATAAATATTATTTCATAGCTTAAACTCTATATAATATATGTAAACTAAATAATCCAAATACCCCTTATTTATATATATATATATATATATATATATATATATATATATATATATATATATATATATATATATATATATATATATATATAACCTCTAGCCTAGTGGTTAAGAAAGATGCATGTGACCCAAGTGGTCAGGAGATCGATTCCCGGTGGGAACGTTCGCCACAATTACCAACGAAAATTTTCGCTGAGTGCATCCAGTTGGAATGATATTTTCCCATTTCCAAAAAGAAAAAAAAATGAAAAATATAATATAAATATAATGTTATAATTTTTTGAGTTGCTGGATCTTGTTAATCTTTAAAGGGATAGGAGAATCTCCCTATAAGATCTTATAATTTTAACGTAGAGTCTATAACAGTCAGTTTTAAGTATCTATATATTCTCTTATAATTTATTCTTTCATCCCATTCAAAATTTTACTTAAAACTGACCGTTACAAACTATACGTTAAAATTGAAAGGGGGTAAAAATTTGTAGTGGAGTGTATATATTATACTGACCGTTACAAATTATACGTGAAAATTGAGAGGGGGTAAAAATTTGTAGATAAGGGGTAAAAATTTGTAGATAATTTCCGATATTGTTAATACCAATATTTATTAATACTTTACTATAATAGAGTAATAACAAAATATTTAGGGTCTGCTTAGATTGAGGGGAAAAAATAAGCAAAGTTAAGTGTGGTTAAATAAGGGGGAGTACAGTCAACATAGAATTTTGTTGGGATTGGAGGGAGAGTTAAGTAGGGGATATTTAATAACTATTGCTTGGATTGGAGGTTTTGAATGAGAGGGGGATTAATAAAACTAGGAAAAATTTGAGTGGCACCCCACATTTGTTATGCTTATTTAAGGTGCACCCCACATGATTACATTAATGCATAACACCCCCCACTTTAGACGGTTTCTGTCTAAAACTAACGATCAAATTTTTTTTTGACGAAAATGCCCTTGTCTCCTTTTGTGTCCCCCCTTCCCGTCACACGTAGCTGCCCGTCCTCCGCCCCCCGCCGTGCTCGGCCCCCTCCACGGCGTCGCCGCTCTCCCCCCTCCCTCCCCGACCTCGTCGCTCTCCCCCACCCCTCCCCGACCTCGCCGCACCACCCCCCTTCACCCCCCCGGCCATCACCACCACCACCATCACCAACATCATCATCATCACCACCACCACCATCAACCATCATCACCGCCCCCCCTCCCGCTCCGCCCCCTAGCAGCAGCGCGCGGCGGCGGCGGCAGCAGCAGCAGCGCGCGGTGGCGGCAACAGCAGTAGCGCGCGGCAGCGACGACAGCAGCAGCAGCGCGCGACGGTGGGGGCTAGGGGGCGGAGCGGGAGGGGGGGGGCGGAGCGGGAGGGGGGGGCGGTGATGATGGTGGATGGTGGTGGTGATGAGTTGACGATGATGATGATGATGATGGTGATTGGGGGTATTTTCGTCAAAAAAAATTGGTCAACGGGGTTGACCGTTAGTTTTAGACAGAAACCGTCCAAAGTGGGGGGTGTTATGCATTAATGTAATCATGTGGGGTGCACCTTAAATAAGTGTAACAAATGTGGGGTGCCACTCAAATTTTTTCATAAAACTATGATAGTTACCAAAATAACCTTATTATATATGTTGTACAATTAAATTTGACTGAAATTCTAATTAAAACTTGATAAAATATCTTCACAAATTAGGAAGCTACGGATTAACATGTTGAAAACCAGGAAAAGTGGAAAAAAAATGATGATATTTTATAAAACAAATAAAAAATATTTATGATTTTTTAAACAAAACCCCTCAATCACCGTTGTTAACCCTCTGCTTTGGGGTATTAAAAAAATAGACAAAAGATGTGAAATAAACCCTCACTTATTCCTCTATAACCCTCCTTCCTAAACCCCCACCCTCAAACCAAGCATGGTTTTACAGAAAATTTCAAATATAGCACTAAACTTTAGTGTAATTCCACATATAGCATTAAATTTTATGAAATTGTTGAAGGGGCATCCACCCAGACTTTAAATGTTTGTTTGGTGATGTCACCAGATTTCAACCGATTTAAGTCGCTTTAAATCTAGATTATGATAGATTAGGATGAGAGGGTAGCTGAAGTTAGCGGCGTGGGCCGGACTTCAAAAGTCTAGAGTTTATGTCTAATTGTTTTAGGTTCTCATCCAACGGCTATTTGTGACTTTCCAACGACTATTAGAAATTTTTTTCTACGCATCCGGACTTCTAAAAGCTGGTCAAAATTGCAAAATAATTACCTAGGTTGAAACAAACTGTCTTCTTCTTCTCTTCTCTCCTCAGCCGGTTCCTCCTCTCCACTTCTTCTCTCCACTTCTACTGTAAAAAAATTTCTACATCTGGTAGAAATTTTTTCATCCCCCTCCATATATACACCCCCCCACAGTTTATTACTCCAACCCCCGCCATCACATACCACCAACCACAATTACCAACCGGACTTTTAAAGTCCGGCCACTATCCAAATAACCAATTAACCCCGACCAATTAACACTAAGTAAGGCTGAGGGGGAATGAGGTCAGCATCCGAACTTCAAAGTCCAATCGGATGCTGCCTCAGCAATTTCTACATACTTGATGCTTTTTAGAATTTCAACTTAGTCTAATACTTTTTTCATAATTTTTTGATAGTTTTATGGGGCCGGCTATACACACCCCAACACTTGCTAAGGACACCCCACATAACTTAAATGTCATGTTAAAAGGCCAATATACCCCCAAGGCTTTCTAAGAACACCCCACAAAAAAAAAAAAAAAACCTGCGACAAGCACGACAAATACTTGTCGAACGGACAATGGTCTGTTCGACAAGTATTGGTCGAACATGTCTTATTGTGTTCGACAAATACTGGCCGAACGTGTCTTCTTGTGTTCGACAAACACTGGTCGAACATATTCTAATCGAACATGCCATCTTTTGTTCGACAGATTCTGGTCGAACGTACACACTATAGTTCGATTGTCGTGGGTCGAACATTGCTCTGTGAGTTTGACAAATCAGGGTCGAACCTACCCATAAATACACCCAAATTTTTTTCCTAATTTTTTTTGTTTTAACAACAATTTATGGTCGGCGGAGAGGGGATTGGAAAGCGGGGGGAGGAGGAGGAGGAGGAGGAGGCGGGTCGGGGGGGGGGGGGGGGTCGGCGGCGTCGGGTCGGAGGAGGGTCGGCGGAGGGGGAAAGGGTAGGGGAGGGGGTGTGCTCAGCAGCAAGGGTAGAATAGAATTTTTTTTTTTTTTGAAAATGAGGGCGTCCTTAGCAAGTGTGGGGTGTGTATAGCCGGTCCCTAGTTTTATTTCTCCCTCACTTAATTTTTTCTCACTAAGTATCTAATGATTAATTCTTGGTTTTCATACTAATAACTAATAATAATACTTATACCTGTACTCCTTCCCAAGAAAAATAAATCGAAAGACAGAGAGAGAGAGTAGACCTGTCAATGGATAGTCGAAAATTCGAATCCGATTTGATTCCGTATCCGAATTTTTGGATATTATTCGAAATTTCGGATATCGGATTCGGATATCCGAATGTTTTTCGAATATTATTTTTTTTCGGATACGAATTCGGATGTTAAGGTATTTGAATCCGTTAATATCCGATCCGATTTAAATTGTAAATTTCGGATATTGGATCCGGATATCCGAAATTTTATATATACTATATATATAAATATATTAATTATAGGAGGAGATGAAAGGGTTTTATTCTTAAATGATTACATCTGACTGACTTTTCATCTTCTATTTCTCTACCTTTATAATGTATGCATAATATTAATTACAAAAGAAGCTGAACGGTAAATTACTGGATTAATGTAAGTATCATCCCAATACATATTAATTATAATGCCATATTTCTAGGTTGCTGACTTTTCATCTTCTACCTACTGTGTTATTATTTAAGTAGTCTTTATGACTCTCCATTCTCCTTAGTATTTAAGTATTCTTTATTATTTGTCATTCTCCAGTCCAAGGAGAAGTCTCTATTTCATCCGACTTCTCATCTTCTCCAACTGATTTCTTAGTATAAGTATCATCCAGCCTCTCCATACTCCATTCTCTTCTTTTCATATTCTCATTCCCAAATCTCAACTGAGTTCCTAATAAAAATATAACCCTTCTCTATTCTCTTCCCAAATCTCAACTGAGTTCCTAATAAAAATATAACCCTTCTCTATTCTCTTCTACCAATGATTATGCAGGTGTCCCTACATCGGAGTGAACAGTCTTCACCGTAATTTGGCTCCGATGCAGTCATAATAGCATAATCTTCCATATCAACAATAGAGGATACACCATAGAGGTGCAAATCCACGATGGGCCTTACAACGTCATCAAGATCAGGAACTACACTTCACTCGTGGTCCTCATGGACGAAATACACAATGATGAGGGCAAGAGCTGGACCACAAAGGTGAGATCGAAACCGAGTATCATCGATCGATATATATTTGAACTGGCGTCAATTTGATTTCTGAAGAAGTCTTATGTTATCTATATAGGTCAAGTGAGAGGAAGAGTCAAGAAAGTAGTTGAAACAATAATGGGTTCGAAGAAAGACTGCACAAGGATGATACTAGCAAATAGCTACTCGAGTGAGGTTCAAGAGTTTGTGCTACCACAACACCGGATACCATCTAGAACAGGGAGTCGGAGTCGCCTGTGAGTTCTGAAATGACCAATGCATCAAAGCAACATTATTATATCTTGTAACTGCACAATTTGATGTCAGTAGTTTGATCCAATTTGGCTCTTCAAAAAAAAAAAAAAATACAAGATAAATGTATGTAGATGTTTTGTACATGTTTTATACAAGATCTTCAAGATCAGGAATGCTACTGCAATATATCAAAGTAATTAGTGTCAAGCTTTGTAATGTTTTATACATATATTCAGTTATAGAGATTGCATACACACCATAAGCAAACGAAGAAAACAAGAGAATGGAAATATGATTGGATTAATGAAAATTGCAACTGGTGTAATACATATTATGATACTTTCTGTTGTAATACTTATTATGATATTTTTATTACTATGCAGATGGACATTAAATTGCAATTATTGGTCATGATTACAATATTTAGATTTGGCCCAACAGAATCAATGGAAAGGAAAAGGCTATGATGGACATTGACTAGATAATCTCAATCATGGTTTTAGTTTATAGTTTGATTATGAAGGAGATTGCAAGGTCATTTTTTTAGGACGTGATTTCGGTTTTCTCTTGCCTTTAGCCCGCATTGTTTTATCATCAAGATAGTATTTTAGTATGATTGTCATCCCCTTCCTTTTCTTTCAATAAGATCATTTCTTATATTCGGCATTTACTGTCATTATCATGATAGTAGTATTTATGTATTGTAATTTGTCAGAAATGGCTAGCGGATGCAAGAAAATATTAATAAAATTTTAGTGAAACATTATTTGAATTTTTTTTAATTTATAGAGCTCTTCTATGGTAAATCTGATCAAGGTGAAAAGTACAAATAAGAGTATTTTTTTATATTTCCAAATCCATGAGTTGCTCTCTGACAAACCATTTGTTTGATTTTGGATATTTGGATAATAACTAAATTTTTAATATTTCGGATTTCGGATATTCAAATATTCGGATAATAACAAGTCATTCGGTAGATTCAAATTTTTAGCTTATTGGATCGAATCGGATAATATCCGATATTCGTTAAACTAGACGGATACGAATTTGAAGTGCCAAAACAGATATCCGTTCGGATATCGGATCGTATTCGGATATTTAAAAAAAATCGGATACGGATACGGATATCATCCTATCCGTACCGATAAACATCCGTTGACACCCCTAAGAGAGAGAGAGAGAGAGAGAGAGAGTGAGGAAAGAAGGACCACAGAGAAAAACCAGAGGAGAGAGAAAAGAGAAGGAGAGAAAAGGGGGAGATGCTCAGCATGGGGGCTCGGCGCTGGGCGGAGGTGCGCGGCTGCGCTGGAGGGGGAATCGGCTGTGGGGGCGCGGTGCGGGCGCAGTTTGGGCAGCTGCGGGGAGCGCTGCGGTGGAGATCCGGTAATAAACGGCCTGACGCGACCGAGAGGGACGCGGGTGAGCTCGTGATCGGCCACAGGAAGACGGCGTGGTCGTGGGGGTTTCTTTGACAGAGGAGAGGTCGAGGCGGTGCACGCTGAGAAGAAGGCTGGCGAGCTGGAGCTCGGAACGGCGTCCACGCTGCTCGACGGGACGGCCGTGGCCGGCGCTGCGGAAACTCGTCGAGGATGAGTCGGTGGTCTCTGGATCAGAGCGGTCCTGAAAGGTCAGGGCGCTCAATGCGGGGTGGTGGGGTTCAGTGGTCAGGATGGCCCTTATAACCAAGGACTGAACTGAAACCCAACTCACGGAACTGGCATTACTGACCCACAAATCAAGTCAATTGGATCTGGATCGACTCTAGAATGAATGAGAATATCCTACCATTTATCTGGAATTATATATATATATATATTTTTAATAGTGCTTTTAACATCATACAAGCTTTACCAAATTATTTTCTTTTTGACCAAAATAGTAATAATTCTTCTACACAAAAGAAAAGATTAGATAGCTTTTCTGATGTTATAATAACCATATATATTATCATTAATAATAATAATCTAAGTCTATCTTCACTAGAGGTGAGCAAATACCGACCGCTACCGAAAAATCGACCGAATATCGATTAAAAATATTTCGAAAAATCGAACCGAAATTATGTACCGATACCGAATTACCGAACCAATTGAAATATGGTATAATGGCAGTGGTAACGGTTTGAATGTAATACCAAACTGAAAATACTGAACTGAACCCCACACACACACACACACATTTTTTTTCCCTTAGAATATTGTTCGTGATTAATTTTATATTACTCTTTTTCATTTTTATCTTTGTTTTAGTTGGAAATTAGTTTGTTAGAACTTAGAATTGATTTTGGTGGACATGAAGTTATGTTAAGAATGTAAGTATTGAGTTTTTGATCTTTTGAGCTTATATTTTTTGTGTTTTCATATGATTTTGAAATGAATTTTTGTGTACTTAAACTTATAATAAGGATTAAACTTAGTGATCGTGTTTGATCTTTTAAGCTCTTTTTTAGGTGTTTGCAATTTGTTACATATTATTTTATTCTAATAAATTTGATTAATTGCTTGTTTGGTAGAGGCTTGGCTTTAAAATTTAATGCTTCTAAAAAAAGTAAAAAATATATATATTTTTCTAGGTTAAGAGGTTCATATTAAGTGTGTTGATTGATCAATGTTAAATGGTAAAATACCGATACTGAACAAAAATCGACCGAATACCGATTTAACCGAAACCGAAAAAATCGATTATAAATGGTACAATATTGGTATTGATATTTTAAATACCGATTAAAAAAAAATACCGAAAAATCCAACCAAATACCGGCCGATTATACCGACGCTCACCCCTAATCTTCCCCACTAGCCAGTAAGAATTTGTATTTTAGACACCTCCTAGTCGCAAACAAATCATGGATGATTGTCATATATATATATATATATATATATATATATATATATATATATATATATATACACACACACACACACACACATACACGAAATAAAAAACTCAGCTTTATCATAATTTTTTTTTCCAGATTTACACTTGCATATATTTACTAATTAAAATTAGGATGGTGCTCGTGGATCATATTTTTGACCTGCAATTTGGCCCACGGTCCATGTGGCGCTCCTTTATTAGCAAGAACCCGTTTGCGGACCACATGCAATTAGGGGAGGACCATTGGGTTTTGGACACGTGAGCCCGCGGTCACGTTCGACGGACAGAAACCGCAGGCCCTTTAGCATTTCCGTTAAAATTAATAAGAACATCTAGGTAATTATGGACGCTCTTCCTAAATAATCTTAAAGTAATATATATATATATATATATATATATATATATATATATATATATATATATATATATATATATATAAATAATAATAATAATAATAATAATAATAATAATAATAATAATAATAATAATAATAATTTTAGCATAATTAAGGCAGCTATCTTTTAATCTTCCCAAGTAATCTTCATAAAAATTATAAAAATTATAACAACTATCTTTTAGTCCATATAATAATAACCTATGAAATACGATGCAATGTACATGCTTATGTACTTGTACAAATAATAGTTAATTTTGTACTCATGGCATTCATATACTCAAATGTAAACTCGGAACGGAGCTTTTATCGAATCCTCACTGACTACTTGATAAAATGGGTAGATTATTTAGCACGTTCTGTCATTTTCGTGTCCTGCATTTTCATTATATCAATATGGATTACCTAAAAAATAGCAATAGAGTTTTAGATTGGTTATAGGCCCAAGAGATTAGCAGCCCTGAAGTAGGCCAGGCCAAATTCCGTTGATCCTAATTTCTTGTTCATTTTTTTAAAAAATTTCTTCTTCATTTACTTATTAGGAAAAGTAGGTATCGGCATCAAGTAGAGCCCAGAACCATATAAACCAACCCATTGGATTATTGAATATACATCTGGCACTCACAATTAATTAGTTAGTCTAGGCATGGACTTGGGCTTGGACATTTTAAATCAAGAAATTATTTAGCCACTTTTAAGAATCAATATTCCGTACACCACCTATTTCATCTGTACTGGAGAAAATTATGCTCTTCAAAAAGCAAAAACAGAAACACTCTACAAAAGAAAAAAAAAATTCCCCCCTGCTTTACAAAGTTTTCTAAAACGTGAACTAATTTACGAGAATTTGACAAAGTTGTTATTACTGACCATCTTTTGAGGAAAAAAAATAAGCAAAATTAATATTTATATTTGTACCAAACTCAACCTAGATGAATTTGTACTTATGAAAAGTTTCTTTTTTCTTCTAGCATAGATTTGTTGTTATATAGTTTTCCAGGGCCGGCCCGGGAGGATGGGTTGTCCTAGCCGAAGCTAATTTTAGTTGCCTCTTGACCTTTATTAAAAAATTTTTTACAACAAAAGCATATAGATAAAAAAAAGTTTATAATATCAAGATTACATTGTGTTTTTAGCTTGAACTATACCATAAAATCTTAATTACAAAATAACAAAAAAAAAGTAATTCCGATCATAAAATAGTACAATCCGGCTCAAAGAAAAATACTTCTATTTGCATTTTTTTTTAAAGCATTTTGGCTACAAAGAAAAGAAAAAAAAAAATTATTGAAACAATTTTCTTGTCTAGTCAAGAGTCAACTCACTACTAAAATAACCCATTTTAGCGACGTCAGGAGACGTCGCTAAAAATGGAAAAATACGTCGCTAAAACAAGTTTGCGACGTATTTAGCGACGAAAAACGGACGTCGCTTATAGGCAAGTCGCAGATGGCAATTTAGTCGCCAAACGTCGCTATTTGCGACGCGTAGTTAATTGTCGCTAGACGTCGCAACGTCAGCGACAGATAGCGACGTACCATTACGTCGCCAACATTGCGACGTAAAGCGACTCTTAAAAAGTTTACAAATGATGACGAGGCATGGCATCCACGTGGTCACGTGGGCAATGTAGCGACGTGTAGTAGCGACATTGAGCGACGTAACGTCGCTAGTTAGCGACGTATAGCGACGTCTGGGTGACGTCGCAGAACGTCGCTACTATTAAAAAAAAAATTTTAAAAAAATATAATTGATATTTTTGTTATGCTGTGTGTCTGTGTTTACAGTGTGTGTGAAGTACAGTGTTCGAACCATCGACAGTTTCGCTTACTGTTCTATGTTTTATCTTGGATAGAAAGAGCAACAGTTCAGGGTGCACTTCTCAGAGCTTCCTCTTCACGTCCTTCACCTTCTCGGGAACCTTTACGACATGCGAGAAAGTGAAGGACGTGAAAATGAAGCTCTCAGAAGTGCACCCTGAACTGTTGCTATTTCTATCCAAGATAAAATATACAACAGTAATCGAAACTGTCGATGGTTCCGAACACTGTATTTCACATTCACTGTAAACACAGACACACATCATAACAAAAATACAAAATATTTTTTTTAAAAATTTCGGCAGCATCTCCTTTGTATATCAGATCATCGCTTATAACCCAGCGTAGGTATATTTGTCATCCCGTCGCAGATATCACAAAGTAAATATCACAATAAAAATAGGAGGCAGTGCAAAGTAAATATCACAGACACACATCCTCACAAACATCCAATAGAGTCAAATATAAATGAAAGATGATAAAAAGTCTCCCACCAAGTGTATAAACAACAGTGTATGAATAAACAATTTGTCTATAGGGCCAATACATACAAGTCATAAAAAAAACCAATAAAATCACTGCGGACTCCTGCCGCACAACTGGGATAGAATGTAGTCATACTGCTCCTGGGTGAGCTGTACCGTAGGGACAGTAGGAGGCAGTACAATGTCTGGAGTCGGCGCCGGAGGCAGTGCAGTATCTGGAGTCGGCGCCGGAGGCAGTGCAGTATCTGGAGTCGGCGCCGTCGATGGACCCGGAGGACGTACCTGCTCCAGCTCTCGCAGTCGCTCACAATGCGCAGCAAGGGCACTCACCACCTTCTCAGTATACTGAGCGAGTGAGAGAGAAAGGCTCCTCTGCGATCCGTCCAGCTCGGCCTGTCTATGCTCCGTGCGTTGCGTAGACTCGGTGAGCGTCTGCAAGTTGGCAGCTGCAACCTGATGCAGACTCATCAGCTCCTGTATACTGCGCTCGACCGCATCAAATCGTCCGGTGACGATCGGAGGGTCGGATCGTCGCTCGATCGCATCAGAAATCTGCTGCTGCAACTCGCGACGCAGCTCCTCGATCTGACGACGAACATCCTCAGCTCGTGACGACGCCTGCGTAGCCGGAGACTGCGTACTGACAGAGGGGGCCCGGGATGACTCCGAAGCCAAATACGCGCCGTAGGATCCCGTACCGTAGTACGTACCCTTTTGAAGACCGCCAACGGCGGTCATCCAGAGCTCGTCCGGCGATGGCTCTGCAGGCGGCTGGGAGGAAGTACCAGCCCCTCCATCTGCTTGCGCGCTAGCAGCAGCAGCAGCAGCAGCAGCAGCAGCATCAGCCGCCTCCTTCTGTAGCCGAACAAACTCGGCCTAGAACATATTTGCTAACGTGTAAGTGTTTACTAAAGTCTATATTGATATCTATTTTCCTATTTTCTAAATTATAGTCAGTTAATATTAGTTGAATAGAACGTACATATGCCTGCGTCGCCCTCTCGTCAATGAAGTCCCCAGCCCTCCGATGGGTGACCAGGAAGACGGTCACCATGTTCGGGTCCTCACCTTTCTTTACCTGTTAAAATATATTATCTATTATTAGTATTAAACATTATATCGAACTATATATAAATTAATGTCCGTCATAGGAAACGTACCAGACGACGAAAATGCTCCGTTATCGGAATGGAGCCACCACACCACTTACCGGCGCTCGACCGCGCCACCTTGGCCTTCTCAGACCGCTCCTGGTACTGGCGCTCGCTGAATCTAGCCTTCATCGCAGTCCACTGCTCTGGCGTAATCCAACCCTAGATCGGACGTCCGGCGCGATCACGACGCTTCTGGTCATCGATCGCATCACGGATGAGCTTGGCTATGACGGCAGAAAATTGGCCCTTGATCCTCGCCGCCCGGTGTGGTGGATAGAAATAGGTCCTCTACAAGAAGTAAAATACAAAAGTTGTATAATATACACAAATGATTATTAAAATTTAAAAATAAACAAATTTTTTACCTTGAAGTGGGCGAACCAAAAGGCCTTCCTATCTGCGGGAGCATCTGAGTAGTTGAGCCAAGGCCCACCATAGTTCTGCCTCACAAATGTCCCCAGCTGTCTCTGTACTGCAGAAGGCCGATATCTATACAATAATAATTTTTCATGAATATATATGTACATATAATCATTTGAGAAATATATAATAATTAATTAACTTACTTCATAGGCCCGTCCGTCCAAATCTCCATACGCGTCTCGCCTGGGGGAGCGCATGGAGGGTCGCTCTCACCTCCTGCCTGGGCAGGATCAGTCTGATCGCCGTCCTCCATATGATCGGCGTGGGCTCCCTCCATAGAGCCGTCGACAGTAGAAATGCTGGACGGGGGATCAGGGATGCTGGACGCGGGATCAGGAAGGCTGGACGACGAGGGAGGAGTCGCCAACCTGCTAGAACTGCCCTGTCCCGGTAATAGACCGGGAACAGGAAGGCTGGACGACGAGGGAGGAGTGGCCAACCTGCTAGAACTAGCCTGTCCCGGTAATGGACCGGGAACAGAATGGTACACTGGCGTACTCGGAGATGAGGGTACGGAACTGCCCTCTCCATCCCCAGCCTGAGGTTGACGGGACTGCCTAATATATAATTCTCCGCGTCGTCCAGATGGTCTAGTCATACCTGACAATAAAACATATGACAATAAAACAAAAAAACATTTTTATATGATAGACATCACAGATTTTTGAAAAATATCATAGTCAAAAAGTGTCACTGAAGTGTCAATATAAGTGTCAATAAAGTGTCACTGAAGTGTCACAGATTTATATGATAGAAGTGTCACTAAAGTGTCAAATATGATGATAAAACAAACGTACAGATTTAATCCTCTTCTGAAAATTTATCTAGTTCGTTTAGCTCATCTACTTCTTCTTCTTATTCTTCTTACTCCTCTACATCTTCACTTTCATCTGCATCTTCTTCTTCAGATAATTCTACTTCTTCTACACAATTAGATATGTAATAGGGAACTTCCGTCGTGTCCACTTCTATAATATTTGTTACAAGAGGTAGTTCATCCTGTTGATAAGCTATATCGTCAACCTCAAAGGTATTTCTAGCTTTGGTCTTACATACTGCCCACCAGTCCGACCTTGTTGTTCCCCGTTTAGGATAACTTGTGAAGTACATGAGCTGAGCCTGACTTGATAGGACAAATGGTTCATAGGCTTGATATCGACGCCGATAGTTTATATCAACAAGACCGTGCTTGTCTACTTTCCAACCTTGACCTTCAATCGGATCGAACCAATCACACCTGAATAAGACAATCTTAGCAGGCTCTATTCCATAACTATATGTCAGCTCCACGATCTCCCGTAACACGCCATAGAAATCGTTGCCCGCATCAACATCTTTGTAGTTTGAAGATCTGATACACAAACAGCTGTTTTTGGTGGAATCGAGATCCACAAAGTTGTCTCTGATCGGACAAGTTGTTGACTTGAACCTAAACCCATTAATACAGTAGCTTGGCCATATTTTTGCAGCATAAATTGGTCCCTTGGCTAGGGTTCTAATAGACTCATTCTCAAGTCTTGCTTATGGACGATCGACCTAAATACCACGAAAGAAGCAATTAAGCTCATTCTCAATCAAGTGCATATACAAAAAGGTAATTACAGAGTTCTCAAGTCTTATATGCACTCAACCATGATGGAAAATAACGCCTCATTTCTTGTTTTAGTTCTTCTTCTGTTATGTGTGGCCTACCCGACCTCACATCATCATTAAATTTGCTGAAAACAACATCGTTCAATTAATGTAATAGTATAATAATTAACACTATTAAAATAATATAGACGTATTAATTACTTACCCCTCCAGTTTCTCTACTTCCTCCTCGTCGCAGTTGAGTAATACATACACCTGAGCAGCCCTTAGCTCATCATCGTTCAGATATCTCTTTTTTATCTTACCCGATGGCTTTTCTGGAGCATTGAATACCTTCAGTATTGTATCATTACTTTCATGATCTCCCTCGTCGTTTCTGGAAGTTCTCGTTCTATTAGTTGCAACATGAGGCTTGAAATACATCGAACAAAAGTTTGTAATCTCCTCGAGAACATATGCTTCACAAATAGAACCCTCGACCCGTGCCTTATTTTTCACCTTTCTTTTTAGGTGATTCAAATGTCGCTCGAACGGGTACATCCATCGATATTCGACGGGTCCACCAACACGTGCCTCATAGGATAGATGAATCGACAAATGCTCCATAGAGTCGAAGAATCCAGGAGGAAACACCCTCTCTAGCTTGCATAGTGTTACCGCAATGTCCTTCTCTTGCTTTTCTAGACGATCAACGAGCAATTTCTTAGAACAAAGATCCCTGAAGAATATGCTAAGCTCCGTCAATGGATCCCAAACTGCCTGCGGTAAGAATTCCTGAAATACAATCGGAATTAACCTCTCCATGAATACGTGACAATCGTGGCTCTTCATATCCGTCAATTTGTTTTCCTTCGGATCGACACATCTTCTCAGATTTGATACATATCCGTCTGGAAATTTTAGGCCATGGATCCATCGACAAAGTCTCACTTTATCCTCCTTGTCCAGCGAGAAAATTGACTTCGACAGGAACTGTTTTCCATTCTGCTGTATCAAATGCAACGCAGGGCGTTTGCATATTTCTTTTAAGTCCAACCTGGCCTTGGGATTGTCTTTCGTTTTTCCCTTTACGTCCATCACAATATTAATTATGTTATCAAACACATTCTTCTCAATATGCATGACATCAAGATTATGTCTGATCAGATTGGTACTCCAGTATGGCAGATCCCAGAATATGCTCCTCTTTGTCCAGTTATGAACTCTACCAAATCCATCGCACTTGTACCCAGTTGTAGGATCTTCGATAGCACTTGGAAAATCTTTAACCTCCTCCCATATCGTGTCTCCGCACCACCTTGGCGGTGGATCACCCTTCTCTACAACGCCGGCACGGAAAGCATTCCTGTTCCTTCTGAACGGATGATCTTTTGGCAAAAATTGCCGATGACAATCAAAGAAGCACGGTTTTCTGCCATATTTCAAGCGGAAAGCCTTACTACGGTCCATGCAATACGGACATGAGAGACGGCCATGAGTGCTCCATCCAGATAACATTCCATAGGCCGGAAAGTCGTTGATGGTCCACATAAGGGTTGCCTTCATCTGAAAATTCTGCTTCCTGGAAACATCGTACGTGTTAGCGCCTACTTCCCATAACTGATTCAACTCATCTATCAAAGGCTGTAAGTACACGTCAATGTTCCTCTTGGGATTGTTCGGACCAGGAATTATAACGGTTAGAAACATGTACTGAGTCTTCATGCACATCCAAGGCGGTAGGTTATACGGAGTGACAATCACAGGCCAGCACGAATACTGGGATCCCGAAAGACCAAAAGGAGTAAAATCGTCAGAAGATAGTCCCAACCTGACATTTCGTGGATCTGAAGCAAAATCTGGATACACTCGATCAAAGTGCTTCCACGCTTCTCCATCGGATGGGTGATCTAACACTCCTTCAATCTGTTCTCGCATGTGCCAACTCATATTTTCGGCCGTCTCTTTCACCATAAATAATCTTTGCAACCGCAGCGTTAAAGGCAAGTAGTGCATTGAATCGGTCGGTCTTCTTGCACCGGTAGACCTTCCTGTACTAGTTGTCTTATAGCGATCAGCACCACAAAATCTGCACACATCTGCGTCCTTGTCGTCTTTGTAGTACAGCATGCACCCATTGCGACAGGAATTGATTTTCTCGTATCCCATCCAGAGCGATCTCACCATCCTCTTAGACCGGTAGAAGTCTTTAGGCAACTTAGCACCCGCCGGCAAGATCTCTATAATCAACTTCAACACTCGGTTGTAGCATTCTTGCGACATATTAAAATCTGACTTAATGCTCAACAGTCTTGTAACCACCTCCAACGGTGAATGATCCTCACAACCAGGATACAATGGAGTCCTTGCATTCTCCATCAACTCCATGAACTGTGCAGCATCGGCGTTCGGTGCCTCCTCAGGTGCATCATGAACGAAACTAGGCCCCGCAGCGTCGAAAACCATGTTCACGCACCCGTCGTCGTATGCATGATTATCTGAAACAAAATTAGGTCCCGCATGCATATACGGCTCAACGTAAGGCTCTGGCTCTGATGCTAAAGACACAAGTTCTCCGTGTACGGTCCACTGATAGTAATTAGGCGTGAAACCCCTCGAGTACAAATGATATGTCACTTCCACTTCTGGATAATATTTCACGTTATGACATTTCACACACAAACACTTAATTTTGGTGCCGTCCATGTACTGAGGGAATGCCTTAGCAAACTGCAGGAACTGCTCTACTCCCACTATGTATTCATCCCGCACACCACACATATCATCAGGACGACGATTGTACATCCATGAACGATTCCGCAAGTAGTAATTCATATCCATTTGGAAATAATTCTGCAAAGATGGACACACATTATCCAACAGGCACAAATTCGTTTCATAAGCTCCTACACGTATCTGAAATTAATATAAAACCCCAAAATATGAACCAAAACTAAAACCCCTAAACTAACTTGGATACACTAACCAACTGAGCTAATAGGCCACTTCATCTGAACTAATAGTACATTAATAACCCTATTTCCTGCTGTGGCCAACTACATCGGCAAGCCAAACGACTGCACCAAGCCACATTGGTCTGTGCAATAACCCTATATCCTAATCACTAACACTCTATGATACCTATAGGATACACACTCTAGCACTTAGGCTAACTAACTAACTCACATGTGCCCATGGACAAAAGGCCAACTGCCATTGCCAAAGGCCTTGTTCGACCCCCATTCTCTGACTATCTTTGCAGGCAAGGCTAAAACTCCTCATCACTCTCAAATGAGGTGGCCAAAACCCACACCCTACAACAGACTCTTCAAAATCATTAATTGCATCTCCTAATCTATACTAATATATAATATATAAAAAATGAGGTCACTCTAAAAGTTTTTATTCCAAAAATATCTTGCTCTTATCAAGAAACTATTATTTGCTCTTATTATCAAGTAGTACAGAAACCTACTTATTATGCTCTGATCACAAGAAATCTCTTGCTTTCTTCATAACGCTATCCCATATATTATTGTATGAAAACACTGTATTTCTCCAACAACATATCTCATGCATTTATGTACTTACCATACAAACAAATGCTTCATGAAATGAACTATAGATATCTTTGGATATCGAACCCCATGTATAGTCATAATAAAAAACCATCAAAATTGTAGAGCTACTACTTATTTATTTTTTGACCTCTCAATTCTATGTGACAGTGATCTACACTGCTATGGAGGCCTAACCATATATTGATTTTATGTGTGGATGAAATTTGACATATGCCTTTTGCTAGACTTTCTAGTTATACTCTTCCAAAAGCTACAATCGTGCTAGGACAGGAATGTGTTTTTCCATAGTTGCATGGTTGGTCTTTTAGGGTGAAAAAAGAACTCAATGACTATATAAAAAAATTGGGTTAAAAGATCAAAATTGTACACATTTGGATAAAATTGGTTTCATTTGAATTGGACACAAATCGAACTGAGAATGTAAAGGACATCCAAAAACATGAACTGAAATCATGAAATAAAAATAATAATCTATAATTCAGCCCCCCCCCCCCCAACTCACAATACCATATATATATAGCTAGGGCTAGGGTTAGGGGGTATGTGTGTGTGTGTGTGTGTGTGTGACACACACGTGTCTACTCGTGTCCAAACGAGGTCAAAACCGTGTCAAAATTGTGTCTAGTAGCTAGGGCTAGGGTTAGGGTTTACCTAGGGCGGCTCGGTCGGAGTTGGGAGGCGGCGAGGAGGGGGGCTTCGTCGGAGGAGGGAGGCGGCGAGGAGCCGGGCTTCGTCGGAGGAGAGCTTCTTCGGAGGGGAGAAGGGAAAAGAAAATTTGGAACGAAAATGAAATTTTCGGGAGAGAGAAGGGGGAAAGGAAATTTCGAACGGGATATGATAAAACATTAGCGACGTCTGAACTAGACGTCGCTGAACGTCGCTAGAGAGCGACTTAACTAAAGGTACGTCGCTGAAAGTCGCTATTCAGCGACGTAACTTATGTACTGTCGCGGAACGTCGCTATGCAGCGACGTTTTGCGATGTCTGGCAAAAGGAGTCGCTATATTCAATAGTTAGCGACGTTATTTTAGTACGTCGCTAAATTACGTCGCTAATAAAGCATATTTTAGTAGTGACTAGGAATGAACAAAAAATAGTCCAGGGCCGGCCCTGAGTTAATGGGGGCCCTAGACAAATTTTTAAAATGGGCCCATATGTAATATAAAAAATTGAACTAAAAAATGATACAGCCAAGCTAGAAACCTCTTGTGTACAAGTATAACAAACTACCACTACACCACAAATATTTTGTGATAAAGGAGGATCATATTATATATTAGTTTTATTTTCAATATAAGATTGCTAATATATATACATTTAAATTAATTTTTTTGGGCCCCCAAATTTCATGGGGCCCTGGGCGGTCGCCCTGGCGGCCCTGGGCCAGAGCCGGCCCTGTAAAATACCAATGGTGGCAGAATAGTAGACCACAATTATTTGCATGTGCTAAAACGACAAAAGTAACTATTTGTCTTAGTTAAGTCTTACCAAACTCTTATTTGCATGTGCTAAAACAACAAAAATAGCTATTTAATTAGTTTAAGTCTTATAACTGCAGACAAAGTGTTAGCAGTTGATATGATTATTAATTAATAAATAATAATCCCGAAATGAAGCAAGAAATATATGACTTCTATTCTACAGCTACTATAAAGTAGACATCAGACATGTTGATTTTTATTGTTATATGTAACAGGTCTAGAAATATGCTACATCAATCATCATTTATCAACCTACAAGAAGAAGAAGAAGAAGCTGACTTGGGGGTGGGGGCAGAAAACAGCGGTCCAGAGTCTCCAGACTCCAGCGGACCGGCTTCACTTCAGCAGGGAGGGGGAGAAAATTAGGGATTTGAGGGCCGGCTCGTGCAAAATTACTTTGCTCAATGCTCACGTTGTGGTCCCTTCCGTGGATATCATGTAGGGCCGGCTCTCAATGGGCTCATTTGGAACAGGTGTCCAGATATTTGGGTCTCTATAATTTTTTTTTCGGCCCTGGGGGGTTGTCCAAGCCCGGGATCTTTTCGGGCTTGCCCACGGGCCGGCCTTGTAGTTTTCAACAGAAGCTACTTTGAAAATAATCTTCCACCAACTTTGATAAGCATTTTTTTCTATCTATTTTCGAAGCTATGAAAATTGAAAAAGTTTTTTTTCCGTAATTTCTTTTTAAAAATACATGATAAACAAACAAATTGTGGACAAGAAGCCGGTGGCATCGGCAACGGAGACAACCAACAGCTGCCCCCAACCAGTGTGATGACAAGGCTGATACCGATCATGGTGTGGAGGAAGCTGACCATGAATCCATACACGTGCGGGTCCGTTTGGTAAACCGTATTTGGAGGTAGATTTTAGGATTTTATGGATTTGGAGTTAAATTCATGGAATCCCATGTTTGGTTGAAGATGGATTTAGATATGGAAAGTATAACCAAATCCAAAATTTGGAAAGTTGGATTTTGGAAAAAAAATAGTCATTTTTAATAATTTCGTTGTTATATTAAATATTTAGTTAAAACTAATTAATAATTAACAATTAACTGTCATGCCCCAGAACCAGAATACCGGAGAGCGGGGGCAGATATAGCCAGCTACGCAATCCCAAAGTATGTTAATACTCTGAATTCACGTATAAGCGGTCAAGACATAGGGGTTACTCTACAAGCCATCAGTCAATCCTATGGTTTAAAAATCCTTGGTATCTCAATCACATGCAATTATACAAGAGCAAAGAGTACGATCATCATACCTACAATAGTAAGACGTCCCGAACCATATATACATGAAAGATCATGAAGCCAGTACCACAGAACTGAGGACTAGCTAGAGTATTAGTCGTACATGATAAGGACTAGCTATAGTCTAGAATACACATATCATGTTTATGCCCGTAGGCTACAGTATCAAGAAAAATACCAAAACACGAGCTAAACACGTGCTCGGGGCTAAACGTTACAAGAGAAAAATTTACATATCAGTGGAAGAATGAAGAAGAAACCCACTGAGGCACTCTGGTGCTCCGGCTGGTCACCGTCGAGTAGATGGTGCGGTAGATCCTTCGGGCTCTTCTATCAGAACCTGGCCATGCAAAACCAGTGGGGTCAGACCCCAAATAGCAAGTATCACAAAGGAGGCCGAACTATGAACTTAAAACCAGCAATCATAGGCAATCAATCAGGGAGAGAAAGCAATAAGTAAAGGAGGGTCGAGATTCGTGCAGTACCAATGCACTTATCCCGAACATAGGAAGACAGTAAGTAAATCATCATTTGACATAAAGTAAACTGGAGAATATGTTAAATAAATAGACCTAGGCAATATACGAAGAAAGGACGAAGGTACTGTTCCGAAAGCCAGGTTACAACCCTTAAACCAAACAAGGACCGGAATTGTAACCCTTCGCCTGAACAGAACTTGGTCTCTGATCATTTATTGCTAGAGGTGACAATCATTAAGTAACAGTAAGAGAGTGACAATACATTAGAGTGACAATCATTGCCACCATTATCCTGGAACAATTAGGAACTGGATCTAGACAAGACATAGATGAAGAACAGTTTGGCAACTCTAGAGGGGGGGTGAATAGAGTTTATATATATATAATGACCAATTAAAAATTAACTCTTTCACTAGCAATGAATAATCAGAGTAAAATGCGGAATGTAAATGAAAGACAAGAGAGCATACGCAAACACAGCAATTTTAACCTGGTTTCCCTCGTGGAGGACTAGTCCAGGCCTGAGAACTCTAGCTCAGGATTAAATTCACTATTTGTGAAATAGTAGCTTACAACCCGTGCCTTTACTTCAGAAGAGCACGTCAACTTCTTACAGAGAATCGCAGTGGCGATTGCTTGGAATTGTCCAAGCGACTTCTTCACTCTTGCACAAGAATCCTAACTGAGAGATGCTGAGCACTCGAGACTTAGGAGGCTTGTGGCTAGTAGATGGGAAGGGTATGGCTTATTAAGCTTGTAGGAGAGAAGAGAAGAGAAGATTGAGTGATTCAAAATGAGAGAATTCATGCCCTATTTATACTGATTTTTGAGGCAGAATTCGGCCAGAATTCGGGTAGGAAAATTCAAAAATTTGGCCGTTGGACAGCTAGCAACCAGCTAACCCTAAAATTAGGGTTCCTGATTTCTAGGGGACAGAGTTCGACCCGAACTCTGTGTGGAGGCAGAGTTCGGCCCGAACTCTGTCTCCAGAGCACAGAGTGGTTTAAATGGGACCATTGGGCAATTTCTGGTTTAGTGGAGCTTGGGATTATTGGGTAGGTTTATAGTCTAAGTTTCAAAGAGCTCAGCATTACTCAGAGTACATACTTCTAGACTCAATAAAAAGTAAAAGTACAGACTCGAAAATATACTGAGAGTCGGAAACTGAGCTGTCATCTGTCCTGCACTGAAAGCAGACGTCGTGTGTCGTATTGAATTTATACAGATATTATTTAGTCAATGTAGTCAATATCTGGTTGACTGTGACTTTGTGTCAACAATCTCCCCCATATTGATAATTGACAAAATAATATATGTATATTTCAATATTCATACCTGGACACAGTTGATTACAACACAGCTCCCCCATAAATGATGCAGAGCTAGAATCGGATAGCTCCCCCGTAATCAGTGAACGGTTCCAAGCTAGAAGCAATAGCTCTCCCCCGTAAACAGTGCATATAACCTGTGACCTGATAGATAATATATTCCCAGAGCAAGAACGAACACAGGTATACACAGATATATGAATGCATAGAACCTGTAATATTTTTCCCAAGCACACACAAAAATATACATATTTCTCCCCCTTTTGGCAGTTAGCAATATAAAGAAGCAATGAATAGTAATGCAACCACACCAAGAGAAGAAACAATATAATACTAGACAAGAGAATGCATTGGCATAAAATAAACTACGAGAAATAGCATAAGGTGATATCCAGCAAACAGAATGTCAAACAGAATGTCAAACAGAATGTCAAACAGAATGTCAAACACATCATCAGGATTTTAAGATAAAAATCCAGTACATAAATCCATAACTAAATGAAATAACTAAAATCAAAAAGCAACTAAGACCATCAGCAGTGGCAGCAGCATATCAAGCCAGTCTCCATCACGGAGCACGAGAAGGTCCTGGAACATCTGAAGGACCAGGGAAAGAGCGACGAGGGTCCACAAAAGCATCATCCGGATCCATATACCTCATGACCCACGGATCGTCTATACGATGACCCGCGCGATCTGGATCCCGCTCAATAGGCACATGCAGATCAGGATGACGAGCAAGCGAATATCGCATATCATGCAGAGAGTTCCCAAGGGCACTAATCTGCAGAGTGGTACGGTAATCCTGCTGCGTCCAGCGATCATCCTCAACAGCAAAGCGATCGCGAAGCATAGTCTGAATAGACTCCAGGGTGGCAGGAGGAGGAGGTGCATCCTGACCAAAAGGAGGAGCGTCAGGCTCCTCATCATTAGAATGCTCAGAGGCCTCAGGAGAGGCGACAACTGCCTGAGTACGACGTGCCTTGGACAAGAAAGCAGGAGCAGGCAAGAATGGACAGTCATGAAGAGGAATGATAAATGCACGAAAAACCATAGGAAGATATAAAGGATAAACCAACGCCCTTGGTTTCTTCCTACTATTTATCATCCAATCCATCATTGTCCTAGGAAGATTGAATGGAATACGATAATGGAGATGATATAAGGCAGAGATCTCAAAGTATGTAACTTCATCAGTTGATCCAGCCTTGGGTAAAATGGTGTTAAAAACCATTCGATGAAGCTCATAGAAGTAGGGGTTGAGATGCTTAGCCATAAGCTTGCGAGGACTTATGTTAGGAGCACATAATTCCTCCTTGAATCCTTCAAGAGAAGTATCGCCAACAAATTGAAATTGACGTGCTTCCACAAGTTTATCCCAAGCATCAAGATTAACAAGTTCAAGAAACTCCCCCAACTCCGAATCATTGAAGGCGATATCAATACCGGCAACCCGGGAGTAGATGTGGGTTGCGTCAAAAGTCAAATTGCAATAAAACATTTGGATTGCACTACGGTAGATGACAAAATTTGAAGCAACTAAAGCATTCAAACAAAGATCACGGAATAAAGACTCATATTGAGCAAATATGGTGAAGTTTATGGGATGGCCCCCAAACACCGGACGAGTTCTAAAATCGCTAAACCATTCATTTGAGGCTTCTAGCGATACAAATAGACGGTCGTCGTAAGTGTTTGGGTCATCGGGACTCGGTGGATTGAACAATGGATGAAGGGGGTGTTGTTCATCTACTTGTTCAATCGGAGGAGGAGGATTCGAAGAGGAAGCACTCTCGGTTCGGACCCTCTTCCCACGATTGGGCAAGCGTGGAGCCATTTGCAAGAAAATTTGATAACTTGAAATGGAGAGAAAAGGAGAGTTATACCTGAAAATAATGTCAAACAGTTGAAGAGAACGTTGAAAAACCCCTTTCCCTTGATTTTGAGGAGAAATAGAGCCCTCTAGGTCAAGAACTAGGGTTAGGGTTTGGAAGGAAGAAGATGGAAGAGGTGGAGAAGAAGGAAATATGGGAGGAAAGAGAGGGAATCCCGAAATAAAATAGGGCTTGGTCTTTGGTCGGGTGAAATATTGACTGTAGGATTAGAATTGATCCAACGGCAGAGCCAGATCCCGACCCTGGAACCTAGGGACCGAACTCGGCCCGAACTCTGATAGGAGCAGAGTTCGGCCCGAGTTCTGGATCAATGGTCCAGAACAGAACATAGGCTAAAAATGAAGAAAAAGTTGAAGTATATCAAGAAATGATAATCAAGAACAACAAAGAAAAAGTTTAAGAGTTAAACAAAAGATATTGAGGACAACAAAGAGTGTAAAATAGATAGAGAGGTACACAGAAAACAGAATGAACTTTTAGAAAATATCAATTAGGCAATATTAAATCGAAACGAGCCATATAATAAATAAGGATATATACTGTGGTTCAATAGTCCAATTTTGCCATGGGTTAGCTGCAGGGGCCGGATCCCAGCTAGCGGTAGTCCTGAGGACTAGTGCACCGTGTCGCTTAGGCTTTTACGCCTTGTTGTCAAAAGGACCCTTTCGGCTTGTACCCATACCAAATTCTTCGTAAAAGAATCACAATATACTCGATATTTACGCAGGTGAGTTTCAATTTATGACTGCTTCATCTAAGATTCCAAGTTCACGACAAAGAAAATTGAAGCGCTCTTCGGATAGTAGCTTAGTAAAGAAATCTGCCAGCTGATGATCAGTGTCAATAAATTCTAAGTTAATCGTGCCATTTTGCTGATGATCACGCAAAAAGTGGTGTCTGATCTCAATGTGTTTAGTGCGTGAGTGGCATACAGGGTTCTTAGTCAAATTGATGGCACTAGTATTGTCACAGAATATAGGAATATGCATGAAAGATAACTTATAGTCTTCCAGGGTTTGCTTCATCCACAGAATTTGTGCACAACAACGCCCAGCTGCTATGTATTCAGCTTCTGTTGTGGATAGTGCAACAGAGTTCTGTTTCTTGCTAAACCAGGAGACTAAAGCTTTTCCTAATAAATGACACGTGCCGCTCGTACTTTTACGGTCGACCTTGCATCCAGCGAAGTCAGCATCGGAGTAACCAATAAGATCAAATGATGTTGACTTGGGATACCATAGGCCTACTGTAACCGTACCCTTAAGGTATCTAAAGATACGCTTAACCGCGGTCATGTGTGATTCCTTAGGATTAGCTTGATATCTAGCACATAGGCAAACACTGAACATGATATCGGGACGACTAGCAGTTAAATAAATTAAGCTGCCTATCATACCTCGATACTTACGTTGATCAACATGTTTGCCGCTCTCATCTGGTTCGAGTTTGGTTGAAGTGGCCATTGGCGTGCTGATTGGTTTGATGTTGTCGAGATCGAACTTCTTCAGCATGTCCTTGGTGTACTTTGATTGGCAGATGAAAGTTCCATTAGCCAGTTGTTTTACTTGCAGACTAAGAAAGTAGTTGAGCTCTCCCATCATGCTCATCTCAAATTCCGTCTGCATACACTTGGCAAATTCTTGACAAAGAGTTTCATCAGTAGACCCAAAAATAATATCATCAACATAAATCTGAATTAATAGAATGGTGTCTTTGAAAGATTTGATAAACAGTGTAGTGTCAATTTTCCCTTTAGAAAAACCTTTCTCAAGCAAGAAGCTGCTTAGCCTTTCATACCAAGCTCTGGGGGCTTGTTTAAGACCATAAAGCGCTTTCTTCAGCTTGAACACGTGGTCGGGAAATTTGTGATTTTCAAAGCCAGGGGGTTGTTTGACATAAACTTCCTCCTTAATAAAGCCATTCAAGAAAGCACTTTTAACATCCATTTGAAATAATTTAAAGTTCTGATGATTGGCAAAAGCACAAAGCATCCGAATGGATTCTAGTCTAGCAACAGGAGCATATGTCTCATCGTAGTCGATACCTTCCTTTTGGTTGTATCCTTGAGCTACTAGACGAGCTTTGTTACGTGTGACTGAACCATCTTTATTTACTTTGTTTCTAAACACCCATTTGGTACCAATTATTGAGTGATTAGCCGGTTTAGGAACTAGTTCCCATACTTGGCTTCTCTCAAATTGGTTGAGTTCTTCTTGCATAGCAGAGATCCAAAATTCATCAGTAAAAGCTTCAGAAATGTTTTTAGGCTCTACTTGTGAAATGAAGGCAGTGCTAGCAACAGAGTCTCTTAAGGATGATCTAGTAGTAACTCCACGTGAAACTTCACCTATGACTGAATTTTCTGGATGAGAAGGTTTGAAAGAGAATTTCTTAGGCAAACCCTCCAGAGAATTAGTTTCAGTTGAAGTATTCATTGGAGTAGAGGAAGTTGATGGCACAACATCATCATCAAGAGCACTTACTGCACTGTTGTCTTCATCAAAAGTCACATTAGTTGACTCCTCCACAATAAGTGAGCGTTTATTGAAAACTCTATATCCCTTACTCTTCGCAGCATAACCAAGAAAGATACCATCGTCAGCTTTGGCATCAAATTTGCCTAAGTTGTCTTTGGTGTTAAGGATAAAACACCTGCAGCCAAAAACTCTAAAATAAGAAACATTTGGGGTTCTCCCAAACCAAAGCTCATAGGGTGTTTTCTTCGAAATAGGACGAATAAGCACCCTATTCAAAATGTGGCATGCTGTACTTACAGCCTCTGCCCAAAAATATTTCGGAAGAGAAAATTTATTCAACATGACTCTAGCCATATCGCCAAGAGTCCTATTCTTCCGCTCCACAACACCATTTTGTTGATGAGTTCTTGGACAAGAAAATTCATGATCAAAACCATTTGTATTACAAAAACTTTCAAAATCTGAATTTACGAATTCGCCTCCATGATCACTTCGGATTCGAGTAATCATGTAGCCTTTTTCGTTTTGAACTTTATTTACAAAAACTTTGAAAACAGAAATAGCATCGCTCTTATTAGCGAGAAAGAAAACCCAAGTAAATCTCGAAAAATCATCAACAATAACAAATGCATAAAGTTTGCCACCAAGGCTAGCTATTCTACTAGGACCAAATAAATCCATATGAAGTAATTGCAAGGGTCTAGTAGTGCTTACAGAGTTGATGGAATGAAATGAGGATTTAGTTGCCTTGTTTAGTTCACATTCGGCACATACCGTGTCCTTTTTGAATGTGATGTCAGGCAATCCTCTCACTAGCTTCTTGGTAGAAAGCCTGGATATAGCATCCATGTTGGCATGACCGAGACGCTGGTGCCAAAGTAGTCGTTCGTCTTTGTGGGCATATAAACATCTACCTGCATGGTTAGTATTTATAGAGAGATAGAAAATATAGATATTGTCCTCTCTTTTCCCTTCAAAAGCAATGTCTCCTGTTGACCTATCGTAGATATAGCAACAGTTTTGTCCAAAGTTAATATCATATCCATGATCAGCAAGATGGCTAATGCTGAGCAGGTTATGCTTTAACTCGGTCACTAGGCAGACATCCTTTATAACAGGGGAAGGAGGATGACCAATGATACCGTTACCTATTATGTGCCCTTTGAGATTGTTACCGAAGGATACGTATCCTTCTCTTTTCATCGATAGTGATGCAAAAAGATTTGCGTCTCCCGTCATATGTCGCGAGCATCCACTATCGAGAATCCACTTACTCTCAGTTGAGGAGGGAAGGTCCACCTACATCAAGAGTAGATGTGACCTTTGGTACCCATTTTCTTGAGGGTCCTGAAAAGTTAGTTTTTGGAAACCAAGCATATATTTTCTTGTCTACCAGTCTTCTAACTCTACACTGTGGTGAGATGTGTCCATGTGTTCCACAGTAAGTACAGATAGCATTTTTATTTATACTGGGAGCATGAGAATGATATCTATAAGCAACAGGATGAGGATGATATGGAGAGTTAGCATGGTAATGATGACTATGCATAGAGTGAGTGGCATGATGATGATGTCTGTGTGTCATAGCATGATGATATTTACTGTGAGGAGTGGCATGCTGAAATTGTCTATATGGCATAGTGTGATGCTGTGGCATGACATGATGATTTTGCTTATGTGGCATAACATGATGATTTTGTCTACGTGGCATGGCATGTTGATGTGGTATGGTATGATGACTTTGTCTATGTGTAGAGTGATATTGGTTGTGTCTTTGTGCAGTATGATGAGTATGAGGAGTATTCTTACGTGCACGTGGTTTATAAAAGTTTGTGTATATAAATGCATGGTTATGTGCTGCATGAGAGTGACGTGGTTGACTAGCATGAGTGGTGTTGTGCTCATATGATTGGGTTTGAGGTTTAGCAACCTGTTTTCCCAATTTGGTTTCTAATCTTTTAGAAACAGCTTGCAATTCATCAACCTTAATATTCAAGCCATATATTTTAGTCATAGAGATTTTGTGTCTACTCTTTTCTTCAGCAAGCAACGTGTTGAGAGTAGTGATTTCTTGAGTTTGTTGCTCAATACGTGTTTCAGCATCGTGTAAGCTTAATTTAAGTTTGGATACTTCATCAGTGTCATTTGTGGGTGATGTGTTTCTAACATTATCAAGAAGTAAAGAAATTCTTTGTATCTTATCTTCTAGACTTTTGATTTTGTCCTTGGCATGCTTGTATTTACCGATAACCTTTTTATGATCATCAAGTAAATCGGTGAAAGCATCGCCAAGTTCATCAAAAGAGAAGTCATCTAAAGTTTCGTTTGATACCTTGGTGGAATTTGCCATGAGGCACACATTTGCTTTGTCTTGAGGAGAGTTCTTTTCTTCCTCGGAGTCACTTGCTTCGCTTTCATGCCAAATGCTTGTGTTGGCATACCTTTTTGATGAGTTCTTCTTATAGGGCTTCTCGTAGCGGTTGCTCTTCTTTACGAATGGACAGTCTCTTCGGACGTGTCCAGTCTTTTTGCAACCATAGCAGGTTGGCTCTTCTTCATCATCTTCTTGTGGTTCCTTCTTTCTTTGATTGAAGCGAAGGAATTTTTTGAAGTTACGTACCATGAGAGCTTTTTCTTCATCATCTGAGTTATCGTCTTCAGTCTCATCGTGATCAACCTTTTGTCGATGAGCTTTGAGTGCGATCTCCCTGGTCTTCGGAGCAGGCTCTTCGAAGTCCTTGAGGTCAAGCTCGTGAGTCATAAGCTTGCCCATCAAAGTCTCCATAGACATAGTTGTGAGATCGTTTCCTTCTATGATGGCTGTCACCTTAGGGTTCCAAATCTTTGGTAACCCTCTGAGTAGCTTGCGGATCTTCTCATGGTTTGAGTACTGCTTACCAAGCGAGGATAACGGGTTGATGATGTCGAGGAATCTTGTAAACATTTGAGTGATCGTCTCATTTGGCTTCATCTTGAAGGCTTCGTACTCTTGAGTGAGACGGCTTATCTTTGATTCCTTGACTTGAGTGGTTCCTTCATGCGTCACTTCTAGAAGTCTCCATACTTCATGAGCAGTGGTGCATGTAGAGACCCTGTTAAACTCGTTCCTGTCTATAGCACAGAATAAAGCATTAATAGCCCTAGCATCTAGACTTGCCTGTTTCTTCTCCTCGACAGAATATTTGTCGTGTGGTTTCTCAGTGAGGTCACCATCGACAACTATTCTGGCGGGCTTTTTGTAACCGTCAGTTACGACAGTCCACAGGTCAAAGTCTAGAGACTTCAGATAAAAACTCATCCTTGTTTTCCAATATGTATAGTTAGTCCCATCAAATAGGGGAGGCCTATGAGTGGACTGACCTTCACCATGATTGGAGATCAAGGATTGTGTGGTTGCCATGGATCAGCTCTTAGGATGTTAGTCCTTATAAAGAGAACAGAGCTCTGATACCAATTGAAGAACAGTTTGGCAACTCTAAAGGGGGGGTGAATAGAGTTTATATATATATATAATGACCAATTAAAAATTAACTCTTTCACTAGCAATGAATAATCAGAGTAAAATACGGAATGTAAATGAAAGACAAGAGAGCATACGCAAACACAGCAATTTTAACCTGGTTTCCCTCGTGGAGGACTAGTCCAGGCCTGAGAACTCTAGCTCAGGATTAAATCCACTATTTGTGAAATAGTAGCTTACAACCCGTGCCTTTACTTCAGAAGAGCACGTCAACTTCTTACAGAGAATCGCAGTGGCGATTGCTTGGAATTGTCCAAGCGACTTCTTCACTCTTGCACAAGAATCCTAACTGAGAGATGCTGAGCACTCGAGACTTAGGAGGCTTGTGGCTAGTAGATGGGAAGGGTATATCTTATTGAGCTTGTAGGAGAGAAGAGAAGAGAAGATTGAGTGATTCAAAATGAGAGAATTCATGCCCTATTTATACTGATTTTTGAGGCAGAATTCGGCCAGAATTCGGGTAGGAAAATTCAAAAATTTGGCCGTTGGACAGCTAGCAACCAGCTAACCCTAAAATTAGGGTTCCTGATTTCTAGGGGACAGAGTTCGGCCCGAACTCTGTGTGGAGGCAGAGTTCGGCCCGAACTCTGTCTCCAGAGCACAGAGTGGTTTAAATGGGACCATTGGGCAATTTCTGGTTTAGTGGAGCTTGGGATTATTGGGTAGGTTTATAGTCTAAGTTTCAAAGAGCTCAGCATTACTCAGAGTACATACTTCTAGACTCAATAAAAAGTAAAAGTACAGACTCGAAAATATACTGAGAGTCGGAAACTGAGCTGTCATCTGTCCTGCACTGAAAGCAGACGTCGTGTGTCGTATTGAATTTATACAGATATTATTTAGTCAATGTAGTTAATATCTGGTTGACTGTGACTTTGTGTCAACAATAGACTGGGAAGGTGATATACGATGAGATAACCATGGGACTATTCAGATAACCAGGTTACAACCCGTAAACCAAACAAGGACCAGGGTTGTAACCCTTCGTCTGAACAGAACTTGGTTTCTCCTACCATTTATCGACAAGATAAAAATAAGAAATCAGGACAAGTAACATTCTTATACAGGATCAAGACAAGACTTGCACTGAGTAGACTCCATCCATTCAATCACGACCAATTATTGCCTACAGATTTCTATATTAACTAACTAGGGTTATCACAAGCCTAGTTACTAGCAATATGCAATGAGATTGTTCCACCGTCACAAGCTCTGCAGACCCTCCAGGTTATCCAGGCGACATTTAGTACAATAAGGGTGCAACACATGATAGTATGCTAAAAATGTGCCCTACTCGTCGACAGGCTACAAGTCCACATGCATGCCCAGATAACGGGATTGCCTGTAACTGGAAAATCTCTTATGAACTACTTGTTTATTCTAGTCATTAGCCTAGCCCGATTCAATATGACTCCCTGACCGTAGGAAATCAGGAATTCATGTCCTAGACATGATACAAGACTAGACTGTAGCTTATACAAGCACATTCAATACAAACACCCACGGTGTCCGGATACTAATTAATTCTTGTCAGGAATGCGCCATGACGGGCAACTATCATTATCATTATTACTTATCAAAAGTGCGCCACGACGGGCCACTATCATGAATTATCATGTCAAGTTATCACTGTCAATTATCATGGCAAGTTCATCATGTCAAGTTCATCATGTCAAGTTCATTGTCAAGGGTGCACCACTACGGGTCACTGTCGTGTCATGTCATTTATCAATGAAGGAAGAAACTTGCACAATTAAATAATAATATATTTATAATATATACGTTCTTGAAGCTAAGGAGAAACTCTACAACTTTCATGTTGGGAGTGGGAAGAAATTTTGACCACAATTCAGGCAAATAAAATATTTAAACAATCAAAGTGGGCCCCATGTGGCCCAAAAGTGGGAGAACAAACATGCAGCAAAAGAGAGTGGGAGGCCACCCATGCTGCTCCAAATTTATTTAAATGAAATCAGTTAAACATTTAAGGCCAGCAAGCCATATGCGGCTAGCATACAATTGTGCATGCGACCAAGTGTGGGATGCCATCCATGCGGCCATACAATAGCTCGTGCGGACAGAAAATAACTGAAGGGGCCATGCGGCCAAGGATGGGTGGGAGGCCATGCGGCTCAAAAATTAAATGCCAGCAAGAAATATTCCTGCAATCAGAAAGACAAAGAGCGTGGGACCTGCAATAAATACAAGCTTCCACTTTGCAAGCAAAACAATTAAAAAGGGCACGTGGCCAAACAATTATTATATACAATATAAGATGCCATGCAAGTATATAAGGCCATACGGCCAAAATCCTCATGCGGCCAACAATTTGAAAATTGATGCCATGTAAAAATAGTATAAGGCCATGCGGCCAAAATGATTGGTTGGCCATGCGGCTAGAAATGTGCATGCTAACCTGAGGCCAAGGAAATGCCAAGGCCATGCGGCCATAACATTAATTTTTGGTCATGCGGCCAACAATGCAGCCAGCTGCCAACCCCTTGCATTGCTTACAATACAAGCCTATGCGGCCACTAAAATTAAATGTACATGCGGCCATAACATTAAGGCTAGCCATATGCGGCCATAAATGTCTGCTGCTTGTTGCAACTAAGCAATGCCACAAGCTAAAGGCAACTAAGTATTAAATAATGCAAAAGCTAATCATTACTAAGGCATGCAAGCTTATTAATTCCCATGCGTGCAAGCTAAATGATTACCAAGGCATGCTAACTAAAACTATTACTAAAGCATGCTAGCTAAATGCCATGCAATAATTAATACATGCAACTACTATGCATGCAACAAATTAATACATGGCCATGCGGCTACAACATGGCTTAGGCCATGCGGCCAACCATGGAAAAAAGGTCATGCGGCCACTAAATTTATATGCGGCCAAAGAAGATTCCAAAGTTGATGCATGCAACATAAATTGCATGGCCATGCGGCCAAAAGTTCTGACTAAGGCCAATAATTACTAGTTGGCCATGCGGCCAAAAGTACAACAATGCATGTGGACATGCAAAATATTGTACGTGGCCCAAAAATGCAAACTCACTGCTAACAATCTCATGCGGCCCACAAACTATTAATTGCAAGCAACTAATGCATGTGGCTCAAAAATACAAACAAGCATGCAGCTCCAAAAATACAAATAATGGTTTTCCACAGAGACTATGTCCATAAAAAATACCATGGCCTCCATTTTCCACCAACTACAACAGGAACCCAAATCCAGACTTCCATGGGTCAAATTTGGGTAAAATAAAATTCTCTACAACCTGGAACCACAAGTTTACCAAAATATGCAAGTTTAACAGATCAAATCCCATGAAAACCGAATTTGCTTCCAAGTTAGATCTACAACAATCTATCCATCAAAATAGAAAACTCCAAGTTCTAAACATACTTAGAATGGAGCAAGGAAGAGAATGGAACAAACGAAATTGAAATAATCCAACATTTGGCAAGGTGTACTTGCCTTGGGCTGGAGGAAGAAGATGAAGATGGAAATAAAAATAATGGAGGAGAGAGAGAGTGGTAGGTGGCTTATATAACAAGCCCAAGCAATCTCCACCATTCATTCCTCTCCACTCAATCTAAACCATACACCTCTCTCATAAAGAACCAAACTAAACCAAACTAAGTCCAAGTCAAAGTTAAACCAAACCCAATAAAACCAAATCCAAGTTAAACCAAGCTACGAAAACCCTGCACTTCGAAAAATTATAAAATATCACGCAAATCGATAAATACGAAATATGGTTCAAATAAACACGTATTCGTATAAAATACCGATACAGTGAGACGGGTCTCACAACTCTCCACACCTTTGAAAAATTTTGTCCTCGAAATTTCCTGAGGCTAGTCGAGCAAGATAGCAAAACAAAAGCTCCAGGAAACTCAAAAATCTCAATAAATCAAGCATGGCATATAAGTAAAGTAAAACAATCAGTAATGTAATTAAATGAGTAAGCGGTAAATAAATGCACAAGAACAAATACAATCGTGATCAAGAAGGGCTGGAGGTATATGGATCAATATGTCTCCTGAGACCGTTGTGTAGGAACCAACGTCCTTGCTGGCCAAAGCTAACTCTCAAAAATGGATAAAAGTCAAGCCTCAAGGTAAGTCGGTACCAATGACTTAGTTCAAGACAAGACTCTACCTAGGACGTGTCATCGTAGTTGAAACAGATGCATGAATTTTATCACCTGTTTCAAGATATGAAGATAGAAGCGACTGGCTGATCGGAATGGACTGACATCTCTGTCTGCATGCTGAGACTGATCCTCCATAACTGGCCTGGCTAAAGAATGCTAAGCTGCCCTCGGCAAAACACGAACAAGATAATCAGAAGGATCAAGAACAGTGCCCTTGAAAGTTGAAGGACACAAGATCAAATTATGGGAACAGGAATAATCAATGATCAAAACAGATATCAAGTCAAGTATCAGAGGTAGAGAATAATTCGAAGGAGATCAATAAGGATAATCGTGGTTGAGTTATCTAAACATGGTAAACCCCCACAATTCTGAAAATCGAGACCTGTATGGGCCACCACTACGACCATGTCACGTCCCAGAACCAGAATACCGGAGAGCGGGGGCAGACATAGCCAGCTACGCAATCCCAAAGTACGTTAATACTCTGAATTCACGTATAAGCTGTCAAGAGATGGGGGTTACTCTACAAGCCATCAGTCAATCCTATGGTTTAACAATCCTAGGTATCTCAATCACATACAATTATACAAGAGCAAAGAGTACGATCATCATACCTACAATAGTAAGGCGTCCCGAACCATATATACATGAAAGATCATGAAGCCAGTACCACAAAACTGAGGACTAGCTAGAGTATTAGTCGTACATGATAAGGAGTAGCTATAGTCTAGAATACACATATCATGTTTATGCCCGTAGGCTACAGTATCAAGGAAAATACCAAAACACGAGCTAGACACGTGCTCGGGGCTAAACGTTACAAGAGGAGAATTTACATATCAGTGGAAGAATGAAGAAGAAATCCACTGAGGCAATCTGGTGCTCCGGCTGGTCACCGTCGAGTAGATGGTGCGGTAGATCCTTCGGGCTCTTATATCAGAACCTGGCCATGCAAAACCAGTGGGATCAGACCCCAAATAGCAAGTACCACAAAGGAGGCCGAACTATGAACTTAAAACCAGCAATCATAGACAATCAATCAGGGAGAGAAAGCAATAAGTAAAAGAGGGTCGAGATTCGTACAGTACCAATACACTTATCCCGAACATAGGAAGACAGTAAGTAAATCATCATTTGACATAAAATAAACTGGAGAACATGTTAAATAAATAGAGCTAGGCAATATACGAAGAAAGGACAAAGGTACTGTTCCGAAAGCCAGGTTACAACCCTTAAACCAAACAAGGACCGGGATTATAACCCTTCGCCTGAACAGAACTTGATCTCTGATCATTTATTGCTAGAGGTGACAATCATTAAGTGACAGTGAGAGAGTGACAATACATTAGAGTGACAATCATTGCCACCATTATCCTGGAACAATTAAGAACTGGATCTAGCCAAGACTTAGACTGGGAAGGTGATATACGATGAGATAACCATGTGACTATTCAGATAACCAGGTTACAACCCGTAAACCAAATAAGGACCGGGGTTGTAACCCTTCGTTTGAACAGAACTTGGTTTCTTCCACCATTTATCGGCAAGATAAATATAAGAAATCAGGACAAGTAACATTCTTATACATGATCAAGATAAGACTTGCACTGAGTAGACTCCATCCATTCAATCACGGCCAATCATTGCCTACGGCTCTCTACATTAACTAACTAGGGTTATCACAAGCCTAGTTACTAGCAATATGCAATGAGATTGTTCTACCGTCACAAGCCCTGCAGACCCTCCAGGTTATCCAGGCGACATTTAGTACAATAAGGGTGCAACACATGACAGTATGCTAGAAATGTGCTATACTCGTCGGCAGGCTACAAGTCCACATGCATGCCCAGATAACGGAATTGCCTATAACCGGGAAATCTCTTATGAACTACTTGTTTATTCTAGTCATTAGCCTAGCCCGATTCAATATGACTCTCTGACCGTGGAAAATCAGGAATTCATGTCCTAGACATGATGCAAGAGTAGACAGTAGCTTATACAAGCACATTCAATATAAACACCCACGTGTCCGGATGCTAATTAATAATTGTCAGGAGTGCGCCATGACGGGCCACTATCATTTGTAGGAGCGTAAAAAGTTCTCCTCAAAAAGGAGTTGGAATGACAGCCATTTCACTCAAAGATGACTCCCTTTACGCCACAGAGGAGGACAGTCACTTTACGCCTGTGCCAGATTGATGGTTTTACTCTCGGGTCTAGACCGATGGCACTTTACGCTGATGACAAGCCAACTGCTCCTTTTACGCTAACTCAAGGCTGTCTAGTCTCGTATTTAATACAGAATCTGACATGGAGATATTAATGATGGCATTTACCACAGTATCCAAAGGAACTTGTCTCATACAAAGACCTTTTTTGTCGTTTATATGGATCGAGCTACCTTACGCTCACTATTTGGTTTCTTTTACGTACGGAGTTCTACATGAGTTCTTACGCTCATCAGACAATGTGTGCGTAAAGTCTATTTGAGCTAGTTTTACGCTCAAGGTTATTTAATAACCACTTTACGCGAGAAGCCTATGACAGAGCTATTTTACCCTCATCCTAACGTTTTACGCTTAGGGGATGTTGAGGCTATTTTTACGCCCTATTCCTTCTGGCCAGTTTGGAACGTGGTTTGCCTACATGGCCTTCATGCCACAGATTTCGAAGAACGTGTGTACGTGTATCCTATTTTCACTACTATAATGGGACACGTGTCAACATACGCAGAAGGTGAGTCTGATCATGGGTGGCGGTTGCTAGCGTAAAGGCTGATTTTGATGCCTTTTTACGCACAGAAGCCCCAGTCTATAAATAGACAGATTTTTCTCATACTCGAGGACGACAAGAGGAGATATACACACACAAAGACAAGAAGAGAATACAGAAAGATCAGAGCCCAGAGACTTTGAATATCAAGGAGCATTCATCTTCAACTTTTCTTCAAGGACAGAGTGAAGCTAAGCAGGAAAGCATTCTATCTCGCCATTAGTGCCCAAGTGTTGTCGATACCTTTCTGGCGTCTTAGTTCTTCCAGTTGTTCACTTTCCAGCAGTGATCTTCATCATCATCGTATAGTCCACGGAACAAAGTGATCATTTACAAGATCAGACTTCTATAACAATACTCTCCAGAATCAAATTTGTATTCTCTTGTACTTTTTCTCGTTTTTCTTTCAAAGACAATTTTGTTAAGGAAAACAAAATGGCGACTTTGATGGGGACGACCTTCTCCTCTGACGAGGAGGCAATTCTCAATATGATGATGCGTCGATTGGATCGACAAAGAAGACTCTGGTTGTAAACTTCGACCAGACTGCTTACGAAGAAATGCTCCGAACTGGGGGTAGTTCTCGCTACTCCAACGTTCAAAAGTCTCGTAAAGCACGAAAAGTTTGGATTCCCAAATCCAAAACGGCTTTGAATCTCTCTGTGGCTGTTGACAGCAAGGGAATTCTTCCCTCTCCTGAAGTAAAGGCTCCCATCTGTGATGAGGCAGTCTCTACTCCAGTGATACACCATGGGCGTAAAGATATGTCTTCCGTTTGTAACGTGGCAGACATACGTCCCAGGCGTAAAAACCAGGCTACGCACTCTATGCGTAAGAATCAGGTTTCTCTTCCTGAGTGTGAAAATATGTCTCCCGTCTGTGACGTGGTAGACCCACAAAACTTATGCTCCATGCGTAAAGAAAGATCTCCCGTCTGTGACGTGGTAGATAAAAACTTACGCTCCATGCGTAAAGAAAGATCTCCCGTCTGTGACGTGGTAGATAAAAACTTACGCTCCATGCGTAAAGAAAGATCTCCCGTCTGTGACGTGGTAGATAAACAAGTTTTACGCTCCACGCGTAAAGGTAAATCTCCTGTCTATGACAGTGTAGATATTATTCATCATGATGTTTTTACATCTGAAATGAATTTACCCAAACGCATATAGCGTAAAAATGTGGTTGAGCCACAGCCTTGCCATACTGCTTTACGCAAGGTTCCAAACCTACAAGTTTTACGCAATGAAAGCGGAGGTCTTTGTGCTAAAAAATTGCCAGATTTACACACACGGCTTCAAATGCGTAAAAATGTACAATTTGGTTCGGCGATCACAGCTAGTAATCTTCTTTACACACAGGGGACTAAACGTTTTTCTATCCCAAATATAATAAAGAAGACTACTATTTCTTCTCCTTCTGATTTACGTGAGTTGCTGATGCAAAAGCGTAAGAACAGACAATCTTTTGTGATATTCCCTCAAAGAAATCATCACAGTGAGTGTCACCAGGTTGTGATCAACTGTTGCTGCTCGATTGCAAAACGATCAATTTTTGATCGATTGAGTATCAATCCATCTCTACAACAAGATGATGAGTTGCCATATGCATCAGTCAACATGGCATCCCACACTAACAGAGAACGACGTCCTAGACGAAACACATCTCAAACTCCAGGTCAACAATAATTCAACAGGCTTCTTGATTCCTTTGAAGGAGTATATCAGAATACTCGGTCAAGAAGACAGAGACAGTTACAGACTTCTGATTCTAAAGCTGGGGGTACTCAATCCTTTGAGTCTGAGACCGATAGTGTTGATTCATATCTCTATACAAATCCTTCTATATCTTCAAGGGAGGTGGAATCCTACACTATTAGAGATGAACCAGAGACGTCTTCTGCTAATACAGAACAACGTCTCACTGCAGTTGAGCAATCATTGAAGGATATGCTCACCATGATGCACAATATGCATTAAATGATGACTCAACAGACTACTCAACCGACAGTGGTTACACCAGTACAAGAAAGTCAGGGGGTTGATATACCCTTGAATGCTCAAGAGCCAGCGGTAAACCAAAACTCTGCATCTCCAGACCCCATCACTCCAGAGGATGTACCGCCTCCAGTCGGAGTTACGGTACTCCCAGCGACTACTCAATCAAATGTGCTTCCTCAAACTGGTGAAGCTATTCAAACAGTGCGTGAACTCAAGGCACAGTTTGAAGTTTTGAAGCACAAGGATCAGCTGCAGAGGTTAGGGATCAAGCAACCTTATCCTCCCCATTGGAATGATGTACCCTTTCCACCAAAATTCAAGCCACAATCGATGGTGTTGTTTGATAGAAGGGATTCTCCCAGTCAGTATATCAATTACTTTGATATTATGACTGTACATTTGCAGAAAAATGATGCTCTTCTCACTAGAGTATTCATCGGATGCTTGACGGGTTCAGCTTACGACTGGTATCGTAGTTTACCCGACAACTGCATTTCGTCTTTTGACGAATTCAGAGCAATGTTTCTTTCTCGGTTCTATGAGGGAGGAATGGACATGAACATGTCCTCCTTAATAGAGATCAAGCAAAAGGAGAAAGAAGATACTCGAACGTTTATTGAACGTTTCCGACAAGCTACTTTGAAGATGCCTCCCGGTATGCCAGACTCAGCATTGATCGACACATGCAAGATGAATCTGCGACCGTCTATCGCTGTCTTCACAGGTTTCCAATTCACAGATTAGGCCTCATTCATTATAGCAGCAGTTTCTGCCGAAACCAATGGCGGGTTGGCTTGTGAACATGGGATGATCTTCGCCTCAGAAGATAGAGGAAAGAAAGGAAATCCTGATATTTCTGGCAATCGCAATACCAAAGGAAAGGATACCCTTATGGTTAATCTTTCCAAGAACAAAGCAACGCCGAATAATCAAGAATCTTCCAGGCCGAAAGAAGAATATTCTTTCGATGAAAGCGATATCCCGGGGATATTCCAGTGTCTGGTCAAAAGTGGCAAACTCCAGATCCCGGAGCCAAGAAGACCTAATGAGGTGGATTTGACTGATAATCCCAAATATTGTATCTATCATAGATACGTAGGTCATCCTACAAGGGCTTGCTATGTCCTTAAAAAGAAGATTCAGGATCTGATCAATGCTGATGCCATCACTTTAACTAACGATGAGCATACAGTCACGACTAACATGATCTCTCTTCAATTTGGAGACTTTCTTCCCCAACAAGTCTCAGATGGGATTATTCCAATTCCAAAGGCGATGATGAAAATCGTGAATATCCCGCCTGCCGGAAAAGGGAATAAAGGACTGCTGCCTCTCACCTTAAAGAATGGTGAAATTATGTGGGTACATCCTGACTTAGTACCTAAAATGGAAAATGAAGGGAGAGCTTCAAAGTCTAAAACAGGTAAGAAAGTTAGAACTTGCAACATAATTTCTCATGTTATTCCAGATTCTGAGGACCTGGATGATAGCCCATCAACGATTAATCGGAAACATGGTGATCAGATTATAAAAGATGTAAATATTAATCATGCTGTACTCTTTGATATCAATGAAGATTTCCTTTCCGAGTATATGGCTGACAAGTTTATCAAAAGAATGGCTTTATCACCTGACAGTCGAAGCCATCAACACAAAGACAACCTGAGCACAGAAGACTCCTTATATATCGACTATAAGGAAAATTCCCTTCCTCTTCCTGTTGATGTTGGACCATATGCTCAAAAGTTCTTAACACCTTCTCTCTATCTTCTTCCTGTAGCTGCTGCGTCACAAGCCTGCGTAACTTATAGACGCCTTGAAGAATTTTACTTTTTGGTTCCGTCTGATAAGAAGAACAAACGTCAAATTGTGTTCGGATTAGCCAGAAATATCCCTGTTGTTCAAACAGATAACCTGAGGGATAGAAATAAAGGAAAGATCCGAATTGACAGATATAGTCAGTAATCTATCAAGATCATCCAGAATATGGGATATGATTTGAAGACTATGCAAGGTCTCAATCAAGGCAAGGGTATGCGATTGTCGTTATGTGGTGATTCGTTTTACCAGAAAACTCGTCATGGATTAGGATATGATCCGTCTTACATACCTAATGATGATATACAAGAAAAAATCTCTTCCAACTCTTCACAATCCTCGGATTCAGAAGAAATATAATTCAACGGCATTAGGAATTCCGTTTGTTCCTTTGTCAGTGACATTGATCTTTTTATTCCTCAGCCACCAAAGTTTGGTTAAGCTGATTACCTATTTCTTCAGACAGAAAATCTTAATCTCCTCGGATTTGTTATTTATTATGTCCTCATGACCTCTGAGTAAATACCTTATCTACTTATGTTTCCTATCTATCATGTCAATATTACCTCTGAATAGATATTAATCCATTTTTCTTGAGTTACTACGATCTATCATGTTCATATTACCTCTGATAGCATCGTACACTCTAAAAAAATGGATTCACAATCTATCACGTCCATACTACCTCTGATAGTGTTGTACATTTTGAAACGGAGACCCACAACCTATCATGTCCATATCACCTCTGATAGTATTGTGTATCTTGAAAGCAGAAAACTAGATCTATTATCTATCATGTCCATAATACCTCTGGATAGATATAATCTATTTGAGTTTAGAAGACTTATCATGTCCATATTACCTCTGGTAATTGTTTTCTATCTCATTCCTATCGTTTGATCTCCAAAACAAATGATAGTATCATAAAATAAAACATTTTCATCATATTCAGAAGACAATACAGAATGAAAAGAGACAAAGAAAGTAAACAATTCAAATAGCTTTCACTTTTGTCTATGGTGGAGCAGAGATGTCGTGGAGAAGCTTTTGCAGCTCTGCCAGTCGCTTTTCACGAGAATCCAACACATTTCTTTTGGCTTCGGCACATCGTGCCTCGGGGGTGCAGAATCGTGAAAGTTCAGCAAAGAATGGAACTTTGAGTAAGATGAAGATTTCGAGCTTCGATCCTTTGCTCTCTCTCAGCTTTCAGGCGAGCTAGCTCGGCTTCGACTTCCCGGATTCTATCAGTTTTGTCCTGGATCTCAAGGTTCAAAGCATCATAAGCCACCCTATGGCTATGTAATGCAGGCTTTATCCCAGCCAAGAATGCTTTCTCCTTGGCAACTTTCATGCTATGCTCATGAAGAGCCTCATTATAGGTAATTTCTCGGGCAAGATAATCAGCTGTTAGAGCATCATATTCTGCTTGGATCAGGTTTTCAAGAGTCTCCTGAGACAGCCTGAGATACTCCTTGATTGGTTGCTCAAGATCCGCTACAATCTTCTCTAAGGCCGCTGCTCTCCCAGCATCATTAAATATGGCAACATTCCTGATGGTCAGAGCCATTGATACTTTCAAATTTTCATAGCTAAGGCTTCTATTCAAGACCATCTTCATCAATGTTGCCAAGGTCTTATAAAAAGTATCAGTATGAATCTCAACTAGGAGATTCAGATCCATGCTGGAGCTGGGTGTACTAGCAATATCCAATAGACCTCTATTGGGGAGATCAGCAACAGATGTTGATGATATTGTTGCTGTTATGGCCAGCGAATCTCTGGGAGCATCGGAGATTATAGCTTCAACATCTTCAGATGCTGGTGGTACGACAACAGGTTGAGATGGAGCTGTTGCCATTTCTGTTACCATAGCTAGTTGCATCCCAGGTGCTTCAAGAACCATGTCTTCAGTGTTTGTGACTCCAGCCGTTTCTGAAGTCTTGGTGGCGGTGATAATGGGGGATGTGGCAGGGAGTGCTGGAACAGACTCAGACCCTGGTAGTGGTCTCTCAGGGACCGATTTAGACCCTTCAGTGACGGATGCTATTACAGTTACTCCAGGTCCAGTGGGGGATTGGAGAATAGCTTCATCCTCTTTCTCAAACACAGTCTCTGCAGGATTCTCAGTTGTTTCAGCTGCAGCAGGTGTTCCCACAACTGATTCTTCATTCAAGACTGTTCCCTCTGCAGTAGCGGGACTTTTTTCTTTATCCTGGTCTTCAGCCAGAGAAGAAGCTTTTGGCTGATCTAATTGTACTTTCGATACTAGAGGACGTCCTCCTTGAGACTCTATCTCAGTCTCTTCTGCTGCGTCTTCTTCTTCTGAAGAAGAAGCCTCCTTCTCGGATTCCTCATTCTTCTCATAGATATCTTCTTGAGGAAGAGGAGCCACTGGCTTTGGCGGAATGATGACATCTACAAAGATTAAATAAATTAATATACAGAAGTCAAAAGACGATGAGGATTGTGCATAAATTACATTTTACCTGGAGTAGGAGTGGGACGTGCTAGATATGCATCATAGTCACCCTCCCAGTCATCATCATCAAAATTCAGAGCTGGCTCATCCGATGGAATGGACTCTTGACCAGGAATATGGACTAGGGGAACATCTTCCACGGCCTGTATCTTCTGTGGTAAAGCCAAATGAAGCGTAGCACTGAGACGTCCTGGAGATAGGATTACTACGGGTGCTGTTGGTTGGGATGTTGAAGATCCTTCTCCTGGAAGGACCGGAAGAGAACTAGCGGGGTAATCTTCCTCTACCGGGGTGTCTTCTTCTGAAGTCGAAACTCTGAATTTGGAAGGTCCTCTAGTGGTCGACTTCTTCCTCTTCTCTGACGATTTCTCCGGAAGAGTGGTAGACGCACTCTGCTTCCTTTTTCGAGCCTTCCCAACAATTATTGGACCTGCAGCTACTTCCCCAACTCCTGTAGGGATAACTTCCAGAAATGGATCTGGAATAGCAGTATCATCAGAATAGTCTGCTCGTACTCTGATTTCCTCTTAACAGTCCCTTCTTTTGGCCACCTCAGACTATTTTTCATATTATAGTCGTGAGCAAAAGAACGAATGAAGGCATAAAAATGAGCACACGTATGGAGTACATGAAGCTCTGTAATACTGGTGGCGGTGGAGACCAGGAATTTAGTACCAGTACGAGCGGTACCAAAATATCTCCAACCCCTAGCACCATCAAGCAGTTTTCCATAATGACGGAAACTAGTGGAGGGGTTACCAACGTGAAGCTGGTCATACCCGAATTGACGCGCAAACCTGCTAGGTAGATATGGCTCAAAAGCACAATTATCCTCATTTATATATATCAGGTGAGAAGGCCTGATATATTGGAGCCACTGGAAGATTGAAGGTGGTAGTACATATCTTCCTTCGACTTCATCTTCAAATTGAACGCCAAGACAATCAGCTGGAACTGGTGGCCGGGTGCAGAAGAAATTCCAACCATAGGAGGAGTTCAAAGTCGCTCGAGTGTCTGCTACTGTTGTGACATTCCAAGTAGTCCTACTGAATTTTTGGAGGAAAACCTCCACATCATCTCCCGGGCCCGGTGGCAATAGGTTGCAAGTGTGATGCAATAACCAGCCCATCAAATAAGTATAGGACATTTCTACCCTGGGGAAAACACTTCGATGAGGAGCATTATTGATTAATTCTTCACCAAAGGTTCTCAGACCGGCATTTATCCGACATACCATTGTCGACAACAGGTTAATCCGGTGTTTAAAAACTAAACGTACTGCTGGCCATAGTACGTTGCGGTGGATTCTATCAACAGTATCGATCCCTGGGACGACCCATCTCCTCAACCATAATGAAAGGAAACCTGCTAGCAAAGCTCTCCTAGAAACTTTTTGGTTGCCATATCTAAAGAAGCTCAGGGTTTCAGCACCAGCAGAAAATTCCTCAGTTCTGGTAAATAGGTGTTTATCGGGAAATTCGTAGAGGATCATCATATCCCGGACTTCACTGGCAGGAATGGTCGAATCCGTATTGATAGGAGGAGTTTTATTCCCCTGAAATCTTCCTCCATCATCCTTGGATATTTTGTCTTTATGGAAAAAGAGATATGTTGTCCATTTGTTGATATACGCTAAATGAGACGTACTTTCATGCATGGAAGTACAGATCATATAGTGGCTCATCAATTCCTCATATACCTCAATCAACTGAGGGTTTGTTTTTCTGATCTCAGCAAGTTCCTTATTGGAAGGAACATACTCCTCATATGGAGCTTCCCCCATGGGTAGTTTTGAGATAAATTGCATCTCATGCAATGCAAGACCCATTTCACCATTCGGGGTCGCAAAGGTTCCAGTTGAACTGATATATATTTTCATCAAAGCCATGAATAAGTTATCGTTCGGTGGTATACCCTGACTAGTGGAGGCTACTGCTTCATATAAACCAATACCCTTCAGCTCCGTCTCAAAGTTCGTCATCATCCAAGTGCTAAGCTGGGTCCAATTCTGGTTTGATGGAGTTAACCATCCCGGTAACCGCGGGTTTGCTTTGGAATATAATAAGGCAACCCTCATAAACTTGTTGACGAACATCGGGATTTGTACTGGTTGTATTAGACCCGAATCTTCACTTGGATTGGATCCTGACATAAGACCCAAGAAAGAAGTAACACCGCCATTTGGAATGCTAGCAAAATATCCCATGTCGTTAGCTCGATCCCTCTTGAAAATGATCCTGTCGGGCCTACCGTAAGTATTGGGAGTTAAATTCCACAGCATCTGCGAGGGTGAGTGGCATGGACGAAAGCTGATAAAGGGTAATCCCTGTCCATGTAAGGAAGATACATTACCCTATTCCCAGATCTGAATACCCAAGACTCCTTCTTGGGGTGTGGCTGTGATCTATAATTAATTGCATCTCCAAACAAGAAAGCAGGCTTCAGGAATTGCTGGTTATCCAGGGAAACCATAACTTCCCCATCTATCATAGATAACAGCATTCTATCCCCTTGGGCAGCTATTGTAACTCCACTTTTCCTGAATAAATAAAATTTTGGTATTTCCTGTATAATTCTTATTAGAATTTATTTTAAGATTTATCATTAAATTATTTTTCCAAATTAATTTAACTAGAGTTCTATTTTAAAGGATTTCCTTGCTAAAAATATGTAATATCTAAATATTATTATGGATATTATAAATTGTTTTTTTTATTTAATTAAGCCTGTTAAAACCCAGCTCACTTCCCTTCATTATTTCCTTTATTTTTCCTTCACTTCAACGGCCTGTTAAAACCGGCCCACAGCTGTTGGTTTAAAACCAACGTTAACCAGTTGTTTCATTCACTCTTTCAAATCATTCCCGCTCCGCTCTGTTCCTGTAACTGGGTCGACGACGAACGTCGATGTTAAGCCAACGTCGACGAGCAGTCACCCTCCAAGATTTCTAGAGACTGCTAGAAGGTTCTAGACTATTCTCTCTAACCGCCTAACCAACCCGCTCAATCTCCTCCGTCGATCCGTAACCAACCCGACCATCTCCACCGTCGGATAGAAACGGCCACTGCCCGCCCAACCGACGGGCAGGTGCCCGGCCAACCGACTGCCCCTCGCCGTCCTATAAATAGGACCCCCATTTCCCACTTCTCCTTCATCAAATCCAACGGCGAAGCCCTGTTCAATTTCTCCCTCCGCCGTCGTCGAGGAGCTCGCGGCCATGGCGTTGCTGCATTGAGTAGCTCGCATCGAAGACATCTTCTCGTCGATGCTCGACGATAGCTCGTCGTCAAGATCACGTCGAGCTTCCGTCGTCTTCACTGGTAAGTATTCTCCTCTTCGTCCTCCTTGCGATTTCTGAGCGGTATTTGGAAGTAATTCGAATCTGAGATTCTTGATTCCTGGGTTTAGAATCGGAGTTGTCGTGGTCGACTATTGATCGGTTTTGTCTGGTGATTGGTCGAGACTCGTTTGGGGTGAGTTCTGTGATCGTTTCGTACTTACTCTCCAAATTTGGAGTCGGATCAATTCAAATCAAACTAACATTTGATTTCTTTGTTCTTGCACGCCTTCTGTTCGACGAAATGCCAGAGAGGCAAAAACTCGTGAACTGAGAGCTCAAGGACGCTGTGAATCGACGCTAGTGTACATGTGTGGACCATTGCAAGCTCAGGTATTCCTTCTTACCTCTCCTCGATAGCTCTTAAACGATTGTTCTGTTGTGTTCTATGGTAGTCGGTTCACACAAGTAGCCGTTAGGTTTTCTTCTAATATCACATTCAACTTCATTCAAGTTTTACGTGTTCTGTTCTTGAACGACTGGTTTCGAATGTATATTGATAGTAGCCGTTGGAGTTCTGTAATTATTTGAATGGTGAATGCTGTGTTCAATCCAGTCTAATTAATTAATCCAGTAATGAATTGTTAGCATAGCTATTAAATCTGTTAGTATTTAGTCTATTAGTAAGATATTTGGAATAAGAGTGGGTTCACCCAAGTTCTTGATATTAGCTGTTAGCTCATACTGGTGTTAACTGGTCGGCCAATTTGAATAGAAGTAGCAGTTAAAATGAGTGCTGGGATGGATAATTGAATGTTGCCATAACTCAGTTATGAGTTATATTATTAACCAGTGTTGGTTCTTGTAGTCCAAAATGGGATTCAATTATTAATGTTAATTCATTTCGAGCTATTTGGATAGTGATGAGTCCATTTAACTTATAAATAATTAAATTAGATTTATAGGTAAAATAGAATAATTAGATTATAGCCTTAGTTTATATTGAGTTAGACTCATTAATCAAAGAACATTAGTTAGTGATTAATGTTAGATTAAATAAATCTTTGAGTTTTAATATTATTTTAAATGCAATTATCTTCTAGGTGATTTTAAAGAGTTGGACTAAACCCGAAGTGAAGGCAAGTACATGTACTCGGTATTTCCATCATTGCATGCATTGCACTTACACTTGTATCGTGTCATTTATTTCACTTGTTCCCGATTGATTGATTGCTTGCTTGCATTGTTCTAGTGTCGGGTGGGGGACGTTCTAGAGACATGTGATTGACTGATATTGGACAAACATTGCCTGATAGCATACTCCGTATGCCTGAGTCCATTTCGTGCGTGACTGATAGCATTGTCATCAGACATGCCTGATTATTGCGTGACTGATAGCATTGTCGTTAGACATGCCTGATTTATTGACTGATAGCATATTTTATATGCTGATTACATATTAGTCCCCACATGTTGATAACGTCCAATTGCACATGTACACGTAGCTAGTGCATGCTTATTGTTCATCCTGTTTCCTGTCTTTCAGTTATACTTTGATGTACCGTTCCATTGATCTCATGGTGAGTTTTATTGAGTTACATTGTACTTTGCTCCTTTCCTGACTGGATCGTTGATTACAGGTGAGATGGACATTTATATTGTCATGTCTAGCATTGGAGCTCGCTTCACATTACAGATAGATAGTTTCATGTATAGAGATTCACTGATTGTATTTGATTATATTTCATTATTGTATCATTTATCTTTCACCGGTTTTGTACCCGGACATTCATGTATAAGTTGTAATAATTATATAGTGGATATCTGTGATGGTTGGTGTAGATTCCGTGATTAGATGCTGTGATGAGATTATATGTTATTTGATGACCAGACGGCTCACTACCGCTGTCAACGACAGTGTAGGCCGGGCATGCATCGACCCGTACCCGATTATTCGGGAGCGGGGCGTGACATGTTTTTGTGGTGGCCCATGCAGGTCCCCTATCTAATGGTACTTAGGATTAGAGTGCCATTGGAAGCCTGCAGAATTAAGAAACTCATCACAGCATAGGACCGTTATGATATTGCTTATTTTCTGTCTTTATATATCTTGTTAACACACACAGTACACCTACGAGTCACTAATAGTTATCCTCCTACCATTCCAGAGATGGCCAAAGGAAGGAAGGAACCGCATCCGCGAGGCCGCACTCCGACTGTAGCCCATTCCGAGAGAGGATCATCTGCCTTACCTATAGTAGACCCAGAGCGTTCCGGTACCCACGTGCCACCCGTCACGAGAGCTTCTTCACGACATTCCATTAGTTCCATGAGGGGCACCCAGATGCATGAGCTAGTCCATGGACTATTGGAGGCCCAGAGAGCCCAGACCCAGAGTTTGTTAGATGCTCAGAGGGAGCAGACCACTATATTGCGGGAGGGTATTGAGAGACTAGTTAGCCCATTCCTACCACCACCCCCTCCACTTCCCCAGACCACTACTGCTCCACCTACATCTCAGATTCCACCTCCACCGACTACCATACCGACTCCATCATACGTTCCACATCCACCATTCGCTCCACATCCATCACATATTCCACCTCCACCACCTACCCAGGCTCCTGTACAGCCTACTACTGCTACTTTCACCCAACCCGATCCTATCTCTTTTATTCCGCCCCTCCACACTCATGCCTCCCCCACTTACACCCCTACTACCTACACACCCCACCAGAGAGAAGGTTCTATCTTAGACTTTAAAAGGATGGCAACTAGAGAGTTCCTTGGGACCGAGGGTATACTCTACGCCGATGAGTGGCTAGAGGATATGGAGAGGGTGATGCGACTATCTAGGCTTCCGGAGGACCTCAAGGTAGAGGCAGCCGGCGTGCAGATGCATGATCTGGCACGTACTTGGTTTAGGAGTGAGCCTCAGCTCGCAGTACCTGGATTGATTTGGGAGCAGTTTGTGGAAATCTTCAAGGAGAAGTGTAAGCCCCCTGAATTTCAGGGCTGTTTTAAATTTTTTCTGAATGAATTATTATCGATAAATATTTTATTTATTTAATTGTTTAGATCATTAATGTGCCTTTCCGTAACTTTGACTTCTGGAGCGTCAGGGATACCAATCTCTGGAAACTCTCTTCATGGGTTTTGAAGTAGACAAGATTATCTTCCTGTTGATATATCGTGTCCCACTTGAACTCGTTCTCTTGTGCTCTTTTTGTATCGCGCAAGTTCGGGTCAACTTAGACAAATTAATCGTTGAATATTATTCCCACTTTTATTTTTGATCATCGTTTGCACGTTGCCGTTGCTTTTAAATTTAGGAGCACCAGATCAGCCATTTTCTCGAAACCAACTTCTCATGAATGATCTACTCGAGACGCTCTCCACCCATGACCTTCGTGTCCCACTCAGATACTCCATTTTGTGCTCCATTTTCTTCGCACAACTTCCGGGTCAATTTAGGCCGATTTATTTTCGATCGTAAAACCTGATTTATTTTCCAATTTAATTTCGGGACCCGACATCGATCCAACCTGTCAACCCGAAGTACGGACCTGGCCCACATGAAGCCTACTCCCCGCCTGCAACTTGTGTCCTATTTATTGGAGTCCCCGTATATTATTTATTTACCCATGTTCATAAATACGTATTTGATTCAATTATTGCACTCTGTCCGATTTTGACCCGACCCGGTTCGACCGAACCCGAACCCATGCTCCACGTTGCTCTTTCATGACTGCCCGAGTACCCCACATAATTTTCCTATTTTTCCTAATTTAAATATCTATCTTCTCTCTCCACTTTATAAATATCCTATATATATATATACATATATATATATATGTGTGTATGTCTCTACATCTCTCTCTTCAATTATTTACAAACACCAACACACCTCACCATCCCCATATACCAGCTCACACCCTCCCCCCTTTGGCCGACTACTCCCACTCCCCTTCTCTCTAAATATCTCCCCCTCTCTCTCTCTATATATATATAATATATACACACCTATATATATATATTATATATACATATATAACTCTATCTCTTTTAACACCTCACCCCCTTCCCACTCTCTACCAGCTCACACACCCCCCCCAACCGACCTACTTTTTCACTCTCCCCCTATTTCAAATATCTCTCTCTCTATTCTCACCCCCTCTCATTATTAATACACACACACCCCCATACAAATCTCTTTCTCTCCCACTCTCCTTGCACTACACAACACCACCACTCCCCTCACCACAGCCGAACTCCACTCCCAGCCCATGTCGAGCTCCAACCCGAGCTCCTCCCTCTCCTCCTCAGCCTCCTCCCCACAGCCTCCTCCTCCTCCATTCTTCTTCACCTCCTCCTCCTACTCTCCCATTAACCACCTTCATCACCCTTACCATCATCATCATCCATCTCCCACCACCACCACATCCGTCGTCGCGCGCCACCATGTGGCCGGCGAGCCTTCCCCCGCCGCCGCCGCGCGCTCAGTAGCAGCGGCAGCGCCATGCAGCAGCAGCGGCGCGCACGTGCGCGCGCGCGCGGGCCGCCGTTGTGCGCCGCCGCGCCGCCGCACGGCGCCGCACGGCCGCTGTGGCCGTCCCCCCTCGGGCGTGAGCCTCCGGCGAACTCCCCCGGGCCAGCGCCTCTTTCTCCGACATGCCGCATAGGCTATTCGTGCATTTCGCACGAAATTCCGTCGACGCGCGCGCGGGTTGAATCCAGAAATGGAGTTTCGGGACAGCAAGTTCGTACGCGTTTTCCGGGAGATCCGACCGTTGGATCGGCGAACTCCTTGCTCCTTCGAAATCTCGGTATATCCCTCTTCATCCCTGTCAAATTTCACCCGTTAATTATGTCGTTTGATACCTCAAAACTGGCCACCAAGTTGTCGTTTTAAATTGAACTATTTTTGGACAGTTTCGTGGAGCCGACTTCGTCAGCTCGTAACTTCGCCGTCGCAGCTCCGTTTTGCGCACCGTCAGTTCCGGTGCACAGCTGGTATAATCATCTTCCTACCTCCTTTAGATTTCGTTTCATTTTAAGCACGTTTGGTTGGTCGAATTCGACGCCAAAGTTGGCCGTCTGAATTCTTTAAATCGCACTTGTTAAATTCCATTTTTGAACCCGGGACTCCGGATTGAATTTCTGACACCACCAGTAGACTCGTGGCGTCGTTCTGGCTTGTTTTCATATAAAGTTTGCTTGATTTGGAGAAAATGGGCCCTGGCACGCATTTCGGTGCAAAGCGGGTCCCACTTTTCGAGTCAACGGGTCACTTTGAGTTCGGCTCATCGGAATTCCATTCCGGATATACCGTTGAGTTCGTATCATCATTCTGGACTCGTTGACATATAATTTGCTGAGTTTTGAAGACATTTGCTCCGGCACGCATTTTCGTGCAAATCGGATACCAAGTGTCGCGTCAACGTATCATTTTGAGATCGGCACATCGAAATTCCATTTCGGATATACTGTTGAGTTCGTATCGTCATTCTGGATTTGTGGACATATAATTTGCTAGGTTTTGTAGACTTCTATCCCGACACGCTTTTCGGTGCAAAGTGTGTCCAACGACGGACATCATTTTGACCCGAAATTACCGTTTTGCCCTTGTGTCCAAATTGGACTTATGGGTAGGCTATCCTAGCTGATTTGACCGTTCTGGACACGTTGGTGATATTTATTTTATCATCCGACAACGTCTGTAGATTTTGATTATGTATTATCCTTAATTTATAATTAATTATTTTTCTAGATATTGTTACTTTCTGGTTTTGAATTTTTATATATATTTTAATTGCTGTAAAAATCTTGGAAAAATGGTATTTAAATATAATGTTAATTTAGCTAATTTAATATAATTTTTCTAGCATTTAATAAGTACTTTTGGTATTTTATAAAAATAGGAAAACAGAACTCATTTTCAGTATATTTATGTTTGCTGATTTTTAATAAATATTTATGAGGGTTTATAAATCCCAAAAAAATTAGTATAAATTTCTATAATTAACAAGGATTATTTTGGTACTTTATTTTATATATATTTAAGCTTTTTGTCTATCTCTAAAATTGTTGGAACTTAGTGTACCGTTTGATTTATTTTTGAGTAGTTACAACTTGCAAGTTTTGCGTTGATTTGAGTTGTTATAGTATTGGACCTCACCCCGCACTAGTGTATAGATCCTAGGAAATTAGTTTGTGTATAGTGGCACTCCACATTAGACTTTCATGCTAGGTCCCCACTTGGCTAGTATCCAGTTAGGGGTCGTGTCACACCACTAGTATATTGTTGATCATAGCTTAGAACTGAGTTGTATATCATTATTGACAGGACACCGGACATCTATATCTTCGTACTAGTATTCTTGCTTTGCTCGAGGCAAGTACATCTACACACTCATTTACTGTCTTTTAATGCTAGAACATGTATTAATCCTGTTAAAATATTGCTTTCTGAATAACTGCAAGTTAAATCCTCACATGTTACATTAATTTGGTCCCTACTATGCTTAGGGCAGTTATCATATCTTCACATGCTTCTTACTGGTTCTCAGCACATGTTTCACTATGCTTTATACGGCTCTGAGTATTCACATGTTTTGTACTGCTCCCAGTTCCTGCCATGCTTATACCGCTTCCGGTATCTTTCACATGTCTTATACCGTTCTCGTATCTCTCACATGCTTTACTATTCTCGTATCTCTTACATGTTTAGAATATGGGTTATGGGGAGACTGATAGTTGAGTGCGTGATCATGCCCGTACGCTGCGCCCTTGAGCCGTGTAGGGTCGACATTATGCATGTAGGCTTTGCCATAGGCCAATATCCTGCGGTACTTGTACGTGTGTACATTTAGGCATGTACTGAAGTACATATTGTTCTTACTGGTGGCACTCCACCCTCAGCACCTATTGACCGGATCACGCGCCTACTACATTTTTAAACATTACATATACATTTGTCTCTATGACATATGTATCCTTGCCATGATAGATTATGATGACATGATTGTGATACGACATGAGATAGATGCCATGTTTCCTATGTTACTATGATACTGAGATCCCAGTTGTACCATGATGACATGTTTCCAGTATTTCCTGTTTTATAGACTTATCACACCATGATCCTTGTTGTACATCTCTTTCATTATATGTTCAGTACTTTAGTTGTAGAGGTTGTACTTGCTCCCGTCCTGACAGGATAACGTTGTAGGTATACTTCTCGAGAAGGAAACGCTGTGTGTTACATATTATGGTACTGCTTTGAGGACCTGGCCTTAGCTCCAGAAGAGGCCCCAGCGGGGAACCTTGCTTAGTTATTTTCATATGTTTTGAGACTGAGACTTTGGTATGTTCTTATATTTGGATACTGGACTTTGTCTCCAGTTAGATACTTTGGTTATGTATTTTTAAGTCTGTGCTTACGTTACCTTCGCTTATAGATGCTGTGTTGTGATGAACATTTAAATGTGATTTTGGAACTGTTAGTAGCTTAGATCATTTATTGTCTATTCTTAGAACAGCTTACTGCGCTTTAACCAAGCGTATGCTGGACATGGCTCGGCCCGGCCCAACAATTTGGGTATCGGGTCGTGACATATTTTTTTGGTGGCCCATGCAGGTCTCGACTAAATTGTTTGGTTACGTTATTGTACCAAGCATGCCTGCAATTAGGATCTAGGATAACTTGATAACACTAGGATGACATTTAGAACACCTAGAGGATTTCTAGGAGTACAACATAGGAGAACTCGTCACAGCATAGGACCGTTAACTGTATTTAGTCTCTTGTTTGTATTTCAGTGGGTCAATTTAGACCAAGTTTGTACCCTTGGGATGACCCCTGAGGATCTCACTCTAATCTCACTCTAATCTTACCTAGAAATTTGTTTCCGCTTAATTCCATTTGCTTTTCCTTAAATTCGTTGTTGAATTTAATTTCTGATTTTCGTTGTTAACTTTGATCTTGCATCGTGATAAATTTTGTGGATTGAGTTGTTATATATCCTGATAGGGTAAATGTCTGCTTTAGTTATGGAGTTTAGAATTTATCGCAGCCATATTAGCTGGTATGACAAAAACATAGAGCCTGATTTCGGATATATTATCCTATTCATAGAATTTAGATTTTCTCGCAGCCATACCGGTTGGCGTGGCGAGGATTCTAGATAATATGATTTTAGGGAGTATACCTTAGTTATGAATCTATCGTTTATTGTATCTAGTCTTACTGGTGTGGCGAAAATTCTGGCAACATGATTTCAGGAAGACGTATATGGTTATCAGATCATATCTCAGCTTGGTTCACTTCGTTATGATCGATTGAGCAAGAATAAATTCTTATTATTATTATTTTTCCCCGTCTTGATTAACTCCGTTCCATCTACATCTGCAACTAGGATTATAGGCTCTCTAGGACTCTCCAATAGGATTGCTTTCGCGTTATCTTTTGGACATAATTATTTTTGTGTTCCATCTTTCCTATGACTTGACTAAACTTTTCTTCGTTAACCTCTTGGATAATTCTTCTCGTTATAAATCTCGTTGTCTCCGTACCATTCTTGAAAATTTTCCGATAAACTTTCCTGTTTTGCTTGACTTTTAACTTGTTTGGACACTGTTATGGATTGCTTGACCCAGTCTTAGGCCTTGTTACCTTCTATTTGATAGACGACCGAAATAGCCGAACCTTGTTAACTGATTCTATAGTATAGCTATAAATGTTATGGTATGTATTGTGTGATTGTGATAAGTACTTTTCCTAGGGATTGGTTAGATTAAGCTTATGGGACAAGTATAGGTGACTGACTGTAGCAGACTTGGAAACCATTAAGAACGATTGCATTGATAGTATGACTTGATGATAGGGTATCTAAGATGGAGAAATGAGATAGTATATTGTTGTGACTATGGATTGAGGATTAGAATCTTGTGCTTAGAATTTGAAGATTGAACATTAAATGACTTTGATGACCAAGTGATTATGGGTTATCTATAGCCTAATTACATGTGATTAGAGGGTAGATCGATACGTGGATTGATATAGAATAAATTAGAATGAGTTATCGTATTGCGAACGAGATCGGGAAGATATCAGAACGAGACAAAGACATATGTACTTTGGTAATTAATAAATCGGGAGTTTTGAAATCGAGGATTTATATTCGGAGGACTTGTTGAGTAAAAAGAAGAAGGCTCTACGCCAAGGATAAGAATTGAACGTATAATTTCAAGGAGAAACTGTAGGAAAAGATTGGCGATAAATGATGCTAAGGAATTGTGGATTGATAGAATGTGGATACTTAGAATACGATAAGGAAATCCAGTATTTACAATTGAGGTTAAAAATATGGTTGATGATTAACATTGTAGGTTTATAGACGTACCCGGAGAATGATCTATAGTTTAGGGTATACATAAATGTTCATGTTAGTATGGAAGATTTTAAAGGATATATGACATAGTTTATGATAGAAGGACTTTGTTGAACCTGAACCAAAAAGATTGTAGGAGAAACAAAAGAGATGATTTCAAGGATAGCAGATTGAGTATCGTAGCCAGAGCAGCTACATATTATAGTTTGACTGGTTGGATAATTTTTAATTTCGAGGACGAAATTTTTGTAAGGTGGGTAGGATGTAAGCCCCCTGAATTTCAGGGCTGTTTTAAATTTTTTCTAAATGAATTATTATCGATAAATATTTTATTTATTTAATTGTTTAGATCATTAATGTGCCTTTCCGTAACTTTGACTTCTGGAGAGTCAGGGATACCAATCTCTGGAAACTCTCTTCATGGATTTTGAAGTAGACAAGATTATCTTCCTGTTGATATATCGTGTCCCACTTGAACTCGTTCCCTTGTGCTCTTTTTGTATCGCGCAAGTTCGGGTCAACTTAGACAAATTAATCGTTGAATATTATTCCCACATTTATTTTTGATCATCGTTTGCACGTTGCCGTTGCTTTTAAATTTAGGAGCACCAGATCAGCCATTTTCTCGAAACTAACTTCTCATGAATGATCTACTCGAGACGCTCTCCACCCATGACCTTCGTGTCCCACTCAGATACTCCATTTTGTGCTCCATTTTCTTCGCACAACTTCCGGGTCAATTTAGGCCGATTTATTTTCGATCGTAAAACCTGATTTATTTTCCAATTTAATTTCGGGACCCGATATCGATCCAACCTGTCAACCCGAAGTACGGACCTGGCCCACATGAAGCCTACTCCCCGCCTGCAACTTGTGTCCCATTTATTGGAGTTCCCGTATATTATTTATTTACCCATGTTCATAAATACGTATTTGATTCAATTATTGCACTCTGTCCGATTTTGACCCGATCCGGTTCGACCGAACCCGAACCCATGCTCCACGTTGCTCTTTCATGACTGCCCGAGTACCCCACATAATTTCCATATTTTTCCTAATTTAAATATCTATCTTATCTCTCCACTTTATAAATATCCTATATATATATATATATACATATATATATATGTGTATCTCTCTACATCTCTCTCTTCAATTATTTACAAACACCAACACACCTCACCATCCCCATATACCATCTCACACCCCCCCTTTGGCCGACTACTCCCACTCCCCTTCTCTCTAAATATCTCCCCCTCTCTCTCTCTATATATATAATATATACACACCTATATATATATATATATTATATATATACATATATAACTCTATCTCTCTTTAACACCTCACCCCCCTTTCCACTCTCTACCAGCTCACACACACCCCCCCCAACCGACCTACTTTTTCACTCTCCCCCTATTTCAAATATCTCTCTCTCTATTCTCACCCCCTCTCATTATTAATACACACACACACCCATACAAATCTCTTTCTCTCCCACTCTCCTTGCACTACACAACACCACCACTCCCCTCACCACAGCCGAACTCCAATCCCAGCCCATGCCGAGCTCCAACCCGAGCTCCTCCCTCTCCTCCTCAGCCTCCTCCCCACAGCCTCCTCCTCCTCCATTCTCCTTCACCTCCTCCTCCTACTCTCTCATTAACCACCTTCATCACCATTACCATCATCATCATCCATCTCCCACCACCACCACATCCGTCGCCGCGCGCCACCATATGGCCGGCGAGCCTTCCCCCGCCGCCGCCGCGTGCTCAGCAGCAGCGGCAGCGCCATGCAGCAGCAGCGGCGCGCACGTGCGCGCGCGCGCGGGCCGCCGTTGTGCGCCGCCGCGCCGCCGCACGGCCGCTGTGGCCGTCCCCCCTCGGGCGTGAGCCTCCGGCGAACTCCCCCGGGCCAGCGCCTCTTTCTCCGACGCGCCGCATAGGCTATTCGTGCATTTCGCACGAAATCCCGTCGACGCGCGCGCGGGTTGAATCCAGAAATAGAGTTTCGGGACAGCAAGTTCGTGCGCATTTTCCGGGAGATCCGACCGTTGGATCGGCGAACTCCTTGCTCCGTCGAAATCTCGGTATATCCCTCTTCTTCCTGTCAAATTTCACCCGTTAATTATATCGTTTGATACCTCAAAACTGGCCACCAAGTTGACGTTTTAAATTGAACTGTTTTTGGACAGTTTCGTGGAGCCGACTTCGTCAGCTCGTAACTTCGCCGTCGCAGCTCCGTTTTGCTCACCGTCAGTTCCGATGCACAGCTGGTATAACCATCTTCCTACCTCCTTTAGATTTCGTTTCATTTTAAGCACGTTTGGTTGGTCGAATTCGACGCCAAAGTTGGCCGTCTGAATTCTTTAAATCGCACTTGTTAAATTCCATTTTTGAACCCGGGACTCCGGATTCAATTTCTGACACCACCAGTAGACTCGTGGCGTCGTTCTGGCTTGTTTTCATATAAAGTTTGCTTGATTTGGAGAACGTGAGCCCTGGCACGCATTTCGGTGCAAAGCGGGTCCCACTTTTCGAGTCAACGGGTCACTTTGAGTTTGGCTCATCGGAATTCCATTCCGGATATACCGTTGAGTTCGTATCGTCATTCTGGACTCGTTGACATATAATTTGCTGAGTTTTGAAGACATTTGCTCCGGCACGCATTTCCGTGCAAATCGGATACCAAGTGTCGCGTCAACGTATCATTTTGAGATCGGTACATCGAAATTTCATTTCGGATATACCGTTGAGTTCGTATCGTCATTCTGGATTCGTGGACATATAATTTGCTAGGTTTTGTAGACTTCTATCTCGACACGCTTTTCGGTACAAAGTGTGTCCAACGACGGACATCATTTTGACCCGAAATTATCGTTTTGCCCTTGTGTCCAAATTGGACTTATGGGTAGGCTATCCTAGCTGATTTGACCGTTCTGGACACGTTGGTGATATTTATTTTATCATCCGACAACGTCTGTAGATTTTGATTATGTATTATCCTTAATTTATAATTAATTATTTTTCTAGATATTGTTACTTTCTGGTTTTGAATTTATATATATATTTTAATTGCTGTAAAAATCTTGGAAAAATGGTATTTAAATATAATGTTAATTTAGCTAATTTAATATAATTTTTCTAGCATTTAATAAGTACTTTTGGTATTTTATAAAAATAGGAAAACAGAACTCATTTTCAGTATATTTATGTTTGCTGATTTTTAATAAATATTTATGAGGGTTTATAAATCCCAGAAAAATTAGTATAAATTTCTATAATTAACAAGGATTATTTTGGTACTTTATTTTATATATATTTAAGCTTTTTGTCTATCTCTAAAATTGTTGGAACTTAGTGTACCGTTTGATTTATTTTTGAGTAGTTACAACTTGCAAGTTTTGCGTTGATTTGAGTTGTTATAGTATTGGACCTCACCCCGCACTAGTGTATAGATCCTAGGAAATTAGTTTGTGTATAGTGGCACTCCATATTAGACTTTCATGCTAGGTCCCCACTTGGCTAGTATCCAGTTAGGGGTCGTGTCACACCACTAGTATATTGTTGATCATAGCTTAGAACTGAGTTGTATATCATTATTGACAGGACACCGGACATCTATATCTTCGTACTAGTATTCTTGCTTTGCTCGAGACAAGTACATCTACACACTCATTTACTGTCTTTTAATGCTAGAACATGTATTAATCCTGTTAAAATATTGCTTTCTGAATAACTGCAAGTTAAATTCTCACATGTTACATTAATTTGGTCCCTACTATGCTTAGGGCAGTTATCATATCTTCACATGCTTCTTACTGGTTCTCAGCACATGTTTCACTATGCTTTATACGGCTCTGAGTATTCACATGTTTTGTACTGCTCCCAGTTCCTGCCATGCTTATACCGCTCCCGGTATCTTTCACATGTCTTATACCATTCTCGTATCTCTCACATGCTTTACTATTCTCGTATCTCTTACATGTTTAGAATATGGGTTATGGGGAGACTGATAGTTGAGTGCGTGATCATGCCCGTACGCTGCGCCCTTGAGCCGTGTAGGGTCGACATTATGCATGTAGGCTTTGCCATAGGCCAATATCCTGCGGTACTTGTACGTGTGTACATTTAGGCATGTACTGAAGTACATATTGTTCTTACTAGTGACACTCCACCCTCAGCACCTATTGACCGGATCATGCGCCTACTACAGTTTTAAACATTACATATACATCTGTCTCTATGACATATGTATCCTTGCCATGATAGATTATGATGACATGATTGTGATACGACATGAGATAGATGCCATGTTCCCTATGTTACTATGATACTGAGATCCCAGTTGTACCATGATGACATGTTTCCAGTATTTCCTGTTTTATAGACTTATCACACCATGATCCTTGTTGTACATCTCTTTCATTATATGTTCAGTACTTTAGTTGTAGAGGTTGTACTTGCTTCTGTCCTGAAAGGATAACGTTGTAGGTATACTTCTCGAGAAGGAAACGCTGTGTGTTACATATTATGGTACTGCTTTGAGGACCTGGCCTTAGCTCCAGAAGAGGCCCCAGTGGGGAACCTTGCTTAGTTATTTTCATATGTTTTGAGACTGAGACTTTGGTATGTTCTTATATTTGGATACTGGACTTTGTCTCCAGTTAGATACTTTGGTTATGTATTTTAAGTCTGTGCTTACATTACCTTCGCTTATAGATGCTGTGTTGTGATGAACATTTAAATGTGATTTTAGAACTTTTAGTAGCTTAGATCATTTATTGTCTATTCTTAGAACAGCTTACTGCACTTTAACCAAGCGTAGGCTGGACATGGCTCGGCCCGGCCCAACAATTTGGGTATCGGGTCGTGACAAGAAGTTTTTCCCAGCAGTAGCTCGAGAGGCTTTGGAGCGCCAATTTCAGACTCTTGAGCAGGGGACTCGCTCGGTTGATGAGTACGCGGCAGAGTTCGGACGACTTAGTCGGTTTGCAGAGGGTAGAGCCAGAGATCCAGTCGTGAGAGCCACGAGATTCAGGCAGGGTTTGAGCCACGAGCTTCGCTACCTAGTCACGGCCAACGGAGCGACTACTTATGCTGGGATGGTCGCCGTTGCTCAGAGATTGGAGATTGATCTGAGCCTCCGACCCAAGAGAGACCGTGACATTAGTGGAGGAGGTAGCCACCCGGGACCATCCAAACGTCCTAATAACCTTCAGACGAAGACCTTCGCATCCCAGCCTTCTCAGGAGACACAGCAGCAGCAACGACCAGTTCAGCAGCCTTGTGGATTTTGTCAGAAAGTGGGCCATACCTGGCAGGTGTGTAGGAAGAGACTTGGACAGTGCCTCATCTGTGGTGCAGCTGATCATCAGGCTAGACAGTGCACCATTGCTCGTACAGCAGCAGGATCTTCGGGACTTCCACAGTCAGAGGGACGAGTCTACCTTATGGCAGAGGAGGGAGCAGAGGCTATTCCGATTCCTGACGAGGACTAGAGACCGGAGGCATTCTCGCATAGCTGGAGCAGATCGTAGGGCATCATCTCTTTTGATTCTTCTAGAATCTAGATTTTCCTTGTTGTTTCATATTCAAGACTTGTTTCTAAAGTCTCTGTATTGTTTCATATTGGCCGTTGTTGTCTCTTAGTACCTAATAAAACTACTTGTTCACTTCCTGTCATTACGTTGATTGTTAAAAATCTATTTGATTCTTCCTTGAAAATTTCTGGATAAGGTTGAGATATATTCGATGACCTACTATGACGTGGCAGATGTGCACTGCAGTCAATTACCTGGATTATGGAAACTGAAAGTTTATTGCAGCCAGATGCACACTGGCGAGGCATGGACTCTAAATTGAAGTAATTACAGGTAATCATGGGCTCTCGAATATTATTGAGACTAAGTCCTAAATTCATAATATTCTTTTTATATCGGATAAAGTTGAGAGAATATTTTGGTGATTTATTACTATTGGTACCATGGAACCGAAGGTTCACTGCAGCCAGATACATACTGGCGGGGTAGGAACTGTAGGGAAAGTGATTCTAGATATGTATAATTACCGGATACTATTGAGACTATTATTCCTTGATCTTGTTTTATGACTATCACTTTGTATCGCTTGAATCGTGTCAATTTGTTCTTGATTGCTCTTAATCGTGCCTAATCGTGCCAATTGAAATTTCGAGGACGAAATTTTTCAAGGGGGAGAGATTTGTAACTCCACTTTTCCTGAATAAATAAAATTTTGGTATTTCCTGTATAATTCTTATTAGAATTTATTTTAAGATTTATCATTAAATTATTTTTCCAAATTAATTTATCTAGAGTTCTATTTTAAAGGATTTCCTTGCTAAAAATATGTAATATCTAAATATTATTATGGATATTATAAATTGTTTTTTTTCATTTAATTAAGCCTGTTAAAACCCAGCTCACTTCCCTTCATTATTTCCTTCATTTTTCCTTCACTTCAACGGCCTGTTAAAACCGGCCCACAGCTGTTGGTTTAAAACCAACGTTAACCAGTTGTTTCATTCACTCTTTCAAATCATTCCCGCTCCGCTCTGTTCCTGTAACTGGGTCGACGACGAACGTCGATGTTAAGCCAACGTCGACGAGCAGTCACCCTCCAAGATTTCTAGAGACTGCTAGAAGGTTCTAGACTATTCTCTCTAACCGCCTAACCAACCCGCTCAATCTCCTCCGTCGATCCGTAACCAACCCGACCATCTCCACCGTCGGATAGAAACGGCCACTGCCCGCCCAACCGACGGGCAGGTGCCCGGCCAACCGACTGCCCCTCGCCGTCCTATAAATAGGACCCCCATTTCCCACTTCTCCTTCATCAAATCCAACGGCGAAGCCCTGTTCAATTTCTCCCTCCGCCGTCGTCGAGGAGCTCGCGGCCATGGCGTTGCTGCATTGAGTAGCTCGCATCGAAGACATCTTCTCGTCGATGCTCGACGATAGCTCGTCGTCAAGATCACGTCGAGCTTCCGTCGTCTTCACTGGTAAGTATTCTCCTCTTCGTCCTCCTTGCGATTTCTGAGCGGTATTTGGAAGTAATTCGAATCTGAGATTCTTGATTCCTGGGTTTAGAATCGGAGTTGTCGTGGTCGACTATTGATCGGTTTTGTCTGGTGATTGGTCGAGACTCGTTTGGGGTGAGTTCTGTGATCGTTTCGTACTTACTCTCCAAATTTGGAGTCGGATCAATTCAAATCAAACTAACATTTGATTTCTTTGTTCTTGCACGCCTTCTGTTCGACGAAATGCCAGAGAGGCAAAAACTCGTGAACTGAGAGCTCAAGGACGCTGTGAATCGACGCTAGTGTACTTGTGTGGACCATTGCAAGCTCAGGTATTCCTTCTTACCTCTCCTCGATAGCTCTTAAACGATTGTTCTGTTGTGTTCTATGGTAGTCGGTTCACACAAGTAGCCGTTAGGTTTTCTTCTAATATCACATTCAACTTCATTCAAGTTTTACGTGTTCTGTTCTTGAACGACTGGTTTCGAATGTATATTGTTAGTAGCCGTTGGAGTTCTGTAATTATTTGAATGGTGAATGCTGTGTTCAATTCAGTCTAATTAATTAATCCAGTAATGAATTGTTAGCATAGCTATTAAATCTGTTAGTATTTAGTCTATTAGTAAGATATTTGGAATAAGAGTGGGTTCACCCAAGTTCTTGATATTAGCTGTTAGCTCATACTGGTGTTAACTGGTCGGCCAATTTGAATAGAAGTAGCAGTTAAAATGAGTGCTGGGATGGATAATTGAATGTTGCCATAACTCAGTTATGAGTTATATTATTAACCAGTGTTGGTTCTTGTAGTCCAAAATGGGATTCAATTATTAATGTTAATTCATTTCGAGCTATTTGGATAGTGATGAGTCCATTTAACTTATAAATAATTAAATTAGATTTATAGGTAAAATAGAATAATTAGATTATAGCCTTAGTTTATATTGAGTTAGACTCACTAATCAAAGAACATTAGTTAGTGATTAATGTTAGATTAAATAAATCTTTGAGTTTTAATATTATTTTAAATGCAATTATCTTCTAGGTGATTTTGAAGAGTTGGACTAAACCCGAAGTGAAGGCAAGTACATGTACTCGGTATTTCCATCATTGCATGCATTGCACTTACACTTGTATCGTGTCATTTATTTCACTTGTTCCCGATTGATTGATTGCTTGCTTGCATTGTTCTAGTGTCGGGTGGGGGACGTTCTAGAGACATGTGATTGACTGATATTGGACAAACATTGCCTGATAGCATACTCCGTATGCCTGAGTCCATTTCGTGCGTGACTGATAGCATTGTCATCAGACATGCCTGATTATTGCGTGACTGATAGCATTGTCATCAGACATGCCTGATTTATTGACTGATAGCATATTTTATATGCTGATTACATATTAGTTCCCACATGTTGATAACGTCCAATTGCACATGTACACGTAGCTAGTGCATGCTTATTGTTCATCCTGTTTTCTGTCTTTCAGTTATACTTTGATGTACCGTTCCATTGATCTCATGGTGAGTTTTATTGAGTTACACTGTACTTTGCTCCTTTCCTGACTGGATCGTTGATTACAGGTGAGATGGACATTTATATTGTCATGACTAGCATTGGAGCTCGCTTCACATTACAGATAGATAGTTTCATGTATAGAGATTCACTGATTGTATTTGATTATATTTCATTATTGTATCATTTATCTTTCACCGGTTTTGTACCCGGACATTCATGTATAAGTTGTAATAATTATATAGTGGATATCTGTGATGGTTGGTGTAGATTCCGTGATTAGATGCTGTGATGAGATTATATGTTATTTGATGACCAGACGGCTCACTACCGCTGTCAACGACAGTGTAGGCCGGGCATGCATCGACCCGTACCCGATTATCCGAGAGCGGGGCGTGACAGCTATTAATTGTGCCCTCTCTACGGGATACTCGGGATTTGATTGAGGAAATTGAACATGCGACAGATCCTCAAGATAGTTAGAGCCTATCATTCCAGCTGACGAACCGAAAACTTCTTCGAGGGGATGAGCTTGCGTATCCACTGACAAAAAGAAAAAGAGGGATCAAGTTAGTTCAGATATTGACTACATGATTACTACAAGTTGATGAAAGTGGTTTCTTTTACGCCAAATTTGACATGAGCGTAATGTGGCCTTTTACGCTGACATGAATGGACGTGAGCATAGTCGTATTTTTTTACGCTGACACGAATAACATGGGCGTATTTCTTAAACTTTTACGCTGGCATGAATGAACATGAGCGTAATTAGGTTTTTACGCTAACACGTACAACGTGGGCGTATTTTCTGGATCTTCACGCTAACACGTATAACGTGGGCGTAGTTTGACACTGCAGTTTTTATGCTAACACGTACGACATGGGCGTAAAAGACTGAGGGTTTGGATCGTCTTCTTCCCCAACGAGTTCCCTGTCAATCGGAGATTAGGGTTTTACCCATCATAGGCGAAGCCGCGGTAGGGTTGGGCTGACGAGATGGTATTGATGATCGGATAGGGGTCTTTTCACGATCAGCCGGCGATGAGTCGGTGACGAGCTTCTTTCCCTTGCTGCCGGCGGTAATCTTCTTGGGAGCCATTGAAAGTGAGAAAAGTGAGACGTTCAAGAAAAGGAGGTTAAGAAGTTCAGAAAGGCAAGGAGACAAGTAAAAACCTCATTGGACTCAAAAAAGTTCTATTTATAGGAACTTCTTTTCGAATCGGTTCAAATTCTTCTCCGCTTTACGCCGACTGTTGGAAACCCCGAGTTTTACGCGGATGACTGTTGCATATCTTGATTGACCAGTCAAAGCCGACTTTTACGCTTCTATTTCAAAGTATTTCAAAATTTGAAGATACATATTTAAAAACTTTGAAGGGGGTCTTGTAGGAGCGTAAAAAGTTCTCCTCAGAAAGGAGTTGGAATGACAGCCATTTCACTCAAAGATGACTCCCTTTACGCCACAGAGGAGGACAATCACTTTACGCCTGTGCCAGATTGATTGTTTTACGCTCGGGTCTAGACCGATGGCATTTTACGCTGATGACAAGCCAACTGCTCCTTTTACGCTAACTCAAGGCTGTCTAGTCTCGCATTTAATGCCGAATCTGACATGGAGATATTAATGATGGCATTTACCATAGTATCCAAAGGAATTTGTCTCATACAAAGACCTTTTTTGTCGTTTATATGGATCGAGCTACCTTACGCTCACTATTTGGTTTCTTTTACGCACGGAGTTCTACATGAGTTCTTACGCTCATCAGACAATGTGTGCGTAAAGTCTATTTGAGCTAGTTTTACGCTCAAGGTTATTTAATAACCACTTTACGCGAGAAGCCTATGACAGAGCTATTTTACGCTCATCCTAACGTTTTACGCTCAGGGGATGTTGAGGCTATTTTTACGCCCTATTCCTTCTGGCCAGTTTGGAACGTGGTTTGCCTACATGGCCTTCATGCCACAGATTTCGAAGAACGTGTGTACGTGTATCCTATTTTTACTACTATAATGGGACACGTGTCAACATACGCAGAGGGTGAGTCTGATCATGGGTGGCGGTTGCTAGCGTAAAGGCTGATTTTGACGCCTTTTTACGCACAGAAGCCCCAGTCTATAAATAGACAGATTTTTCTCATACTCGAGGACGATAAGAGGAGATATACACACACAGAGACAAGGAGAGAATACAGAAAGATCAGAGCCCAGAGACTTTGAATATCAAGGAGCATTCATCTTCAACTTTTCTTCAAGGACAGAGCGAAGCTAAGCAGGAAAGCATTCGATCTCGCCATTAGTGCCCAAGTGTTGTCGATACCTTTCTGGCGTCTTAGTTCTTCCAATTGTTCACTTTCCAGCAGTAATCTTCATCATCATCGTATAGTCCACGGAACAAAGTGATCATTTACAAGATCAGACTTCCATAGCAATACTCCCCAGAATCAAATTTGTACTATCTTGTACTTTTTCTCGTTTTTCTTTCAAAGGCAATTTTGTTAAGGAAAACATCATTATCATTATTACTTATCAAAAGTGCGCCACGACGGGCCACTATCATGAATTATCATGTCAAGTTATCACTGTCAATTATCATGGCAAGTTCATCATGTCAAGTTCATTGTCAAGGATGCACCACTACGGGTCACTGTCGTGTCATGTCATTTATCAATGAAGGAAGAAACTTGCACAATTAAATAATAATATATTTATAATATATATATTCTTGAAGCCAAGGAGAAACTCTACAACTTTTATGTTGGGAGTGGAAAGAAATTCTTACCACAATTCAGGCAAATAAAACATTTAAACAATCAAAGTGGGCCCCATGCGGCCCAAAAGTGGGAGAACAAACATGCGGCAAAAGAGAGTGGGAGGCCACCCATGCTGCTCCAAAATTATTTAAATGAAATCAGTTAAACATTTAAGGCCAGCAAGCCATATACGGCTAGCATACAATTGTGCATGCGGCCAAGAGTGGGATGCCATCCATGCGGCCATACAATAGCTCGTGCGGACAGAAAATAACTGAAGGGGCCATGCGGCCAAGGATGGGTGGGAGGCCATGCGGCTTAAAATGTAAATGCCAGCAAGAAATATTCCTGCAATCAGAAAGACAAAGAGAGTGGGACCCGCAATAAATGCAAGGTTCCACTTTACAAGCAAAACAATTAAAAATGGCACGTGGCCAAACAATTATTATATACAATATAAGATGCCATGCAAGTATATAAGGCCATACGGCCAAAATCCTCATGCGGCCAACAATTTGAAAATTGATGCCATGCAAAAATAGTATAAGGCCATGCGATCAAAATAGTTGGTTGGCCATGAGGCCAGAAATGTGCATGCTAACCTACGGCCAATGAAATGCCAAGGCCATGCGGCCATAACATCATGCGGCCAACAATGCAGCCAGCTGCCAACCCTTGCATTGCTTACAATACAAGCCTATGCGGCCACTAAAATTAAATGTAATGCGGCCATAACATTAAGGCTAGCCATATGCGGCCATAAATGTCTGCTGCTTGTTGCAACTAAGCAATGCCACAAGCTAAAGGCAACTAAGTATTAAATAATGCAAAAGCTAATCATTACTAAGGCATGCAAGCTTATTAATTCCCATGCGTGCAAGCTAAATGATTACCAAGGCATGCTAACTAAAACTATTACTAAAGCATGCTAGCTAAATGCCATACAATAATTAATACATGCAACTACTATGCATGCAACAAATTAATACATGGCCATGCGGCTACAACATGGCTTAGGCCATGCGGCCAACCATGGAAAAAAGGTCATGCGGCCACTAAAGTTATATGCGGCCAAAGAAGATTCCAAAGTTGATGCATGCAACATAAATTGCAAGGCCATGCGGCCAGAAGTTCTGACTAAGGCCAATAATTACTAGTTGGCCATGCGGCCAAAAGTACAACAATGCATGTGGACATGCAAAATATTGTACGTGGCCCAAAAATGCAAACTCACTGCTAACAATCTCATGCGGCCCACAAACTATTAATTGCAAGCAACTAATGCATGTGGCTCAAAAATACAAACAAGCATGCAGCTCCAAAAATGCAAATAATGGTTTTCCACAGAGACTATGTCCATAAAAAATACCATGGCCTCCATTTTCCACCAACTACAACAGGAACCCAAATCCAGACTTTCATGGATCAAATTTGGGTAAAATAAAATTCTCTACAACCTGCAACAACAAGTTTACCAAAATATACAAGTTTAACAGATCAAATCCCATGAAAACCGAATTTGCTTCCAAGTTAGATCTACAACAATCTATCCATCAAAATAGAAAACTCCAAGTTCTAACATGCTTAGAATGTAGCAAGGAAGAGAATGAAACAAACGAAATTAAAATAATCCAACATTCGGCAAGGTATACTTGCCTTGGGCTGGAGGAAGAAGATGAAGATGGAAATGAAAATAATGGAGGAGAGAGAGTGGTAGGTGGCTTATATAACAAGCCCAAGCAATCTCCACCATTCATTCCTCTCCACTCAATGTAAACCATACATCTCTCTCATAAAGAACCAAACTAAACCAAACCAAGTCCAAGTCAAAGTTAAACCAAACCCAATAAAACCAAATCCAAGTTAAACCAAGCCACGAAAATCCTGCATTTCGAAAAATTATAAAATATCACGCAAATTGATAAATACGAAATACGGCTCAAATAAACACGTATCCGTATAAAATACCGATACAGTGAGACGGGTCTCACATTAACAAATATATTAAAAATAAATTAATAATTCGTTATGTTTTATATATATATTTTTTATAACTATTTTTTTTAAAATATTTTATTTACAATTAATTAAAATTAGTCATTAATATTGTTTTAAAATTTTATTTTTTATAACTAATAGTTAGTTATCATAATTATAATCTAAATTAATAATTTAATTAATATTAGTTATCATCTAATAATTAGTTATCATAATTATAATATAAATTAATAATGTACAGTTATAATTTATAATTTAATTTTTTATAATAATCTTAATGAATAATTTACAATTTAATTAATCATAACTATAATCATAATTATAATCATTTACTAATCATAACTATAATCTTAATTAATATCCAATTATAATCATAATAAAATATTTATTAGTCTTATTATAATATTAATTAATAGTTCATTAATTACTATTTATAATAATCTTAAATTTTAATATTTTAATCACAATTATAATCATATTTAATAATTATAATTTAATAATCTTTGATTATAATCTTAGTCTTATTATAATCTTAATTAATAATTGAATAATTTATTAATCATAATTATAATCTTAATTAATAACTTATTAATTATAATCTTGATTAATAATTTAGTAATTTATAATTTTATTTTAATATTTTATAACAATTTTATTTAATAATTTATACCTTTATTAATCATAATTATTATAAACTTTAATATAATCATAGTCTTATTATAATCCTAATTAATAATTGATTAATTTGTTAAACATAAATATAATCTTAGTTAATAATTATCAATTATGATTATAATATTGATTATAATAATCTGTTTATCATAACTATAATTTTAAATAATTTAGAAATAAATATTTAATTATAATATTAGTTAATAATTTGTTTGTCTTAATTATAATCTTAATTATAAATTATTAGTTACTATTTTATTATAATCTTAATTAATAATAATTAATCATACTTCTCATCGGTATTAATAATTTATTATTTAATAATTAATATATTATTTAAATTTAAACTAATAATTTATAATTAGCATATAATCATCATTATAATCTTAATTAATAATTTATTAATCATAAATAATTTCATAATTATAATAATAATTTAATTATTAATCATAACTAGAATTATAATAATAGTAATTAATTAATTAATTATTATTTTATGAAATAGTATTTTTATTATCATAATTGTTAATCATAAGTCTAGTTTACCAAATTCTATGTTTGGTTGGAGTTGGATTTTGCTTTGAATTTGGATTTGGAAATCCATGATTTGGATTTGGATTTTGGATTTTCAAATCCAAAACAAAATCCATTTTACCAAACAAGCCCTAATTGGGCTCATCTGGTCCCTAGTCTCCTTCACGTACTTGGCACATTCATTCATGCGTTAATCATGTTTGATTGATTGTTATTTAGCTACTGTGTTGATTTAGAAATCATGCATATTAATCAAATGGATGCATTTATTCAGCAAATTATTGGAACCTTATCTAAAATGGTTGGGAGTGGGCCAAGTAAAATCAAGGCTATATACAACAATAATAAGACTGTCACTATTTTGTACTTTTTAAAAATATATTTTCTAACAACTTCATTCCATGTTATACTTTGGGCCCATTTGACCAGATGCTGGCTGTGAACAACAGACCATCAGTCTTAATGATATTAGTTGGTTGTCCTTGTCTTTAACTAGTTCTTATAGGATTTATATTTCATATAGCTCCCTCCCCCTCTCCCTTGAATTTAAATTTAAGAATTTTGTCACAAAATGAATCGACAACAAACATTTATGTTTTTGTACCAAAATTTTGGATTACTTTCTTCCATTCAGTTAAAGGCTATTGTGCAGTTTAAAACATAAACAAAAACCATCTCAATTACATCTTACAACAATATTACATAAGTTGTCATAAACATGACTTCTGTAGGCCTCTTACCTGCGTCATATTAGTACTTCTTTAGTTTATAGGTAAGTTGCAAGAATTTCTTTTTTTTCTAGTAGAGATATCTTTACTCTCCCAATATTTTGCAAATTAGCCGAGACCATGACCTCGTTGACTATTCGTACAAATTTGTCAAAGCGGATATAGACGTTCCCACTCTGTGGACTTTAACTTGGACCTAACTTTCTTCTTTTTCTTGGACTGTGGGGATGTACCTTAATAGTATTTTTATTTTTATTTTTTTGCATAAAATAGTGAAAAGATTTGTAGGGCATTGGACCTGTATGTTTACTATGTAGCTCCGTCCATGTTTTCGATATATGGTAACTCTGATATCATACAACAGTACTATTTTTCATTTGAATTTATTGAGGGCTCAGTTATAATATTTTAATTCCTTGCACCAGCCATTACTGGTTGAGAGCTTATTATTCATAGCTTGTATTTCTCAATGTTCAAATTTCTATCAATATCCACCGACCCCGACTCACTACCAAAATATGTCAAATTAGTGACGAGATTAGCAACTCCAGTTAAAAACGTCGCTATATTTTGTGTATTTAGCGACGTATGAAAATAACACCGTTGAACGTCACTATCAATGACGTTTAGCAACTAATAGCGACTAGAATTATGGTTTGTGTCACGACCCGCACCCTGATTAGGGGTACGAGAAGCGGGTACGTCCAGCCTACGCTGCAGAATCGGTGGTAGAACGCTGTATTGGTCTCCTAGAAAGTATAACATCTAGACACAAGATATAAAGACATGCCATCTCCGCACGGAGGTATATAATCTCAACTCAATTACAAGACAACTAGGAAAGATAGGCACGAATATGAGATAGATAAGGTGAATATAGAATGCGGAAATAAAGCAAGGTCACAACCATAGATGAGTCGAAGACATAACATAAGGTCCCGAATAACATATGTATCAAAAGTCTAACATAAGCTGGATCGCAGTCCAGACAAACCTAGCTAATAGATATAGAGAGGTGCACTGTCGTCCACTTGCTCCGAGAGTGTCAGCTGATCGCAGTCTATGTCCTGACCATACCGATAGTGGGTAGAACAGTCCGCATCTATGTCATCTGGATATATCATAACGGTATCCTGTTAGAAAAATGAACGAGTACAACGATGGAAACGAATTCCATAGTAATGACAAATGCTCTAACAGTCAATCATAACAGAGTACAAGATGAACATATCAAGATGTAAGTATAACATGATATGTAAACTGGAAATCATGTCAAGGTGAATCATGCAGGAGAAGTAAGCTGAACTGTAACATATAACTGATATAATAAATATAAAATGTGCCTTGAATATTATAGCATAATGTGATCGGTAGGTCAAGATCAGGCTTCCAGCCGACCGGCTACAAGTACGTGGACTCGTCCTGGCCGAGATGGCAAGCTATGGAGCAAGTAGTAGACAGGTCAGGCTATACCCATCGTGAGGTGAGGGTATAGCTATGATACAAGAAGTAACTCAAGGTGGGCATTGATCACACTATCTATAAAATTTCCCATTCTCCGAATAGTATACGGATCCGGACATAGCACGTCATGGCGCGAGATTCCCTAATAGGGGAGCAAGTCCTCTTCAGGAATCAGCGTCAATACAAGTACAAGAATCAAGGCCAAGCAAGTACTAGTATCCCAAGAAATCCAGGAATGACATCTCATGACAGGAATCCGACAATACTAGTCCGTGCACCAATGTGTCGAGAATCAAGTAAACACTATAACTAAGTTGGTAGAGAAGATATCAAGACAAGTAACTGCTATCAGAGAATGTACTCGTCTGCTGTCCTGAGCTGTAGGGTATATCAATGCTCAGAGTGATAATTAGAGACCTAAAGATGAGATATTGCATGTTAATTCGGGTTTAACAAAGTTATGAATGATTTCTAATGTATGATATGAAATCTAGGTCAAACTAGGTCCTGTCAAGTCAATCTAAGTCAAACTAAGTCATGTCAAGTCAATCTAAGTCAAACTAAGTCAACTCTAGGTTATACTAGTCATAGCAAGTCAAACATGGTAAAGAGTTGACTTATAGTTGACTTTTAGTCAACTGGTCAACTTTAGTCAACTTTAGGTCAACCCTAGGTCAAACTGGTCAAATGTTGACTAACAGTTGGCTTTTGGTCAGCTGGTCAACTCTATTTTGGATTTGGACCATTTTAGACAAAGGGTTGACTTGTTGTTGACTTTTGGGTAAAAACTCAACTCTGGGTCAACCGAGTCGAACTTGGTTCAAATATGACATTTGTAGGGTGTACCTATCAAGACGTCTAAGTTTCAAGTTAAACCGACAACCCGTATCTTGAATTTACCCTTTCACTCGTCCTCACACAAAACACTCACTCACTCTCACAAAACTCACTGTCACACACACATAGGACTATTTAGGGGGGGTTATTTAGAGGGTTATATGGGTATTTATATAGGGTATATAGGTATATATATATATATATATATATATATATATATATATATATATATATATATATATATATGTATATATACACACACATATATTTTTTTTATACACACACACACACACACACACACACACAATATATATATATATATATATATATATATATATATATATATATATATATATATATATATATATATATATATATATATATATATATAATTATTTAGTTAATTAATACGGTAGATGATTTTAGCCATGATTGAGTTTTGAAGTACTAGACGACTAGGATTTGTGGCACGAGAGATGTAGCAGTGTGCTTTGACTAGTGTACTAGCCATGCCCGGGGAAACCTAGCCATAGAGATGTCATAACTAGGAAAGCCAGGCCAAGTCGTGACATGACCATTATAAATAATTAAATTATTATCTATTAATATTATTAAACTTATCCATTGACCCGGTTGCATCAAATCATCCCGGACTGGACTCGAACTGAGCACAAGCCCATGTAAGCATGTAGTGAGACCAATACGGCCGTATAGACATATTTTGATAAGTGCAAATATTTTATAAATATTTTGGGGTTTAGCAGATAAATCCCTCAAAAATGATTATATGAATTATTGTATATATATATATATATATATATATATATATATATATATATATATATATATATATATATATAGGGATTTATGGGGGTTTAAAGGGGGTCAAGGGGGGCTGCCACTGCTGCTGCTAAAACTGCTGCTGCTTGCAAAAGGGGGGGCAACAGCCCCTAGTCCCCCCCTTACTGCTGCTGTCCTGTTCTCCTTCTCCCCTCTATTCTAATCTCTTCCTCCATAATCTTCTCCTCTATCTCACTCTATATACATATATATATCACACCACACACACACACACACACACACACACACACACACACACACACACACACACACACATATATATATATATATTATATATATATATATATATATATATATATATATATATATATATATATATATATATATATATATATATATATATATATATATATATATATATATATATATACAAAATCTGAAATTTAAAGTGTCTAAACCACTTAGATACAAATCTAAGTATTCTTAGGGTGTCCAACTTGGGGAAAAACACTAGGACACAAGCACAAATCATAACTCTTCCTAGAATATACCAAATGGAGTCAAACTTGACACAAATAGGGACACAACCATAGGGATCAATCCTACTTGGTCAAAACTATTCTACAAGATGAAGAAATAGGAATAGAGGATAGTTTGTACCTATTAGGAGATGGATCCCAATACAAAATTCTCTGACACGGCTCCGACACAAATTGAATTGTTTAGGACACACCTCTTCTCCTCTTGCTCCCAAAAGTTTGTAGAAGCACCACTTGAGGTAGAGGGAGAGATTGATGGAAGAATATTGGAAAGGAAACCTTGATTTGGAGATGATTCCAAAAGATTTGCTCTTTTTTTCTTTGAAGAACACTTGGAGAAGAAGATGAAGAAATATTGAAGTGTGAATGGGTGAAAAGGGGGAGGGGGTGGCTACCATATAAAGGGGGGATATTTGTCCCCTTGTATAATTATAAGTTTGCCCCTCTCCTTTTCTTTATGGAGGTTTAAATGCTATTAGGGTTTAGGGGTTAGAAATAACCAATTAAATATCATAATTAGGTCTAACCATTCATGTGGGATTAGACCAAACTCCTAGACCTAAATAATAAGATTGGTGGGCCATGGCTAATTAATGTGTTAAGCACAACTTAAGTCAAAATTTCCCGGAATCCCGAAACAAGTCGGAATGAGATAAAATTCGAACCCGACTCCTATAATCATTAAATATTAACATTCATGAAATAAAAATCCTAAAATATTTAAAATAGAAAATTACCATTTTACCCCTACCTTGGAAAAGTGAGGGTGACAAGTCTATCCACCTTAAAAAATTTGTCCTCGAAATTGAAGACAACAAACACAAGAATCACAAGCAGAATGTAAAAAAATAGACTTATACCTCAGGGCTCGAAAAGATAAGAAAAGCGCTCCCGCATGTCGTCCCCCCTCTCCCAGGTAGACTCACCTGGAGAGTGATGTCTCCATGCAACACGAACCAAGGGTATGACCCGGTTCCGGAGCACCTTCTCCCTGCGATCCAGAATCTCCACTGGCTGTTCTGGATAGCTGAGAGTAGGTCCCACCTGTATCGCTGAATGGTCCAATACATGGCTAGGATCTGCACGTATCGCCTTGTTTGCAAAAACAAAAGTATGAAACTTTATTGATATTGTAATAAAGATTACAAGAATTCTGGAAAAATTACAACTATAGGAATCCAATCTAGATGACGATTGCTTTATCCCTTGGACGATGTGAACTTTGAAGACGAAGCCTCTGAAGTTGAAAACAACTCTGGAAATTGAAGGCAAAAGCCTCGGAAGTTGAAGACAAAAGTCTCAGAAGAATGCAGCAGCACTTGAGCAAGAACTCCTGGACTCTCTGATTTCTGATCTCTGAATTCTGATCTTGATCCCCTTGAAATGAAGACTTGAAACTCTATTTATAGAGTTATGGAAATAACTAACTTTCAGTTATTCTGGACTGCGCAGGATGATTTGCGCAGCAGTTGGTTTACGCAGCCTTGGACTACGCAGGCAGTTACTGGATCATGGGCCAACTATCTGGAACACATGGCATCATTTGATTGAAATACGCATGATCGTGCATAGACAGTTGCCACGTAATGAGCAATTGATGGCATGAATGCCACATGTAATTTATCAGTTATGTTGGTAGAATGCGCAAAGTGAACTGCGCAGACTTTGGTTTGCGCAGACTCAGACTGCGCATGATTGGTTTACGCAATCCTGGATTGTGCTGCCAACTGTCAGCCGCCCTCGAGCACTGTGTGGCGACAAAAACGAATAGTCTCCTCGTTATCCGTGCTGTCAGCTGTCAGGAAGATTTAATTTGATTCAGGTAATGATGACTTCTGCCACGTCAACCTGCGCAGTTGAAAACGTGCGCAAACCACCCTGCGCAATGTGATGTCTGCGCAATCTGTTGTCTGCGCAACTCATCAAAATGATGAGTATCTTAAATTTTTGACTTTGTTGATTGATGCAACTTGATTTTTTAGGACCTACAAGACCTCCTTCAAAGTTTTTGAAAGTTGATTTTATTCAAAATTTCGAAATACTTTGAATTTTTGAACTTTGAATCACATTGCGCATGATGATGAGTTGTCTGCGCAAAGCGAAGAGACCCCAATTTTAGGCGCAATCCAAGGCATCCGTTTCGTATTTCGAAAGTTATAAATAGCTATCTTTTCATTTTCAATTCTTTACTTTGATTTCTTTCGAGCTCTTGAGAAAAATCTTCCCCGACCCTTACTGTCCTCTTCCTCCGACGACTGCCATGGCACCACGACGATCCAATGCAACCACCGCCGCGAAGGAAAAAGCCCCGGCCGAGTCATCTGACAGAGTTGCACGGCGGGCATCTCGACACGAATTCGCGCAGCCTGCTCTGAGAGGTTGTTAGAACTGATCGAAAACCCCTTTTTAGGGTGATTCGACTCCCTTTGATCTTTGAAACTCATCTCTTTTTAGAGATGAGTTCATATTGCGCCACCCTTTTTAGGGTTTTGGTTGCATAATCTATCAGTCTTTCATTTTTATGAAGGCTGCATTCCTGCGCAATCTATTGAATTGTGCTGACAGGAAGTCAGCGCAATCGATTGATTTGCGCGGGTGCCAGCGCAAACTATTGCTTTGCGCATCCTTTTGTGATGCGCAAACTGATGTTGCGCAAGTTATGTCAGCGCAATCTGAGGAGTTGTGCACTCTAATGTTTTGTGTTTAAAAACAGAGACTTTGACTTGTACTAATTTTTATCTGTTTGTTGATGCAGTTGAAGTCAATGAAGATCCAGATTACGAACATTTTGTGGGAACCCTCACAGAGTCTGAGTATAAAGAAGATCTTTCTCATGTTCACTACCCTCAGTACGATCTGCCAGCCTCCTGTCAGGCTATACTGATTTCCCAGGACAATGAAACTTTAATGTGTTTGATGAATGGACAGCCTCTAGAGTCAGCGGATGCTGTAATTCATAAGAAACCCCTATTCCTGTTCGGTGACACTTTTGAAAAAGTCTCTCAGCCTAGGCCCAGAATGGAGCATAGAGTAGTTCACCAAAAAGATAAATCATTCTTCATTCCAGACATTGCTCGCTGCCTCCCTTTGTCGCGCTACGCTCATGCAAGCTACCCAAGGAAGATAGAATGGAATATCACTCAGTTTCAGGATGCCCGTGCAGGAAAAATCTTTGTAAAAAAAGGGCCAAACAATAAAGACATGTTTTATAGCTCCTCTGACAGATATAGCGTCCTGTTGAGAGGTTTATGACCTGGTTGCATTCCACCAGAGAACTCCTCTATGCTGATGCCTGTTAGGACACCAATATTCGCAAATGAATTTATAAAGGCTGAAGGAAAATATCCTGAACAAGACATCAGACTGACTGGATTAGTGAATCTAGATTACAAGCGATGGAGCTATATTGCGAATTGGATTCTGGCAACATTCCAAGACAAACTCCAACAGATTAATCTATATCAAGCAGTGCATGCCACTGTATACGGCTTTGCTCCCAACCCACATATGTTCTTAGCCTTAGCTGAGAGGTACAACTATAGGACGGGGACCTTCATGACCCCAGGTGGAGAGATGGGGTTTGCACTCCACGAGATGAAATATATCTCGTACCTGTCCATGGCAGATGCTCCGTATGAGGAGTTTGTGCTGACAAATAATGAGCTGAATAAGCTTAGAAAAGAGAATGCAGAGATGGTGGCAGTGTTCGAAGAACTATTATGCCATTACAAGATCTGCTCTCTATTTTACAAGAGTGCTACCGCCAACACTTGTTACTCTTCAAAGTGGTTACCATATCTGTTTCTCAATCATATAGAAGAGAAGAAGACCAAGGAGAATGACAGATGCTACCCTAACTTCTTCAAACCTTTGAGCAAAGCAGAGGTTATAAAACTGATGGAACAGAGTGGTAACCTTGATAAAGAAGTAAAAGATGATCATGAATATCCTTCTTTGAAGACGGGGGACATTTTGGAAAGTTACTTGAGAATGGGTTATAGACCCATGTCAGAAGACGCACAACTGGCGAGATTCTTAACTTACTGGCTTCGGAGATTTGTAGTTCTCGGATCCAGTACCGTGGATCGTTTTTACCGTGGCGTCCTGTTTGCAGCTGTTAAGTTAGTCTTTGGCTATAAAATGGACTTACTATCAGCAATGACCTGCAAACTCAATGCCAGTCTTCGTTTATACATTGACTTGATGCTGAAGGCGAAGGGAGAAAAAGAGTTCCCTCGTTTGGAATTGCTATATACATACTTATTCGGATGGTTGCTTCTTCATTATCCAACCTTAATGGACCCCGGTATGGGACAGGTAGATGGCAGTTTTCTCCGAAGCTATTCTCACGAAAAATGGAAATACACTTCGTTAAGCGAGTGTAGATATGTATTGAATCTGAATAGGGGATGGAACTTCTGCTGTGCTCCTTTCCCTGCTGGGTACGATCAGATGCCCACAAATATGGTGGATTCGAAGATGCAGCCTCTGACTCGTACAGCTTTTGAATGGTTGAAGACGATTCGGCCATCACATCTGGTTTACCGCTTCGAGGAAGAATGCTATTTAGAGCCATACCTTCCCAGTCGATTTGCTCGACAGTTTGGGTATGATCAGTTCCATGTAGGGAACACAATTACTTGCCTTCAAGGCAAAGGTTATCTGATAGACGGAGCTAGAGCTTGGGCATATTACAATGCCCGTGATACAAAAGCCACATTTTTAATGCCAGCAAGAAGTACTCCCCAGGGTCCTCGGATGCTTTTCACATATTCAGTGTTTTATACATCTGCGAATACTTTTGTAGAGAATTTTAATCTCTCGGATAGTTTTGCTACTACAACAAGATTGAGGAGAGAGAGAATTGCTCCATCGATCCCTGCAAATGAGGAAGTGCACGAGCCGGTGGATGCACCTCTAGAAACTACGAGGGATATTGTATTCCCTCAAGAGGTAAATGCACCATTGTGTGTTTCTCTAAAGGTGGGTCGATCTCCCACAAGGAAAAGAAGAAGAGAGGAGCCTCCTGCTCCAGCAGCGAAGAAGAAATTAGTCCTAGATCTTTCTTCTGAAAAGGTCACTACAAGATCCCAATCTCGGCAATTGATCGAGACACAACAAGAGACTGCCACCACACCAACTTCTGTACAGAAACAAGCAGAACCAGTAGATGTAGAAAGTCCTGCCAGACCTCTACACAGAAGGAAGAGGGTGGTCACCAGAAGACATTTAGAAGAATCTTCTTCTAGACAACTCCTGACTTCAGTAGATGCTGCAGCAGGAATTCTAATGGCATCTCCCACACCTATTTCTGAATCTGGGAGTAAAACTCTTGAAGAGACTGAACAGAGGGAAGATCTTGTCCCAAGAACTGAGGTTGAAAAGCCTGGAGACAACATCTTGGAGGAAGAACAAAATGTTGTACGACCTCATACACCTGTCGTGGAGACTACTCAACCTCCTCTTACTCCCCGAACTCTTCGTGAAAAAGAAGACTGTGAAATGATTGCAACTTTGGAGGATTGCAGTTATAGCCTGCAAGATGATCAAACTGCCACTAACAGTGGAAATGTAGCAGCAGAAGAAGAAGAAGACGAAGCGAGCTCTTCGACTGAAAATGTTGATGAGTATATACAAGATCCTGAAAAGGAAAATGAAGAACATATATCTCTTGATACTGCCGATGATATTTCAAATCCTAATAAGGATATTGAAGTGGAAGCGTCTGTAGAAAATGTTGCTGATCTTGTAAACCCTGATGAAAATGTTGAGATAGAAAGATCTCTTGAAGAAGTAGCTGATGAAGGTGTGCTGAAAGAAAATCCCGCCACCGACCCTCAAGGTATAAAACGAGATCTAACAATCTTCTCTTTTAAAATAGACTGATAAATATCTTTATTTGTAATTCTTGCAGATCTTGAGACTCTGCCAACACCTCTAACGGATCTGGCTATGGTGCCTATACCAACGGTGGTGGTTAGTAGTAGTCATCACTTGTCTTGCGGTTCTGAAGCGGGCAGCAGCCAGGCTGTCGCAGCTGAGGCTACTTCTGTTCAAAGGGAATCCATTCCAGCAAGGAATGAACTTGTTGTTAGATCAAACCAAGGTAAGATTGCTCTTAATTGATCTTCTTGTTCATCAAAAAATAATTAGTAAAATAACAATTTTACTATTGCAGAGGATCAAATAGGAGGAGCGACCAGCTCTACTCTGGCTCCTCTTTTTAAAGAGCCTGTTGTACAGCCACAAAGAATCGAGCAACCTGCAACTTCATCCTCAACAGGAGTAGCAGCGACTCCTGGAACTCTGGCCATCAATCAACAAGTTGTCCAGTCATTTACCAGATGCTTCTTCGAGTCGCTGGGATTTCTTGTTCATAAGATGATAGAGAAAGAAGGAGCTGACTTCATTATGGTTAGGAAACCAACTTTTTTCTTAATAAGAGCCATAAGAGACCAAGGAGACGAAGCTCAGGCCACTCTCCTTGAACATATTTTGAACGAATTAGAAGTCTCCATCAAGAAGTACAAAGAGCTCAAGAAGAAGGATGTAGACTCTTTAGTACAGGCTGAATTTGAGCGACTGGCTCAAGCCGCTGATATGGAAAGGTTAAGCCTTCAAAATCTGTTAGAGGCTCATTCAGCAAAATCAGCTGAATACAACTCTAAGATAGAATCTGTTACTTTAATGGCTGAAAGCAAAGGACGGCGACTTGCTGAGCTGAAAGCAAAAATTACTCGCCTCCAACAAGAGTTTGAAGAAGAAACTGTTAATCACCAACTGGTGATTGAACAAGTCAATGCTTTAATTGAAGAGAGAAATGAGTACGAGACAACTCATGGTGCGGAAATCACCCGCCGGACAGTAGATATGCCTATCTTTGATGAAGAAAGCGGGATGGAGGAAGCAAGAAAAATAGTAGCATCAACACACGAAGAAGAGCTGCAGACACTGAAGCAACAAATTGACAATCTGATTGTCCCTCCTTCTTGATTTTGTATTTTTGTGTTTGTTGTTGTAGCTGCGTTTCTGTAATGTCTCATATTTTGATATAAAAGACATTTTGTTGTGGTTCCATTATTTATTGCATATCTTATTCAGATATATATACAAATAATAGATATACATGATATATTTATTGACAACTTAATCAAAAACGACAAGTTGCTGATGTGGATAATGAACGATGATGAATCGTCAATGTATGTGAAATAAATGAACGGGAATACCGTCAAATGATGATGAACGAACGGGTGAACCGTCAAATGATGGTGAATGAACGAGTTAACCGTCAAATGATAATAAATGAACGGGTTAACCGTCAAAATAAATGAACGGATGAACCGTCAGATATTAATGAACGGACAAACCGTCGGATGAATGTTATAAATGAACGGATAAACCGTCAAGCATTAAATGAACGGACAAACCGTCGAATAACCGTCGGACATTTAATGAACGGACGAACCGTCGGATATTAATGAACGGACGAACCGTCGGATGAATATGATAAATGAACGGATGAACCGTCTGGCATTTAATGAACGGATGAACCGTCGGATGAATGTATTGCTTCGTTAATTGAGGAACTTCTGCCTATAAATATAGCAGAAATCTGACAGGAACGAACACTTCTACTCTTCGACATAAAAATTTCTTCTGGAGAAGCAACTAAGAAGGCTGAGATTGCCCCAAAAGTTCAGAAGAGTACTGAAGAACGCCCTGTTGATCCAGTTCAGCCAAAGGAGGCAGAAGCAGGCGAAGGTTCGTCTGCACCCCAGCCACCGCGGGACATTCTGGACTTCCTGCTCGAACCAGGAAGGACTGAAGAAGAAGAAGCCATGAGGATGGCCGCCTGCAAGTTTCTCGTAGGATCCAGCAAGGAAGTTCTCGGTTCTTTTGCTGACCGCATTTTTGAGAAGGAGGGCAGTGGCCCTCGTCCCAATGTAGAAAAGGATGATAGTGACCTTTAATATTATGTACTATCATATAATGAAATAAAATTTGACTTTTATTTATGAACTTGACTCTGTCTGATAATTTACAAGCATTTTACATTTATACATAATACTTCTTTAAGAATTTGCCATTAATAGGCATCATAGCAACTCGATCATCAAGCTCCGAAAGTTGATAAGCTCCATTTGAAAAGACTTTGCTTACAACATAGGGACCTTCCCACTTTGCATCGAATTTCCCTTTGCTCATATGAGTCATAGGACGTCTGACCGTTAGAACAAGTTCTCCTTGCTGAAAGGCTCTGACCTTCACTTTACGATTGAACGTCTTCGAGATGCGGGCTTGGTATAACTCAATGTGCTGTTTAGCCATTAACCACTTTTCATCCAATGCCTCCAATTCTTGAAGTCGAAGAAGGTCATTGTTCTCTGTAGTGAGCTCATTGGCAATAGCAATCCTTAAAGAAGGAATTTGCAACTCCAAAGGAAGGACAGCTTCACAGCCGTATACCAAAGAGAAAGGTGTAAAGCCTGTGGGATTGCGGACTGTAGTTCGGTAGGCCCAAAGACATTCGCCAAGTTTCTCGCTCCAATTTCGTTTGTTAGTGGATACAAACTTCTTAAGGAGTTTAATGATGATTTTGTTAAAGGCTTCAGCTAAACCATTAACGGCAGGATTGTATGCTGTCGAGGCGACATTGTCAATCTGATGATCATCGCAGCTTCTGGCTGATAAATTGAGGTCCATTGTCATGGATGATTCTTCGAGGTACACCAAATCTATAGATAGCATGGTGTTTAACAAAGTTGATGACATTGCTAGTCTTAATTTCAGCCAAAGGTATAGCTTCAGCCCATTTGGAGAAGTAGTCGGTTATCGCCAATATGAACCGATATCCTCTAGAAGAAGGAGGATTAATAGGACCTATGACATCCATGCCCCAAGCTTCGAAAGGCCAGGAAGCAGCAGTCGGATGTAAGAATTCTGATGGTTGATGAATAAAATTCGCATGGATTTGACAAGCACGGCATTTCCTTGCATATTCAATAGCATCTGATACCATAGAGGGCCAGTAGTAACCCATGCGTCGGATGCGATCCTGTAGCTTAGGACCGGGTTGATGCGCTCCACAGACACCGTCGTGAGCTTCACGCAACACTTGTTTTGCTTCATCACCAGCTAAACAGCGTAAGAGAAGACCGTCATAAGTCCGTCGATAAAGTGTTTTGGTGGTCTGATTGAAATAGAATCGGAGAGATCGTCGTCGAACACTTATAGCCTCCTTAGGATCTTCAGGGAGTATGTCATGTACCACAAAGTCGATAAAAGGAGTTCTCCAATCGTTATCGATAACATTAACTTCAGCAAAATTGCTAAATTCAATATTACGATTATTTTCAATGCAGAACAGTTCTCGGTTGGATATAACCACCACCTGCTGTCTTTTGATAGGGATGGCTAAGACAGCTGCAAGATTTGCCAAAGCATCTGCTTCAGTATTGCCAGCTCGTCGAATATAGTCGATGAAGAAAGCCTTGAATGATATAGCTATATTGATTGCTGCTTCATGATAAGGCACCAGGTCTTGATGACGGACTTCATAGATTCCTCTAACCTGGTTGACAACCAACTTAGAATCGCCATAGACTTCGAGATATTCAACATTCAGTTGTTTGGCTAACTGAAGGCCAATGAGTAGAGCATTGTATTCTGCTACGTTATTAGAGCAAGGTTCATCTAGAGAGTAGGCTCTTTGGATAGTTGATCCGTCAGGAGAAACGAGTACTACTCCAACACCTGCCACAATAGCACCATTGGGTCCAATCCTTGACGCCCCGTCAAAGAAGAGACGCCAAGTTGGAAACTCTTCAGAGATCATGTTGACTTCTAGCGTCTCGTCTGGAATTTCGTCGTATAGCTTAGATGTTTCTGGTACAGGATGAGCCGCTAAGAAGTCCGCCAGCGCTTGACCTTTGACTGACTTTTGTGGAACATACACCATGTCATATTGAGCTAACATGATTGCCCATGTAGCCAGTCGAGAATTAAGTGTGCTAGGCTTCTTCATGAGTACCCGAAGAGGATTAACTCGGGATATAACATGAATAGTTTGGCCAATGATGTAATGCCTCGTCTTCTGCACGGCAAACATGAGAGCCAGGCATTCTTTCTCGACCGGACTATAACGGTGTTCAACACCAATCATAGTACGGCTAAGATAATAGATAGCCTGTTCATGGCCTTCTTTGTTCTTTTGGGCAAGTAAAGCTTCCAATGAATGGTCCATAGCACAGACATACATTAAGAATGGAATACCTGAAATTGGTGGTACCAAAACAGGTGGGTTCATAAGATATCGTTTGATGTCGTCGAATGCTCGTTGACACTCTTCAGTCCAAATAAAAGATACACCCTTCTTCATAAGTTGAGTAAATGGTCTGCAGTGTCCAGACAAGTTCGAAATAAATCGCCTGATGTACGCAAGTCGGCCTTGGAATCCTCGTAGCTCTTTTAGGTTGCGTGGAGGACGCATCTCTTGAATGGCTTTGATCTTCTCGGGATCCACGTGTATACCCTTAGAGGTAATGATGAAGCCAAGAAATTTTCCACTAGAGACACCCAAAAATGACTTGGTGGGATTCATCTTGAGCTGATATTGACGCATAAGATTAAAGATTGTTATCAAATCTTGAATATGATCTTCTTTTAGACGACTTTTGACAGCAATATCGTCGACGTAGCATTCGACTGTTTTACGAAGATGTTCTCTAAAAATGGTACTCATGGCTCGTTGGTACGTTGTACCAGCGTTCTTGAGACCAAATGGCATCACTGTGTAGCAATAGACTCTCCGAGGAGTGCGGAAAGATGTGTGCTTTTCATCTTCGGGATTCATTTTGATTTGATTATATCCGGAGAATCCATCCATAAAAGATATTCGCTCAAACCCACAAGTATTGTCAATCATGACGTCTGTGATAGGAAGAGGAAATTCATCTTTTGGACATGCTTTATTAAGATCTCGGAAATCGATGCAGACTCGAACTTTGCCAGTTATTTTCAGGATTGGAACAACATTGGCTACCCAATCAGGATGTTGTTCTTCTCGAATAAAGCCGCAAGCTATAAGCTTCTTGACTTCATCATCAATCGCGTCCATCATTTCAGGCTTGAATCGCCTTTGTTGCTGTTTAACTGGTTTAGCGTTAGGAAGAATGTTCAACTTGTGAGTAGCAATCTTGGGATCTAAACCTGGCATGTCCTCATAACTCCAAGCAAAGATGTCAATGTATTCTTTAATGAGAAGAATCAACTCTTGCTTATCTGCTTCTGGGAGAGTCTTGCTAATAAAGATTGGCCGAGGTGACTCGCTTTCTCCTACATCAATTTGAATCAATTGATCTTCAGTAGGAGGTTCTCTTTGTTCAAATCGGAGTACCCATTGATTATCCATCTGTTGAGCCCAAGGATATGTTTCAGGACTTTCTTCAATATCCTCTTCATATCCTTCCGGAAGTTCAGCGGAAACCATATTAGAAGATACGATTACACGATAGACTTCACCGATGCTAGTATCAGAATCCCATGATCTGGAATTAGAAGAATTAGAACGTTCTTCGCTATCAGAGTCAGAAGCTGCTGGGGATAACAGTGGAGGAGAAGCGTATCCGAGACCTCTTTTGGTCCTGCCATAATACATTTGTGATTTTTCTTTTGGAAGTGTTGTACGAATGGGAGTTCGTCTACCTTTACCGTAGTTAAGTCCGCTTTTAAAGTCGTAACCCATCTTCCGGACGATGTCTTTTGATTGTTGACTGTAACGACGGAATTGAAGAGGTCCTGTGTCGTTAACTTTGCTATCATCCGTATAGTCAATCTTTTGTTCCGGTCTTTTACTAAAAAGTATTGTACTTTCACCTTTCTTACGAGCAGGAACAATACGAAATGAATCTTTTGGGTATTCACACGAAACTTCTGTTTGAAGAGATTGTACGACTCCCATTGTAAATGACTGAAAGCTATCTAACATATCCAAATAGTACGTAGTATGATAAATAACATCAGTATACTGGAAAGTAGATGCTTTTTCATTAATATTTACATCTGTATTTACATCAGGACCTTTAGCCTTAGCAGGCTTGGTCAGATTGATTACAAGAGGGGAAGAAGAAGAACGTGGAGGGGGCTTGTTACGACGGAGGTCGATAACAAGTGGCTCAGAAGAGGTGAGCTCCCTTTTTTCCTTGTTGCGAGTTAAATCAACAACAAGTGGCTCAGAAGACATGAGCTGCTTTTTGTCCTTGTTACGACGTAAATCAATAACAAGTGGCTCAGAAGAGGTGAGCTCCCTTTGATTTTCATCAGCATCAACTGACTTCTTTTGGACTGGCAAGTGGATAGCCAGTGGTTTAGAAGACTGCGGATGAGAAACACGCCCTTTGACAGATATAATGAGAGTGTCATGGGGCGCTGCTTTTTGATCTTCTTCGGTATCCATAGCCAATACCACTTTCATAAATTCATCCTTGTACATACGAGCATCGTTACAATATGCTTCAACGCCCTTGAAAGGATAAAGATCTGCAACTTCCTTGTGAACTTGTCCTTTGTCATCAACGTATTTAAAGCATTGATGAAGAGTTGATGGAACAACATTGTGTTCATGAAGGAATGGCCTTCCCAGGAGAGCATTGTAAGAACAACCATGATTATCAATAATATAAAAGGTCACCTTTGTGCGAAGATTGCCTATTTGGAGTTTTAGGCGGATCTTGCCCAAAGGTTCACTCTTTCCTTGGTTAAATTCCAAGATAGTAGTGATTGTGGTTGAAAGACTATGCACTGGTATCTTCAACGCATCTAGCATAGTTTTTGGCATAATGCTAAGTGCAGACCCTGGATCTATCAGGATACGATCGACCTTCATAGAATCAACATATCCTGTATAATAAAGAGGACGATCATGTCGATTATCTTCCATTAGCATATCATCATGAGTGAAAGTAACGTTTGGAATCAACTCCAAGACACTATGACAGTGATGGCAAGAGACTGGTTCTGATTTTGGCTTCTTGAGAAGAGTTAGGCAAGTTTCAGCCTGCATCAGAGCTTCACTTAAAGTCTCTCGAGTCTCCTTAGAAAGGCGCAAGAGCTTGAAGATTGATAGTCTAGCCGGCGTATTAGCCAACTGGGCCAATATATCAAAGTTGTACGGCTTTTCAAGTCCTGTAGGAGATGACTTCTTTAAGGGCTTGTCAAAGCGGACTTGTTGCTTGCCTTTGTCAGCCGTTGTTGGCTTGGAAGGAATTGATACTACAACTGGTGAAGATGTAGAAGGGATCTCTTCAGTGGAAGCAGGTTGTGCCGAAGCAGGTTGTGCCGGAGCAGGTTCAGAAGAAGAAGCAGGATCCTTTTGACCTTCAGAATGATCTTTCAGATAGGCTTTCCCTGATCTGGTGCCTAACAGAATCTCTTCATCAACTATGGGATCAAAAGATACCATATTGCAAATCTTGGTTTTGCCTTTAGAACGAGTTTTCTTCTTGGAAGAAGAGGACACCTCGAATTCCGGAGTAAGATCAGGATGGATCCACATAATTTCACCGTTGTCAAGAGACAAGAAAACAAGACCTTCATTGGATGGAAGCGGGAGATTCTCAATCTCAAGAGTTGCTTTAGGAATTGAAATGACACCGTGTTGTACCATCTGCGGAGGGAAATCTCCAAACTGGACTGAAACCATGTTAGCAGTAACAGTCTTCTCATCTTGTTGCAGAGTGACTACACCAGCATTGACAAGCTCCTGAATTTTGCCCTTGAGCACATAGCATGCTCGAGTAGGATGTCCAATAAACCTGTGATAAACACAATATTTAGGATGATCAGTTTTACCGACTTTATCAGGTTTCTTTGGGTCAGGGAGTTGAATTTTGTTGCTTTTGAGTAAACACTCAAAGATGCTTGCAGTGTCATTCTCGTCAAAAGAATATTCCACTTTCGGACGAGGTTCCCTTGGTGGAGGTGCAGAAGGAGTAGGAGTAGATGTAGGCGGAGCCACATTGACAGCCAAAGATTCTTTGTTCTTGTTCAAGTTAATGTTCAAAGTCTCTTTTGCTTTGCGATTGTTTTGACGATTGTCACCGCCTGAATTCTGATGATCATCTCGATCAGGGTTAGACATTTGTACTCCCAATTGTTTGAACTTGTCGGCACTCACTTCAGCAGCTTTGGCGTTGACAATGAATGAGGGCCAATCTTGAAATTGGGTAGATCCCGTCCACATACTGATAATAGGCAAAAGATTTGCCTTACAAGTATCAATAGTGACAGCAGCTGGAGTTCTTGGAGGCATTTTCAAAGCTTCACGACGGAACCGTTCGATAAAGCTCTCAGCAGTTTTATTATGTTTCTGTTTGATTTTGTTGAGAGCTGACATCGTCATATCATTGAATCCTTCATAGAATCATTCTAGAAAGATTTGTTTCAGGCCTGAAAAAGAAGTGATGCAACCATCGGGCAAACTTCTATACCAGTCATATGCTACGTCGGCTAAACAACCGACGAACACTCTGGTAAGAAGAGCATCATTTGGCTGAAGTTGAACAGTCATTACCTCAAAATGATTGATGAATTGACTTGGGGAAGTACTGCCATCGAACAGAAAGATTGTTGGGATTTTGTACTTCGGGGGAAACGGGACTTCCTTCCATTCAACTGGATAGGGCTGCTTAATCTCCAATCTTTGTAAGTTGTCTTTCTCTTTAAATGCCTCGAACTAGGTTCGTAAGAGTTTGACAGCTTCGTTGGCGTCTTCTGATGACGAAGAAGAGCAGGTTGAGTTGTAGTGGTAGGAGGAGGAACAATATTATAAGCACTACCCCCAGCTCCTGACTGGCTAGGTGTAGTTTGTACTTGTACTTGTACAGGAGGCATTTGGGGAGGCACTACCCCCAGCCCAGTATTGGCAGGTATCAAAGATGCTATGATCTATGGACTAGTAGTAGGTACAATTGGTGGTGTAGCATGCTGTGCTACTATGATGGAATGCATACTAGCAACCATTTCAGCCATGGTTTTTAGTTTGTCTTCGAGTGCAGCGATCCGCTATTCCTGATTTGCAGAAGTTGAAGCATCTGGATCTTCATTGACAACATATGCCGTCACTTCTCTTGGTACAGTGGAAGATACTGTCTGTTCAGAGCTTTTACTGTATGCATCATAATCGGAGAACGAATCATCTCCTGATTGAGAAACAGGAAGATGACCCGAAGGATTTTGAGGAAGATTCCTTTGACCGATTGTATCTCGGCTTCGAGAACGGGTATGTTGAAACACTCCTTCGGAAGATTCTTGGAGTAATTCTAAATACCGTTGGCTTGGCTTACGGAGTCTACCATGCTTAGAGCATCTTTTACCCCCAGTATCTCGGTAAGTCATGTTAACTGAAGCATACAATACTTCGTCTTCCTCTGACATCGTTTCAGATTTAGCAAAAGTCAGCCGATCGAAAACAGATCGTTTTGTTGTTTGACAACAACATTGGATTATGACTTTATGATTGCAATGATGATCAGATGGTTGAGATGAAGGTATTGAGACATTGTCCCGTTTTTGTCTTAAATGTTCTCGAAGATCAGCAACAGGACGAGGAAAACTCTGAGGGATTTGTTCTTTGATAACATTCGGAACATGATTCCGATTCTTCAAATGTTTAGTCCCTTGAGTATACAGGGAAGTGCTCACTTCATTGGCATAAGTGTCAGGATTTTTGACCCTGGAGATTTGTTTCTGATGATGTTTGACCTTCGGCATTGGCTGTTTGCGTTTTACCGAAGTGGGTCGGTTGAGATAAGTTATGAGATCAGCAAATTCACCCCCAGGGGTTTCTGTTTGAGATACTAACAATTTTCCCTGTCTGAAACGAGAAATTTTGAGAGTTGGATGGTCCTGGAATTCTGCTACCGGAGTGGGCAGAATACCTCTATGATTAGTACAAGTACTCTTGTTATAAAGGAAAGAAGAATCCTTGTTTGCAAGAGTTCTAGTACTGATTGGTGTCAAGGCACATTCAGATGGATCCTCTTCAGTAAAGACTGAAGAAGATTGAAAAAAGACCAAAGGGCCTTTTCCTTTATTTTGAGATGAAGGGTTAGCTAAAGTGCATTTTCCTCTGTTGTCTTCCAAATCATGAGACAAGGAAAAAGACCAACGGGCCTTTCCCTTTATTTTGAAGAGAAAGAGGAATAGCCAAAGGACTACCCCCAGTGGATTGTGCAGGAGCAATAGGGTGTTTGGGAAGAGGAGTAGAATTTCTTCCTTTGTTAGCCAAAAGGCTGTTTATCTTGGATTGCACAAGCTTGGTTTGCGCATGGGTAGAGGGTGCACTGGTCATTTGCACAGTAGAAGCTTTGGTAGGAAGTACATCAGGAGTTCTTGCTTTAGAGTGTTTGGGATGCACTTTGGTTGCTGGAGTATTGGTTTGCGCAGGAAAAGCTACTGCCAATTGCGCCAGAGTCATAGGAGTCTTTTGTTTTGATAAGGCAACATATGAAGTAGCTTTGGCAACAGTTGTAACAGACTGCGCAACCTTGACTGCAACAGATTGTGCAGCAGTTGTTGAGACAGACTGTGCAGCAGTTGGCACAGCAGTTTGTACAACTGTCTGACTAGCAGATTGTGCAGCAGTTGGCACAGCAGTTTGTGCAACAGTCTGGCTAGCAGATTGTGCAGCAGACTTGGAGACCCAAACTGAATGCACTTTGCTCTTGGCAGAAGTGGCTGCAGTACGGGGAGTAGTCTTGGAGTTGAGCATCGCCTCGTAGGCTGTCTGGTTGACTTTAACAACCAGTGTCTTCTGTGTCTTCCCGGTAGACGCTACGTCACATTGAGTTGCTACTTCCTCGTCGGAAGAGAAAGTTGTCCCAAGCAGAGTCGCCATTTTGTTTGCAAAAATAAAAGTATGAAACTTTATTGATACAAACTTTGTAATAAAGATTACAAGAATTCTGGAAAAATTACAACTATAGGAATCCAATCTAGATGACGATTGCTTTATCCCTTGGACGATGTGAACTTTGAAGACGAAGCCTCTGAAGTTGAAAACAACTCTGGAAACTGAAGGCAAAAGCCTCGAAAGTTGAAGACAAAAGTCTCGGAAGAATGCAACAGCACTTGAGCAAGAACTCCTGGACTCTCTGATTTCTGATCTCTGAATTCTGATCTTGATCCCCTTGAAATGAAGACTTGAAACTCTATTTATAGAGTTCTGGAAATAACTAACTTTCAGTTATTCTGGACTGCGCAGGATGATTTGCGCAGCCTTGGACTGCGCAGGCAGTTACTGGATCATGGGCCAACTATCTGGGACACATGACATCATTTGATTGAAATGCACATGATCGTGTATAGACAGTTGCCATGTAATGAGCAATAGATGGCATGAATGCCACATGTAATTTATCAGTTATGTTGGTAGAATGCGCAAAGTGAACTGCGCAGACTTTGGTTTGCGCAGACTCAGACTGCGCAGGATTGGTTTGTGCAATCCTGGATTGCGCTGCCAACTGTCAGCCGCCCTCGAGCACTGTACGGCACCAAATACGAACAGTCTCCTCGTTATCCGTGCTGTCAGCTGTCAGTAAGATTTGATTTGATTCAGGTAATGATGACTTCTGCCACGTCAACCTGCGCAGTTAAAAACGTGCGCAAACCACCCTGCGCAATATGATGTCTGCGCAATCTGTTGTCTGCGCAACTCATCAAAATGATGAATATCTTGAATTTTTGACTTTGTTGATTGATGCAACTTGATTTTTTAGGACCTACACGCCTCAGCTGAGATACATGGAACACGTTGTGCACTCCCTCGAGCGTAGGCGACAAGTCCAGTCGGTAGGCTACTGCACCGATCCTCTCTATGATGGTGAAAGGTCCGATGTAGCACGGACTAAGCTTTCCACCTCTGCCAAAGCGAATCGTGCCATGTGTCGGGGATATCCTCAGAAACACCATGTCACCAGCCTAGACATAAGACAAAACTCAGCACATAAACTAAACAAACAATCACAAACAAATACGACAGGAAACTGAAACTAACCTCGAACTCTAACGGTCTCCGGTGACTATCGGCCCAATGCCCTGCCTATCCTGAGCCATCCGAAGTCTGTCTCTAATCAACCTGACCTTCTCGACCGCATCCACAACCATCTCCGGTCCAAGAAGCGCCCTCTCGCCGACATCGTCCCAAGACAAAGGAGTACGACATCTCCGTCTATATAGAGCCTCGAATGGCGACATCTCTATACTGGCCTGGTAGCTATTGTTGTAAGCAAACTCTACCAGGTGAAGATGGTCCTCCTAAGAACCCCCGAGATCTAACACACATGTGCGGAGCATATCTTCCAGGGTCTGAATGGTCCTCTCTGACTACCCGTCTGTCTGGAGGTGATAAGCGGTACTAAACTTGAGCTCGGTGCCCAAGCTAGTATGCAAACTCCTAAAAAAGTGGGAAGTGAAACGACTATCCTGATCAGAAACTTTGCTCACCGAAACTTCGTGCAATCTCACGATCTGACGAACGTACAGCTCTGCCAGCCTCTCCACAGACAAATCCACTTTAAAAGGCAAAAAGTGGGTCAATTTGGTCAATCTATCAACGATGACCCAAATCGCGTCTTTTCCTTCTGGCGATTGTGGAAGTCCAGATACAAAGTCCATGGTGATGTGCTCCCACTTTCACTCGAGAATGGGTAGCGGTTGTAGTAATCCACCTGGTCTCTGCCTCTCGGCCTTCACCTGCTGACATACAAGGCAACGAGATACAAACTGAGCTACCTCGCGCTTCATGCCATACCACCATACGTGCTCTCTCAGGTCCCTATATATCTTGTTGGCTCCAGGATGCATAGAATACTGAGAGCAATGTGCTTCCTGAAGAACCTCCTCCCGAAGCTCTTCATTCGGAATGCACAGCCTAGTACCGTGCCGCAACGAGCCATCTTCGGCTAAAAAGAAATCGTCGAACAAACCTATCCGCACCTGCTCCCTGATGCTCCTCAGGGCAACGTCATCATACTGCGCTGACCTGACTCTATCCATCAGCTCAGACTGAATCTGTAAACCCCATATCTGGATCTCTACGCCCGTAACGATGACCTCGATACCCAAACTATCCAGGTCGGCCAAAAGATGACGATCTATCGTCAAGAACATAGCCACTGGATACCTGTTCAAGGCATCTGCAACTATATTGGCCTTTCCCGGATGGTACTGCAGTAAGATATCGAAGTCCTTCATCAGCTCTAACCACCTCCTCTGTCGCATGTTCAGCTCCTTCTGAGTGAACACGTACTTCAAGCTCTTGTGATCTGTGAAGATCTTAACTCGCTCTCCGTACAGGTAATGCTTTCACAACTTCAAAGCAAAAATAATTGCGGCCAACTCCAGATCATGAGTAGGATAGTTCTTCTCATGAGGACGTAACTGCCTAGATACATAAGCAATCACCTTTCTGTGCTGCTGAAAACCCAACCCAAGCCCTTCTTTGAAGTATCGCTGTAGATCGAAAAACCACTGACCCGGATGGCAAAGTCAAGATCGGAGCTGAGGTCAACCTCTTCTTCAGCTCATCGAATGCAGCTTGACACTCATCAGTCCAGACGAACTCCACGCCCTTCCTGGTGAGTCTAGTCATCGGCTCTGCAATCCGCGAGAAGTCTTGGACGAGCTTCCGATAATAGCCAGCCAAACCCAGAAAGCTCCGAACCTCAAAAACTGAACTGGGCGTAGACCAAGACTCAACTGCTAAAATCTTCTTCTGGTCCATTGAGATCCAGTGCTCGGTCACAACATGACCTAAGAACTCGACCTGGTCCAAGAAGAACTCACACTTCGAAAGCTTCCCGTAGAGTTACTCCCTCCTCAGAGTCTCTAACACAACTCTCAGATGCTCCTCATGCTCATCCCGCGTCTTCGAATAGATCAAGATATCATTTATAAAGACCACCACGAACTTGTCAATGTACTGATGGAATACCTTATTCATCAAGTTCATGAACATCGCTGGAGCATTGGTCAGCCCAAATGGCGTCACTGTAAACTCGTACTGGTCGTACCGAGTCCGAAATGCCGTCTTTGGAATGTCATTCTGCTTCACCTTCAGCTGGTGATACCCGGACCTCAAGTCTATCTTCGACACTCAGCTGATCGAACAAATCGTCGATCCTCGACAAAGGGTATCTATTCTTGATAGTGAGGTTGTTGAGCGCCCGGTAATCAATACATATGCGGGCCGTACTGTCACGACCCGCATCCGGATATACGGGTACGAATACGTAGACGACGTCCAGCCTACGCCGCAATATCGGCGGTAGAACGCTGTCTAGTACCCAATAAATATACACTACGTCTAGAAGGCCTATAACTACAAATATACTCTAGTCACATCACAACAGCTAGGGATGATAAGACAAGAAAGATAACTAAAGCACAAGAACAACTAGAAACTACTAGAAGAAAACATAAGACAGGAAAATAAGAAGGAACAACAAGACTAAGGATAACTCCCAGGCAACTCACATAGAATAATAGTGAGATCCACCCCAGCTAGCAACATCATGATGTCCAAAAATGGTACTACTACTCCTAAAATATTATCAACGGTATTCTGTCAGAAAAATGAGCAAGTACAAGCACTAACAGCAGTTCCATGTGAATTGACAAATTCTATAAGAGACAGTATAATGAACTACAAGACAAAGATATATGAAAACTTGGGAAACGTCCGGAAGCTGAGTTACAACCCTTAAACCAAACAAGGACCGGGGTTGTAACTCTTCTCCCGAACAGAGCTTAGTCTCCAATCAAGGTACAATATAATGGCATGTAGAACATGTGAGTAATCTGAATATCATAGCATGATGAGAAAGTACTGAATGTAGAACAAAACAAGATATATGATAAGATAAAGTAAATATAAAATGTGCCTCGAATATTATAGCATAATGTGATCGGTATGGGTCAAGATCAGGCTTCCAGCCGACCGGCTACAAGTACGTGGACTCGGCCCGGCCGGGATGGTAAGCTATGGAGCAAGTAGTAGCACAGGTCAGGCTATACCCATCGTGAGGTGAGGGTATAGCTATGATACAAGTAGTAACTCAAGGTGGGCATTGATCACACTATCTATAATATTCCCCATCCCCGAGTAGTATACGGATCCGGACATAACACGTCATGGCACGAGATTCCCTAAGAAGGTAGCTACTCATTCTCAGGAATCGGTGTCAATACAAGTACAAGAACAAGATCGAGCAAGTACTAGTATCCCAAGAAATTCCAAGAATGACATCTCATGATAGGAATCCGGTATATACTAGTCCATGAACTATCGTGACTGAGAATCAAGTAAGACACTACGACTGAATCGGATATAGCAGATATCAAGATAATGAAAACTATCAGTGAATGTACTCGTCTGCGGTCCTGAGCTGCAAATGGGGTCGATGCTCAGAGTGATGCCACAGACCTAAAGATAAGATATATATAAGCTAATTAGGGTTCAAGAGTGTTAGGCTTGATTCTATAGTATAAGCTACGTAATCTAGGTCAGACTCAGTCAACTAAGTCAAACTAGGTCACACTGAGTCACACTAGGTCAAACTAGGTCACAAGAAGTCAAACCAAGTCAAACTAGGTTAAACTGGGTCAATGGTTGACTTACAGTTGACTTTTGGTCAACTGGTCAACTCTGATCAACCAAGGTCAAACTAGTCTAACCTAGGTCAAATGTTGACTCTACTTCGAAGTTTAGTCAAATCAGTCAACCATGGTCAAACAGGATCAAGACTAGTCTCTATAAACATCTACATGGTTGACTCATTCAATTTAAGTGATTGTGCAATCACCGGAATCGACGGAACTCAAAATACCACAAAAGGAGAAGGATTATAATAATAGGGTGAAAACCTACAGATGTTGTCGGATGATGAAACTAACATCACCAACGTGTCCAGAATGGTCAAATCAGCTAGGATAGCCTGTCCAAAAGTCCAATTTGGACACAGGGGCAAAACGATAATTTTGGGCCAAAATGATGTCCGCCATTGGACACACTTTGCACCGAAAAATGTGCCAAAATAAAAGTGTACAAAACCTAACAAATTATATGTCCACGAATCTAGAATGACGATACGAACCCAACGGTATATCCAGAATTGGATTCCGTTGACCCGATCTCAAATTGGTTCGTTGACCAGGACATTGGAAACCGATTTACACAGAAAAGCGTGTCGGAGCTAATGTCCTCAAAACTCAGCAAATTATATGTCAACGAGTCCAAAATGATGATAGAAACTCAACGGTATATCCAGAATTGGATTCCGATGAGCCGGACTCAAAATGACTCGTTGACCCGGATATTGATATCCAACTTGCACCGAAATGCGTGTCGAAACCAATGTCCACTAAAACCTAGCAAATTATATGTCAACGAGTCCAGAATGACGATACAAACTCAATGGTATATCCGAAATTGGATTCCGATGAGCCGAACTCAAAATGACCCGCTGACTCAGAAAGTGGGACCCGTTTTGCACCGAAATGCGTGCCAGGGCCCACGTTCTCCAAATCAAGCAAACTTTATATGAAAATATGTCAGAACGACGCCACGAGTCTACTGGTGGTGTCAGAAATTTAATCCGGAGTCTCGGGTTCAAAAATGGAATTTTACAAGTACAACACTAAGAATTCGAACGGCCAACTTTGGCGTCGAATTCGACTGACCTAACAAGTTCAAACTGAAATGAAATCTAAAGGAGGCAGGAAGAGGGTTATACCAGATTCGCACCGGAACTGACGGCGCGCAAAATGGAGCTGCGACAAAGAAGATACGAACCCGCGAAGTTGGCGTCGCAAAACTGTTAAAAAATAGTACAAATTAAAACGTCAACTTGGTGGCCGGTTTTGATGTATCAAACGACGAAATTACCGGTTCAAACTTGATAGAGGTGAAGAGGGATATACCGAGATTGAGACGGAGCAAGGAGTTCGTTGATCCAACGGTCGGATTCCCCGAGAAATGTGCACGAAGTCGCTGCGACGAGGCGCCAATTCTGGACTTCGCGCGCGCGCGTCGACGGAATTTCGTGAAAAATGCACGAATCGCCTCGACGGCGCGTCCCGGAGGACGGTGGCCGTCCAGGGAGGTGCGCCCGGGGTCGCACGGCCATGGGGGGGCTCGCTGGCGGCGGCGGTGGCCGGGGCGACGCGCGGCCGGCCGGCAGTGGTTGCTGCCGCGCGCGCCAATGCTACTGCTACTGCGATGCGCTGCTGCGAGCGCCGCTGCTGCTGCGCTGGCCGTACTGCTGGTTGGGGACTCACCGGCCTGGTGCAGAGACGGGGCACGGCGAGCGGCGGCACGCGGGGTGATGGAAGTGGTGGAGGTGATGGTTCGGATGGTGGTAGTGAAGGTGGTGGTTCATGGTGGGAGTGGTTGATGGTGGTGGTGGCTAATGGAGAGGGAAGGAGAAGGAAATGAAGAACTTAGAAGAAGAAGATGAAGAAGGAGTTGAGGGGAGGGGGTGTTCGACCATGGGGGGCTGCTCCTGAAGAAGAAAGGGAGAGGAAAGGATGTAGGAATTAGAAGAGAGAGAGAAGTATGTATGTGTGTATATATTAATATATGTAAAGAGAGTGGGAGAGAGAGATATTTATAGGAGAGAGAATAGAGAAAAAGTAGAGAGAGGGAGAGAGATGTGTCCGGCCACACATGGGGGAGTGTGCTGTGATGAAATGAGAGAGGGGTGAGGTGTGTAGGTAGGTATTAGTAAGGAGAGAGAGAAAGAGAGAGAGAGAGAGTGATGGGAGAGGAGAGGGATATTTAATATATATGTGTGTGTGTATATATTAAATATAGTAGAGAGAGAAAGAGAGATATTAGAGAGAAATGGAGGGTAAGTCGGCTGACATGGGGAGAGGGGGTTTGTGTCGGAGTTATTTTAGGAAGAGGGAGAAAGAGAGAGTTTTGTATATATGCATGTATATATTATATGTGTATATATACAAATGAGAGGATTAGATATTTATACATAAAAAGAGATATTTTTGAGTAGGAGAAAATAGAGAAATATCAGTGGGATGTATGGACAGTCATGGTAGGGTCCATGCCAAACTGGGTCGGACGTTGGGCCAAGTTTGGACAAAGTCGAAGCCAAGATTTAATTAATTTATAATTTAAACCAATTAAAATTACGGATGGAATGGGAGCACAAGGGAGATCAAATCGGTGGCACACAAGTGGCACACACATAGTAGGCTCAAAACAGGCCAGGGCCAAATATTGGGTCGACTAGGTTGGGTCGATGTCGGATCCCGAAATTAAATTGGAAATTAAATCAGGTTTTACGGTAGATAATTAATTGGCCTAAATTGAACCCGAACTTGCGCGAAGCAAAAAGAGTACAAGAGAAGAAGTTCGAGTGGGACACGAAATATCACTGTGAAGATAATCTCGTCTACTACAAACTCCAAGAAGGAAGTTTTCAGAGACTGGCATCCCTGATGCTCTAGAATTCCAAGTCACGGTAAAGAGCATTTAAGGATCAAAATTTATTATATAGAAATAAATTATTGAAAATAATTTATTAGAAAATTCGAAAAATAATTCGGAAAATTCAGGGGGATTACATCCTACCCATCTTATAGAAATTTCATCCTCGAAATTAAGGTTGTAGTAGGGGTAAAACAAGATAGAAGGTTTTAGGCAAAAACTTAGGCACGATTATAGAATGACAAGTTTGCACGATTAAGATAATCAATTTACAATTATTCAGGCACGATGAGGGAGTTGGCACGATATAATCAAAATATGAACAGAATCATATAGGCACGATTATAGATAAGTTAAGTCATTGGAACACGATTCAGAAATGACTTAAGAGAATGAAAGTTATAGATGAAGTCCACGTACGAGGTGACATGTAGCACTCGGGTTAACGGATAATCAGCCTGAAAGTCACACGGGCTTAATCAAGATGAGAGATAATCATGACCAAAACAAGGCTTGGCATGATTGAGCTGGAGATTCAGACACAACAAAATCGAAGTCAAGGTCTTATAGACCTGATCAAGATTGAAGAGTATGATTAATAAAATCATGGAATACGCTCCAAGTTCGAGCGTGAATAAAATTGGAAATAGTCTAAGATCACTTGGCACGATAGAGGTATGACAACAAAATCAAAACTTGAGCTTCATCCGATTACAATCAACAAAATATTGATAATAGGATTTTAGCTTACTGAAATTTGATTTAAGATTTGAAATAGGCATGATTAAGCACAAGAAAATTTCAGATACAATCAGAAAAATCAAATCAAGGTCGAAAAGAGTATAGGCACGAGTGTTTCAAAATCCAAACATGCTCCAAATTGAATCTCAATACGATCATAGATACGGTCAGCTCAACCTTGGTCAAAAGTATAACGGTTTAGGCATGACCAACATGAGACTCCGGCATAATCAAGGATAGTATGAAGCCAAATCGTGATTGGAATAGAATTTAGTCATTTGCTAGAATTGAATCGAAAGTTTAAAGCACGAGTGATGATAGCATTGCCCAACCACGATAAAAGTAATTAATTTAGTCTCAGCACGATTTAAATTGATCAAGTTTTGGTTAAATCAGAATTTGGGCAAGATGGAGAACCAAATCAATGAAGTCTGGACACGAGCATCTAAGAAGAAAATCATATCACAATAGAATTCGAAACCATTTAAGTTTAATCAACAATCAAGACTCTTTGGTACGATAAACTAGACAACCAGAATCGATTGGTAAATCAGAGAGGATCAATCTCGCGATATCAAAATACAATAAATAAATCAAGGATGTAGAATTAAATTGCTTCTGTTATCATAGAAACCAGAATATGGGATCGTAGGAGGAAGCCGGGGTAATCATCTCGCTCTGCTTCGACTACTACCAATAATGTCTACTCCGAGACGGATGATTACGATACTTCCTCGATTTCTCCCAAGATAAAAAGATATGAAAATTCTAAAATTTTCAAGGTTTTCAAAGTATGGCTGACAGAGTAGATACGAGATAGGTAATTGGTGGAATCAAGACATAATTGATCAAGACGGAGGAAGTAAGGGTAAGATGAAGAAATCATCATGCGATAAGGAAGAGCAGAATGGGAAAACAGAAGTAATAGTAGGAACCGCTCTTGCCCAATAGGTTAAAATAAGCGAATCAATTTAAGATACGATCTGATAACCATACACGTCTATCCCGAATCATGTTGCCAGAATTTTTGCCACGCCAGTAAACATAGCTGCAATAAACTATAGAGTCCATAACTAAGGTATACACCCTAAATCATGTCATCTGGAATTCTTACCACGCCAACCGGTATGGCTGCAAAAAAATCCAAATTTCATAACTAGGATAGTATATCCAAAATCAGGCTCCATGTCCCTGTCAGGCTAGCTAATATGACTGCGATAAATTCCAAACTCCATAAGTAAAGTAGACACTGTTCTCATCATCTCCATCAAATATGTTTATCAGGATATCTTAACTCAATCCTTAAAAACTTATCTTCAAACAGAATCAAAATCAAAGTCAACAACGAACGAACATCAAGATTCAAAATTTTCAACAACGGATCAAGGATAAGTAGATGGAAACTAGCGAAAACAGATCCCGAGGTAGAGTTTAGAAGAAAATTCTCAGGAGTTGTCCAAAGGTACTATCTAGGTCAAGATAAAAGAAAATCATCGGAATATAATCTAAAACAATCCCAACTTGATATGAGACTGGCAAATTATATTCTCGTCTCAACCTAGAAGATATATAAGTTCAACTTATACCTTCCCTATGGGGTCCACAAACTTATTCCAAGAAAGAATAAAGTTGATAACGGACAGATGTTTCAGAAATCAGGACGGACAAAATAAATGGGAAAAGTTTCAAAAAGTTTGAAATAAGATTCCCAGGGGTCATCCCTGGAATCTACCAAGAGTTCCTAATATGTGACTGAGTACCAAATTTCTAAAATATTCCATGACTCAACCTTAAACCTAGGGCAGGCTCGCAGCAGTACAGATAAGCTCAAGTACTACCACGACTTCGCATTAATTACAAAGACTGACCTGCGTTGGCCACCACAAAAACGTGTCACGACCCGCACCCGGATATACGGGTACGAATATGTAGACGACGTCCAGCCTATGCCACAATATCGGCGGTAGAACGTTGTCTAGTACCCAATAAATATACACTACGTCTAGAAGGCCTATAACTACAAATATACTCTAGTCACATCACAACAGCTAGGGATGATAAGACAAGAAAGATAACTAAAGCACAAGAACAACTAGAAACTACTAGAAGGAAACATAAGATAGGAAAATAAGAAGGAACAACAAGACTAACTAAGGATAACTCCCAGGCAACTTACATAGAATAATAGTGAGATCCACCCCAGCTAGCAACATCATGATGTCCAAAAATGGCACCACTACTCCTAAAATATTATCAACGGTATTCTGTCAGGAAAATGAGCAAGTACAAGCACAAACAGCAGTTCCACGTGAATTGATAAATTCTATAAGAGACAGTATAATGAACTACAAGACAAAGATATATGAAAACTTGGGAACCGTTCGGAAGATGAGTTACAACCCTTAAACCAAACAAGGACAGGGGTTGTAACTCTTCTCCCGAACAGAGCTTAGTCTCCAATCAAGGTACAATATAATGGCATGTAGAACATGTGAGTAATCTGAATATCATAGCATGATAAAAAAGTACTGAATGTAGAACAGAACAAGATATATGATAAGATAAAGTAAATATAAAATGTGCCTCGAATATTATAGCATAATGTGATCGGTATGGGTCAAGATCAGGCTTCCAGCCGACCGGCTACAAGTACGTGGACTCGGCCCGGCCGGGATGGTAAGCTATGGAGCAAGTAGTAGCACAGGTCAGGCTATACCCATCGTGAGGTGAGGGTATAGCTATGATACAAGTAGTAACTCAAGGTGGGCATTGATCACACTATCTATAATATTTCCCATCCCCGAGTAGTATACGGATCCGGACATAACACGTCATGGCACGAGATTCCCTAAGAAGGTAGCTACTCCTTCTCAGGAATTAGTGTCAATACAAGTACAAGAACAAGATCGAGCAAGTACTAGTATCCCAAGAAATTCCAAGAATGACATCTTATGACAGGAATCTGGTATATACTAGTCCGTGAACTATCATGACTAGAATTAAGTAAGACACTACGACTGAATCGGATATAGCAGATATCAAGGCAATGAAAACTATCAGTGAATGTACTCGCCTGCGGTCCTGAGCTGTCAAATGGGGTCGATGCTCAGAGTGATGTCACAGACTGTCACCCCCAGTTTTCAAAAACAGGGGTATTTTTATCATTTTACATTTTTGAATATTTTTAAAATTTATTTTATTATTTATGATATTATTTTGGGGTTGAAATTTATTTTATTATTTATGATATTGTTTTGGGGTTATTTGAGTCGGGTTCGAATTTTAACTCATTTCGACTTGAAACGGGGACCCGGAGGGTAGTTTGACTTTAGTGGGACCCACACACTAGTTAGACATGGCCCACATGATATTAATTTTAGTCCACATGATATTAATTTTAGTTAGTAGTTAGACTAATTATTTTGGTTAGCATTAATTGAGATTAGTGATTTTGGAATGACCAAACTACCCCCGACTTAAACCCCTACCAATATATTAGCTAATAGATTAGTGCAAGGGGCTTTTAGGCATTTCCTAATATGACAAAAACTACTTTTTGGGCAGCCACCTATGGAGGGATAAGGGGTGAGTCATCATCTCTTCCATTTCATTTATCCATCCATTTTCTCTCTCATGTTCTTCCCCAAATTTCTAGAGAACAACTCCATTGATTTCATATCCAAATCCACCATTTCTTCCACCAAACCTTCTTCTCTTCTCCTCTACTCCATAGTTAGAGGGTGCTAGCCAAGTTTGGAAGGAATGGAGCTCGTTTGTGTTCTTTTGGAATCTCTACGTGTCGGTGTCGAGTCGGAAGGCCTTTTCCTTTGAAACTCTCTCCCGGAAGGTATAATCTCTCCTCTAATCCACCCCAACATGCATATAGGATTATTTTGGACCCATAGGAATGACCCCCATGGTTTTATCTCCATTTGTGTCCATTTTGTGTCCATTTGGAGGTCATAGGAGTGTCCTTGTGTTGTGGATGTGTTCATGTTACATATATAGATTTATATATATATATATATTGTAATGAGAGTGTATCTATATTTTTATATATAATAAATTGTTCATGATGATTATATAATCAAGTTTGTGAGTATGGTTCCTCATATTATTATTGTTGTGGATAATTAGGATATATATTGTGTATTCTTTTGGCTCAAACTATTTAAATCCGTCATGATTTTTATCCACGTTTTTAATTTCAGCCATAACTTAGAAAGGCCATAACTTCTAGCTCAAAGCTCGGTTTAATCTCCTGTTTTTTTGAAAGAAGCGTGTTGAAGTTAGCTTTCCAAAAACATGCATTAATGGGCCTAATTCTTTCTGTAACTTTCTGGAGAATTATTTGAGTGTCAGCTGTACGAAAGACAAACGCGTTCTCGGTGTTTTCGCGATTCTGGGAGTTTCCGGAAACGAAAATGTAATCCGTTTGAAGTTTCGGAAAGCTAACACATAGATCTATAACATACTTTAATATTAGAACTTAATTCATGCTGAGTTGGTACAGTATTAATTATTAGTAGGAGTTACTATTCGATATATGCATTTTGTGCACCCTTGTGTGTAATATAATGTTCTATTTGATTTTAACCCATGTTAATGTATATACATTATGTAACTAAATAGAGAATGCAAGCATGAATAAATAGTTAAATAAATGATGTATGAGGTGTAAGTATCATATCTAATGTAAGCATGTATAAGTATGGCTTGTAATGAATATGTAGGTTCCATAGTATGTAATGTATGGTACATATAGTAGTGCAAGAGAATAAATGAATGATGAATGAATGCAAGCATGAATGTAATGTAATAATAGATGTAATGTATACAATATACAAGTTAATGAGGTGTAATGTTCTATGTTAACACAAATCCTATATTACCTCATGTACCCCTTACACTATGTTGACACTATCACACTTGACACTTTGTTTGCCATGTTCACATACACACACATAGCCTCTTATAGTTAACTTAGCTATATATGTATATTATATATATATGTTAGCATATTGTATTGTAATATATAAGTTTATATAGCCATTGAAATGCCATGATTATAGACCGAATGTTGAATACCAATATATGCATGTGTATATATGTGTAGACATGTATAGCTTAAAGTAATAGATTACCTAGTGTATATCTAATGTGAATTCTTGCCTATTTGAGTATTGAATAATTGCATGCTATATAGAGTTGGGTGTATGTTGGCTTGTATAGCCTTGTATTGATGTGTGCTTGCTAGGATAGTCTTGGTTAGGCCTAGTAAGACTTGCTAGATTAGGACATGACCTAGTTTGACCTAGTTTGACTAGTGCAGTTGACCAGAGTTGACCAAGGGTTGACTTTGGCCTAGTTGATCTAGATTCATGTAGAATGCATTGTAGTGCTTTATATTACCCTTCTGGACATGTTGTGACTTGTGCTGTTCTAATTAGGAGCCAGACACCTCTCCTCGGACAGTATCTTATTTTAGGTCTGTGATCACTCTGAGCGTCTGTTCACCTATCAGCTCAGGACCGCAGGCGAGTACATTCACTGATAGTTTTTATTGTCTTGATATCTGCTATATCCGATTCAGTTGTAGTGACTTACTTGATTTCCAGACACGATAGTTCACGGACTAGTCTATGTCAGATCCTGTCATGAGATGTTGTTCCTGGTTTACTTGGTATATTAGTACATGACTCGACTTGTTACTTGTACTTGTATAGACATGAATTTGGGAGTGGGCTGGCCCCCTGCTCTCGAATCTCGTGTCATGACGTGTTATGTCCGGATCCTTTATACTAGTCGGGGGATGGGGAGTTATTAGTGGTTGTGTGATCATTTCCCACATGGTTTTATGGTACTCATGGTTCTATTGTACTCATGGTTCATAGCTATACCCTCACCTCACGACGGGTAAAGCCTGACCCCACGGTTCATGGCTTTCCATGGTGACCGGCCTTATCGTTTCATCATGGTTCATAGCCGGTCAGATGGAAAGCCTTTCCAAGCCGATCACATGACGCACTAATAATTTAAGGCACCTTTTATATTTATTATCTTAGGGGACTAGGTTCTGTTCGGGAGAAGGGTTACAACCCCGGTCCTTGTTTGGTTTAAGGGTTGTAACTCGGCTTCCGAATAGTTCCCAAGTCATCCTATATATACATATACATTGTCGTCCCTTACAGTACTCACATCATGATATATATTTCCAGTTGATTTTGTCTTGTATTTCATTATACTGTCTCTTATAGCTTTTGTCAATTCACATGGAACTGCTGTTGGTGTTTGTACTTGCTCATTTTCCTGACAGGATACGTTGACAAATTTTACAGATAGCTTGGGATTGCCTGCTAGCCTAGAGGAGACCATTAGAGGTTGTTTAGTTTGCTATTCTCAGTTGTCTGGAGTTGTATTTACTTTGTGGATTACTGTATTTGAGTTTTGAGATGTATTTCTGGGTTTTTGTATCTTAGACACTTAGACTTCTATATCCTGTATCTTTTTGGATTTTATGTTTCATCTATCCTCATATGCTCTACCTTAGATGTGATTGAGACTGTATCTGCTATGTCACCCTCATTCGGGGAGTATAAACTATTAGTTTTATACTATTAGATGCATTGAGACCTAGGACAGCGTTCTACCGCCGACACTGCGGCGTAGGCTGGGCGTTGTTACGTTCTCGTGCCCTAACCCTAGGATGCGGGTCGTGACACGTTTTTAGTGGTGGCCCATGCAGGTCGAGACTAAAAGTGTAGTGGTATTCGAACTAGAGTACCACTACAGCCTGCAGTAGGATTAGGATATATTTTGAAGGTACTCAATCACAGTTAGGAACCCTTGAGAGATTTCCGGGACGACCCTTGAGAATCTTATTTAACTTCGATTTGAAAACTATTTTTCCTTGATTGATTTATCTTGACTTTCTGCTATTGAATTTGATTTTGATGGATTATTATTGAATTTGAGTTTGTATTTATTGATTTTGAAGGATGATTATTGAATTTTAAATTTTGATGATAGATGTTGCCTCCGAGTTTGTATTTTTATGGATTTTTGTTCATTTTTGGATTTTGATGTTCGTTGATAAATCTGAATTGATTTTTGAGTATTTATTGTTGATTTAAATAAATTTGTCAAGATAAAATTATATGGGCTAGGTCATCTAAGTTATGGAGTCTAGTCTTCTACAGTCATATTAGCTAGCATGGTGAGGACATATAGTTTGACTTGGATATATCTCTCGGGTGTGGGGATTTAAGATTTTCGTAGCCAAGCTAGCGGCATCGCGAAAATGTTAAATACCATGATTTTAGAGGTATGTACCTAAGTCGAGGACTCTGTGATTATCGTAGCCTTGCTTACTAGTATGATAAGGATTAGTTTACCATGATTTTGGACAGACGCATATGCTTATCAGATTGTACCTTAAATATTTTTGAAACATGTTTTCTCTACTTTTGTTTCTATCCTTCAAATTTTTTTTAATTATTAATTGTTTTGTTTTGTTTGTTTCTCATTATTTAACTTAAGAGTAGGTTTGCCTGTTTTTATAAACCTTTGCGTAACTTCTTGCTATGAGATTCTTCTTAATACAATGAATCGATAATTCTGCTAGACTTCATCTTGAATTTGATAATTTAACTCTAGATTTCAAAATGGTTCTTCTTTAAATAGATAAGCAAAACAGATTTTATCATTATTTCTTTCTTGCTATTATTCTTGCATTAAATAATAATAAAAAGAAAAAAAAATGCCATGATTAGTGTAACTTGATAGCTGTTATTTTGGAACCCAATTTCTCATATATAATTTCATATGTATTCACGTACACACACGCCTACTATCTAACCATATGAATATGTCCCTATACACATAATGCATGTTTTTCCATCTCTAACGCTCTGTATATAGTATGATTGGATTTCCATGCAATTGACTTTATTCTTTAACTAGTGATTTTGATTTTTTTCTTGAATAGTACCATTTTTCAGATAATTGGTAGTTACCTTCATTTTATTTTAATGAGTACCAGTTTTCATATACGATGGTAGACTGCCTTACAGTTTTGATGGTTTGTTGTCTCTGTAACTTTTGTTTCGCACCCTAGATTTCTTGTGTGTTTGATACCCTATGACCGTCTTGGTTTAGCATGACTAGTATACCTAGATGAGACTTTCACTACCACCGTATGCAATGATCCTGTATGTCGTCCTTTTGATCACATGATTTGTTTCAATCTGGGACTTTGATTGTGGGGGTTTGACCTAGAGGGAGTATGGATATTTTAATTTCGAAGATGAAATTTTTCTAAGGTGGGTAGACTTGTAACACCCAATTTTCTAAAATGAGAGTAATTTTGAAATTTTGTAATTTTAATCATTTATTGATTTGACATTTAAATCATGATATAATTTTTGGTAATTTTTAAATCATTTTAAAACTATTTAAAATCTTGACTTGTAATTTTGATGTTTTGCTAGTGAAACCCTAGAGACTGTTTGACCTAGAGCCTAACCATGTGATTAGGATATTTTAATGTCATTTCTGGCCTAAGGATATTTTGCATTTGACCTCCTTGAATTATTTTGATATTTATTGCGTTGGTGATTGTTAATTTTGACCTTTGATAGGTGTGATGGTTTTGTGTCCGTATCGGACACGTATCAGTTTTATTTACAAATGTTTGATGTGCCTCAAGGAGATTTTTTTTTATTGCTGATCTTTTTTGAAAGGTATTTGAATGGGATTTTTTTCTGCATGTGTTTCCTGTGATTGCTTTGTTTTAATTTCGAGAACGAAATTTTTTTTAGGTTGATAGATTTGTCACCCCCAGTTTTCAAAAACAGGGGTATTTTTGTCATTTTACATTTTTGAATATTTTTAAAATTTATTTTATTATTTATGATATTATTTTGGGGTTGAAATTTATTTTATTATTTATGATATTGTTTTGGGGTTATTTGAGTCGGGTTCGAATTTTAACTCATTTCGACTTGAAACGGGGACCCGGAGGGTAGTTTGACTCTAGTGGGACCCACACACTAGTTAGACATGACCCACATGATATTAATTTTAGTCCACATGATATTAATTTTAGTTAGTAGTTAGACTAATTATTTTGGTTAGCATTAATTGAGATTAGTGATTTTGGAATGACCAAACTACCCCCGACTTAAACCCCTACCAATATATTAGCTAATAGATTAGTGCAAGGGGCTTTTAGGCATTTCCTAATATGACAAAAACTACTTTTTGGGCAGCCACCTATGGGGGGATAAGGGGTGAGTCATCATCTCTTCCATTTCATTTTATCCATCCATTTTCTCTCTCATGTTCTTCCCCAAATTTCTAGAGAACAACTCCATTGATTTCATCTCCAAATCCACCATTTCTTCCACCAAACCTTCTTCTCTTCTCCTCTACTCCATAGTTAGAGGGTGCTAGCCAAGTTTGGGAGGAATGGAGCTCGTTTGTGTTCTTTTGGAATCTCTACGTGTCGGTGTCGAGTCGGAAGGCCTTTTCCTTTGAAACTCTCTCCCGGAAGGTATAATCTCTCCTCTAATCCACCCCAACATGCATATAGGATTATTTTGGACCCATAGGAATGACTCCCATGGTTTTATCTCCATTTGTGTCCATTTTGTGTCCATTTGGAGGTCATAGGAGTGTCCTTGTGTTGTGGATGTGTTTATGTTACATATAGATTTATATATATATATATTGTAATGAGAGTGTATCTATATTTTTATATATAATAAATGGTTCATGATGATTATATAATCAAGTTTGTGAGTGTGGTTCCTCATATTATTATTGTTGTGGATAATTAGGATATATATTGTGTATTCTTTTGGCTCAAACTATTTAAATCCGTCATGATTTTTATCCACGTTTTTAATTTCAGCCATAACTTAGAAAGGCCATAACTTCTAGCTCAAAGCTCGGTTTAATCTTCCGTTTTTTTTAAAAGAAGCGTATTGAAGTTAGCTTTCCAAAAACATGCATTAATAGCCTAATTCTTTCTGTAACTTTCTGGAGAATTATTTGAGTGTCAGTTGTACGAAAGACAAACGCGTTCTCGGTGTTTTCGCGATTCCGGGAGTTTCCGGAAATGAAAATGCAATCCGTTTAAAGTTTCGGAAAGCTAACACATAGATCTATAACATACTTTAATATTAGAACTTAATTCATGCTGAGTTGGTACCGTATTAATTATTAGTAGGAGTTACTATTCGGCATATGCATTTTGTGCACCCTTGTGTGTAATATAATGTTCTATTTGATTTTAACCCATGTTAATGTATATACATTATGTAACTAAATAGAGAATGCAAGCATGAGTAAATAGTTAAATAAATGATGTATGAGGTGTAAGTATCCTATCTAATGTAAGCATGTATAAATATGGCTTGTAATGAATATGTAGGTTCCATAGTATGTAATGTATGGTGCATATAGTAGTGCAAGAGAATAAATGAATGATGAATGAATGCAAGCATGAATGTAATGTAATAATAGATGTAATATATACAATATACAAGTTAATGAGGTGTAATGTTCTATGTTAACACAAATCCTATATTACCTCATGTACCCCTTACACTATGTTGACACTATCATACTTGACACTTTGTTTGCCATGTTCACATACACACACATAGCCTCTTAAATAAGTATTTATGAATATAGTTAACTTAGCTATGTATGTATATTATATATATATGTTAGCATATTGTATTGTAATATATAAGTTTATATAGCCATTGAAATGCCATGATTATAGACCGAATGTTGAATACCAATATATGCATGTGTATATATGTGTAGACATGTATAGCTTAAAGTAATAGATTACCTAGTGTATATCTAATGTGAATTCTTGCCTATTTGAGTATTGAATAATTGCATGCTATATAGAGTTGGGTGTATGTTGGCTTGTATAGCCTTGTATTGATGTGTGCTTGCTAGGATAGTCTTGGTTAGGCCTAGTAAGACTTGCTAGATTAGGACATGACCTAGTTTGACCTAGTTTGACTAGCGCGGTTGACCAGAGTTGACCAAGGGTTGACTTTGGCCTAGTTGACCTAGATTCATGTAGAATGCATTGTAGTGCTTTATATTACCCTTCTGGACATGTTGTGACTTGTGTTGTTCTAATTAGGAGCCAGACACCTCTCCTCGGACAGTATCTTATTTTAGGTCTGTGATCACTCTGAGCGTCTGTTCACCTATCAGCTCAGGACCGCAGGCGAGTACATTCACTGATAGTTTTTATTGTCTTGATATCTGCTATATCCGATTCAGTTGTAGTGACTTACTTGATTTCCAGACACGATAGTTCACGGACTAGTCTATGTCGGATCCTGTCATGAGATGTTGTTCCTGGTTTACTTGGTATATTAGTACATGACTCGACTTGTTACTTGTACTTGTATAGACATGAATTTGGGAGTGGGCTGGCCCCCTGCTCTCGAATCTCGTGTCATGACGTGTTATGTCCGGATCCTTTATACTAGTCGGGGGATGGAGAGTTATTAGTGGTTGTGTGATCATTTCCCACATGGTTTTATGGTACTCATGGTTCTATTGTACTCATGGTTCATAGCTATACCCTCACCTCACGACGGGTAAAGCCTGACCCCATGGTTCATGGCTTTCCATGGTGACCGGCCTTATCGTTTCATCATGGTTCATAGCCGGTCAGATGGAAAGCCTTCCCAAGCCGATCACATGACGCACTAATAATTCAAGGCACCTTTTATATTTATTATCTTAGGGCACTAGGTTCTGTTCGGGAGAAGGGTTACAACCTCGGTCCTTGTTTGGTTTAAGGGTTGTAACTCGGCTTCCGAATAGTTCCCAAGTCATCCTATATATACATATACATTGTCGTCCCTTACAGTACTCACATTATGATATATATTTCCAGTTGATTTTGTCTTGTATTTCATTATACTGTCTCTTATAGCTTTTGTCAATTCACATGGAACTGCTGTTGGTGTTTGTACTTGCTCATTTTCCTGACAGGATACGTTGACAAATTTTACAGATAGCTTGGGATTGCCTGCTAGCCTAGAGGAGACCATTAGAGGTTGTTTAGTTAGCTATTCTCAGTTGTCTGGAGTTGTATTTACTTTGTGGATTACTGTATTTGAGTTTTGAGATGTATTTCTGGGTTTTTGTATCTTAGACACTTAGACTTCTATCTCCTGTATCTTTTTGGATTTTATGTTTCATCTATCCTCATATGCTCTACCTTAGATGTGATTGAGACTGTATCTGCTATGTCACCCCCATTCGGGGAGTATAAACTATTAGTCTTATACTATTAGATGCAATTGAGACCTAGGACAGCGTTCTACCGCCGACACTGCGGCGTAGGCTGGACGTTGTTACGTTCTCGTGCCCTAACCCTAGGGTGCGGGTCGTGACACAGACCTAAAGATAAGATATATATATATATATATATAAGCTAATTAGGGTTCAACAGTGTTAGGCTTGATTCTATAGTATAAGCTACGTAATCTAGGTCAGACTCAGTCAACTAAGCCAAACTAGGTCACACTGAGTCACACTAGGTCAAACTAGGTCACAAGAAGTCAAACCAAGTCAAACTAGGTTAAACTGGGTCAATGGTTGACTTATAGTTGACTTTTGGTCAACTGGTCAACTCTGGTCAACCAAGGTCAAACTAGTCTAACCTAGGTCAAATGTTGACTCTACTTCGACGTTTAGTCAAAGCAGTCAACCATGGTCAAACAGGGTCAAGACTAGTCTCTATAAACATCTACAGGGTCAACTCATTCAATTTTAGTGATTGTGCAATCACCGGAATCGACGGAACTCAAAATACCACAAAAGGAGAAGGATTATAATAATAGGGTGAAAACCTACAGATGTTGCCGGATGATGAAACTAACATCACCAACATGTCCAGAATGGTTAAATCAGCTAGAATAGCCTGTCCAAAAGTCCAATTTGGACACAGGGGCAAAACGGTAATTTCGAGCCAAAATGATGTCCGTCGTTGGACACTTTGCACCGAAAAATGTGCCAAAATAAAAGTGCACAAAAGCTAACAAATTATATGTCCACGAATCCAGAATGACGATACAAACCCAACGGTATATCCAGAATTGGATTCCGTTGACCCGATCTCAAATTGGTCCATTGACCAGGACATTGGAAACCGATTTGCACGGAAAAGCGTGTCAGAGCTAATGTCCTCAAAACTCAGCAAATTATATGTCAACGAGTCCAAAATAACGATACGAACTCAACGGTATATCCAGAATTGGATTCCGATAAGCCGGACTCAAAATGACTCGCTGACCCGGATATTGGTATCCAACTTGCACCGAAATGCGTGTCGGAACCAATGTCCACTAAAACCTAGAAAATTATATGTAAACGAGTCCAGAATGACGATACGAACTCAATGGTATATCCGGAATTGGATTCCGATGAGCCGAACTCAAAATGACCCGTTGACTCAGAAAGTGGGACCCGTTTTGCACCGAAATGCGTGCCAGGGCCCACGTTCTCTAAATCAAGCAAACTTTATATGAAAATATGCCAGAACGACGCCACGAGTCAACTGGTGGTGTCATAAATTGAATCCGGAGTCCCGGGTTCAAAAATGGAATTTTACAAGTGCAACACTAAGAATTCGAACGGCCAACTTTGGCGTCGAATTCGACCGACCTAACAAGTTCAAACTGAAATGAAATCTAAAGGGGGTAGGAAGAGGGTTATACCAGATTCGCACCGGAACTGACGGCGTGCAAAACGGACCTGCGACGACGAATATACGAACCCGCGAAGTTGGTGCCGCAAAACTGTCTAAAAACAGTACAAATTAAAACGTCAAATTGGTGGCCGGTTTTGATGTATCAAACGACGAAATTAACGGTTCAAACTTGACAGAGGTGAAGAGGGATATATCGAGATTGAGACGGAGCAAGGAGTTCATCGATCCAACGGTCGAATTCCCTGAGAAATGCGCACGAAGTCGCCGCGACAAGGCGCCAATTCTGGACTTCGCGAGCGCGCGCGTCGACGAAATTTCGTGAAAAATGCACGAATCACCTCGACGGCGCGTCCCGGAGGACGGTGGCCATCCAGGGAGGTGCGACCGGGGTTACGCGGCCATGGGGGGGCTCTCCGGCGGCGGCGGTGGCCGGGGCGACGCGCGGCCGACTGGCAGTGGCTGCTGCCGCGCGCGCCAATGCTACTGCTGCTGCGATGCGCTGCTGCGCGCCGCTGCTGCTACGCTGGCCGCACTGCTGGTCGAGGAATCACCGGCCTGGCACAGCGGCGAGGCACGGCTAGCGGCGACGCGCGGGGTGATGGAAGTGGTGGAGGTGATGGTTCGGATGGTGGTAGTGAAGGTGGTGGTTCATGGTGGGAGTGGTTGATGGTGGTGGTGGCTAATGGAGAGGGAAGGAGAAGGAAATGAAGAACTTAGAAGAAGAAGATGAAGAAGGAGTTGAGGGGAGGGGGTGTTCGGCCATAGGGGGCTGCTCCTGAAGAAGAAAGGGAGAGAAAAAGATGTAGGAATTAGAAGAGAGAGAGAGAAGTATGTATGTGTGTATATATTAATATATGTAAAGAGAGTGGGAGAGAGAGATATTTAGAGGAGAGAGAATAGAGAAAAAGTAGAGAGAGGGAGAGATATGTGTCCGGCCACACATGGGGGGGTGTGCTGTGATAAAATGAGAGAGGGGTGAGGTGTGTGGGTAGGTATTAGTAAGGAGAGAGAGAGAGAGAGTGATGGGAGAGGAGAGGGATATTTAATATATATGTGTTTGTGTATATTAAATATAGTAGAGAGAGAAAGAGAGATATTAGAGAGAAATGGAGGGTAAGTCGGCTGACATGGGGAGAGGGGGTTTGTGTAGGAGTTATTTTAGGAAGAGGGAGAAAGAGAGAGTTTTATATATATGCATGTATATATTATATATGTATATATATACAAATGAGAGGATTAGATATTTATACATAAAAAGAGATATTTTTAAGTAGGAGAAAATAGAGAAATATCAGTGGGATGTATGGACAGTCATGGTAGGGTCCATGCCAAACTGGGTCGGACGTTGGGCCAAGTTTGGACAAAGTCGAAGCCAAGATTTAATTAATTTATAATTTAAACCAATTAAAATTACGGATGGAATGGGAGCACAAGGGAGATCAAATCGGTGGCACGCAAGTGACACGCGCATAGTAGGCTCAAAACATGTCACGACTCGCACCCTAGAGTAAGGGCACGAGGCATGAATACGTCCAGCCTACGCCGCAGTGTCGGCGGTAGAACGCTGTCCTAGGTCTCAATATCTAACAGTTTATCTCTAAACAATTTATACTCCCCGAACGGAGGTGACATAGTAATAACAAACTCAATCACAGCTAAGGAAGAGATAGCACGATATGAAATAGAACTCAAGAAAATAAAGAGATGAAATAGTCTAAGATAATCCCAACAATATCCAGAGAAATACAAACTCAGCTAAAACATGAAAGAATATACAAACTGATCTCCAAATAAAGAGTCTAGCTAAAACATGATCCAACTACATAAAGATAATAGCCTACTATCTAGTCTTGGCAGTCGGTGGAAGGTCCTCAGCTACTGCTGGATCCTCCTGAGGGTCCAGCTCACAGGTGTCATCTAGGGCTGCCCCGTAGTAGGTGTCCAGGCAAGCCTCCTCCTCGTCCTCTGTAATATTTTTAACAGGTCAAGTCAGGACAGGAACGAGCACAGTACATCTCAACAATTCATAGCAGGTTAGAAAATATGAACATGCAGTAAAATAAGATACAGGTACTGAAAGAAAAATAGTATGTAAACAGGAAGAGCTGTAATAGAATATCTACTATACTTAGAGAACTAGCAGTGACTAGTGAGTCAGAGTACAATATAGACATGTAAATGGAATAGGAGATTCTGATGAGACACTAGGGTAGTGATTCTGATAAGATACTACTGGGGTATTATTCACATGTCCAATTCTACTCCCCCGTACCCCCAATCAATACACAAGGATCCAGCCAGGTTATGTTATATGATTCCATGCAAGGCCCCGTAGGGTGATACATGGATGCCCATAAATGGGTGATTCTGGGGGTTACCCAACAGTGTAAGATTCTAGGAAGACTCTACGATCATAAGAGTATATGTCGTAAGTGATCAAAGAACCAAGAAGCATAGTGATACGCCATATAAGTGAAACGTACATAACACGTAGTACCCGATGCTCCATAAGGATAACATCTCAAGAAAGGATCCATATAGTACCAATCCGTGTGACCGTCGTGACAGTACAAGTAAAGTAATCTACTGCAGGAAATAATTCTAAGCAAGATATGAAATGATCAGAGAATGTACTCGCCTGTATCTGAGTGTCCGATATGAATCGTACTGTCCAAGGAGTGGTGTCTGGCTCCTAAACAGAACAGCACAAGTCACAACAAGTCCAGAATAGTGAAATGGAGTCCTACTATGCATTCTACATGATTCTAAGTCAATCTAGGCCAAAGTCAACTCTTGGTCAACTTTGGTCAACCCTAGAAGTCAAACTAGGTCAACTATGGTCAAACTAGTCTACATTAGTCTATACTAGGCTAAACTAGGTCAAGCAGACTCATATATAGGTCATAGGCTATACTATGCCTATAAGCCAAACTATAAATCATATGACCACATGATATCATCTACATCCAAAACATTTCACATAATGACCTATTTATATATAAGCTAATATAGGAATACATAACATATAGACTAACTATATGTATATATCACACAACATATTTATAACTTATATATATATATGGGCACACACATTAGTTACATATATTTATTCAATACATCTACATATATTACATAATACATTCTATACATGTATATAGATATACAAACATATACATATTCAATATAATATATATACATATACCTTCATATGTATTTAAAGAGAGCATGTGTGTGTGTGTGAACTGTGATGAGGGCAGGACTGTGTCAAAGTATTCAGGAATTTATATGTGCCAGTGAAGTGTGTGTGTGTATTAATGTTTGCATGAACAAAATAGTGTACAGGAACATAAAATAGTGAGGGTGGCAATGTGTACTGACAGTGCAAGTGTTAGCAGTGAGTGTGTGTGTGTTGATGCTGAAGTACAGGAAATACAAGGTCAGTGAAGAGTGCAGGAATTAACAATGTGACAGGAAAATAGTGAAGTCCAATAATGGACTGCTAAAAAGGAAGGAAATCAATTCATTGAAATTCTGATTTCAGTCACCCTTCACCCACATGACATGTTCTCAGGTTTTGAGAACAAACCCAAATCCTGAGAATTCCCAGGTTAACCAGTGTACTCCAGTACATAGTGTTCTCAGATTTGAGTGTGTGGACAATACAACACTGCACATATGAAAGGGAAAAATAGGATTTAGTTCTCAGGTTTTGTGAACTGTCAACATACTATTAACAACCAATCCCATTTCTCATTCAAAACACAACCAAAACAAACAAACTCAACCCACAGTTAGATCAAACATAGGAGAACAAAATTGAGCTTTAAAAACATGGAATTAACAATGATTTGCAAGTTCATTTATCAATCAAAACTCAAATTCACAAACTGGAAGTACATGACTGATACTAAGTTTCAGGAAATGCGAAAAATGGCAATTTATTAATGAAATGGATTTAAGATGTAAATTCAGAGGTTGGTAACTAATATTTACAATTAGTGTATGCTACACAACTTGTTTGTGTCCATGAAATTGGACACAAACATGTCCACACAACAGTGCACCAAAATAGTGCCTAAGGTGTTGTGTCCTCGTGCACGTGTGCACGAGTCTCGTGTACACAACACAGATCAAACCAAGCCACGTGTCCACAAACCTAGGTTCGCCACTCATAGGGCTACCCACGTGTCACCCTGTATTGGGTCGACGTGTCCCTGTGTCGTGTCAAACAACCCGTATCAGTGCACAAAAACACGGCTGAAATTGACAGTGCAACCCAATACGGGCTGGAGAACACATCCGACACGACACGAAAGCTTCTCCAACTTGGAGGGCCTCGTGTCAGTCATGGCCCCATGGCCCACGCCAAATGGCATGGCCTGAGTCGCCGTGTCCAGCGAGTTGTTGGCCCCGAGTAGCAGGGGAAGCAACACAGTCCCGAGCCAGTGCACGCACGCGTGTCCAGGCTGATTTGCACCCGACACAGACACGAAACGACCATGGTGTATTCACAAAAATTAATGAGCACACAAGGATCTACAATCATATTCAAACAGAATTAAAAAATAGCACAATTGAACTCTCAGAGGCATTTGGTCGAACACCTAACACACATGACTGATACGTGTCCAGAACGGACACGAAACCACTGACACAGGACACGAAACTTATCCAGGCATTAGGGGGACTCTTAGGGCTTCCTATTGGTGAAGACTACATGAAGTTTCATGGAGATTTGAAGAATTTACCTCCTTGTGAACTTCCAATAAAAAAGTTCCCAAAAGCAATGAACTCCTCAAGCCTCCAAGTCCCACAAATTGTTTCTTCCTGCATCCAATTAATTCCAGCAGCAAGAGAAAGAAATTTAGGTCCTAATGGAATTGGTTTGAAGGAAAAAGGATTTAAAATAAATTTTTAAGGATTTTAGGAAGATGGGACTCACCTATTTCCTTAGAACTTTTTGAAGAACCTTAAAAGAGGCTAGCCCTAAAAACTAGGAGTGTATTTATAATGGGGGAATCCCTAGGTTTAGCTAGGATGGCCGGCCATGCTAGGTTAGGGTGGGGGTTGAGCTAGGTTTGGCTAGTCCTATCTAGTTTAGTCACAAAATGACTTGTGTAATCACAAGCCATTTATCAATAACTTGATTTCTACATTCCTAATTCAAGTTCTATGAATCACTAACCACTAACTTGAGTCACACTAGGTTATACTAGGGTCCACTTGACCTAACCAAGCCCAACTAACTATGGGTAGTTCCTAGGTTGGTCTACAAGAGTCAAAACTAGTCCAAAATCAAACTAGTCCAGATAAATCCAAAATAAATCCTAAAAATTCCCATAAATTCTAATTAATAATAATAAATTTTATTTACCCCAAAAATGACAAATTTACCCTCAAACTAGAAATGTGGTAGTGACAAATCTACCCTCCTTAAAAGAATTTTGTCCTCGAAATTGAAAGGCGAAATGCAACTGATGAGAAGGATAGAAGGTATACCTCACGGTCCAAAAAGATAAGGGTACCGCTCGTGCATCTCATCCTCCTGCTCCCAGGTAGACTCTCCTGAAGAATGATGCCTCCATGCGACGCGTACAAAGGGTATCACCTGGTTCCTCAGAACCTTCTTCCGTCGATCCAGAATCTCCACTGGCTGCTGTGGATAGCTGAGAGAAGGACCCACCTCAATCTCCGAATGATCGAGCACATGGCTAGGGTCAGCCACGTACCGTCTCAACTGTGATACATGGAATACGTTGTGGACCCCCACAAGTGCAAGCGGCAAGTCTAGCCTGTAAGCCACGTCACCGACTCTCCCGCTGATAACGAAAGGGCCGATGAAGCGCGGGCTAAGCTTTCCGCCTCCACCAAAACGTATCGTACCATGAGTCGGAGATATCCTCAAGAAAACCTGGTCTCCGACCTAAACACAAGCAAGGTCTCAATTAATAATAAACAAACATGATCAAAAAAATCACAACAACAACCTAAATCTAATCCTACTCTAATCTGTACCTCAAACTCCAAGGGCCTCCGGTGGCTATCGGCCCAGTGCCAATGTCTGTCCTGTGCCACGCAAAGTCCGTCCCTGATGAGCTTCACCTTCTCAGCCGCATCCACAATCATCTCTGGCCCCAGAAAAGCTCGCTCACCGACATCATCCCAGGATAAGGGTGTACGGCACCTACGCCCGTACAGAGCCTCGAAAGGTGACATCTCGATGCTGGCCTGGAAACTATTGTTATAGGCAAACTCCACCAAATGAAGATGATCCTCCCAGGAACCTCCAAAGTCCAGAACGCACATCCGCAGCATATCCTCAAGGGTCTGAATAGTCCGCTCTGACTGTCCGTCCGTCTGGGGGTGGTATGTAGTACTAAACTTGAGCTGAGTGCCCAAGCTGGTCTGCAGACTCCTCCAGAAATGGGAAGTAAAACGGCTATCCCGATCTGAGACGATGCTGACCGGAACTCCGTGGATCCTGACTATCTGCCGCATATACATCTCCGCCAGCCTCTCTGTAGACGTACCCACCTTGAATGGCAAAAAGTGGGCCGATTTGGTCAACCTGTCAACGATGACCCAAATTGCGTCTTTCCCTCCTGGAGTACGCGACAATCCTGAAACGAAGTCCATCGTGATATGCTCCTATTTCTACTCGGGAATGAGCAGCGGCTGCAACAATCCACCGGGCCTCTGTCTCTCTGCCTTGACCTGCTGACAGACCAAGCACCTAGCTATGAAGTGGGACACCTCCCGCTTCATTCCTGACCACCATACATGCTCCCGCAGATCTCGGTACATCTTGTTGGCACCCGGGTGAATAGAGTACTACGATCTGTGGGCCTCCTGCATAATCTGCTCTCTGAGCTCCCCACTAGGTACATATAACCTGGCACCGTGCCTCAGGGCACCATCCTCTGCAAGTGAGAACTCAGGATCCCCCACTCCAATACTGATCTGCTCTCTGATACTCTGAAAAGCCACATCCTCGAACTGGGCCGCCTTGATCCTGTCCACCAAGTCTGACTGAATCTGCATCCCCCATAGCTGCATCTGCACTCCTGGCACAATCACCTCAATCCCAAGGCTCTCCAAGTCGGCAAGCAAATGTCGATCCATGGCCAAACACATGGCTGTCGGATACCTACTCAAGGCATCGGCAACCACGTTGGCCTTCCCTGGATGATACTGCAGTACAATGTCGAAGTCCTTCATCAACTCCAACCATCTGCGCTGTCTCATGTTCAACTTCTTCTGAGTGAACACATACTTTAGGCTCTTGTGATCTGTGAAGATCTCCACCCGCTTACCATACAGATAATGCTTCCACAGCTTCAAAGCAAAAATTACTGCTGCCAGCTCCAGGTCGTGGGTAGGGTAGTTCTTCTCGTGGGGACGTAACTGCCTGGAAGCATAGGCAATCACCTTCCCGTGCTGCTGCAACACACAACCCAGCCCCTTCCCTGAAGAATCACTATAAATAGTGAAACCACCTGATCCTGAAGGCAACTCCTCCGGGAAAACATCCATATACTCTGCTATCAAGGGGTATGGAATCGTCTGCTCCTCGACCGAGACTCCACAGAAGACTCCGCTGCTTTGCTCTGCCTGACGTCTGGAGTACTCGAACTCTGGCTCCCCCGGCGCTCTGAAGACAACTCTACCCCCTCTGCAATCAATGCTGGCGTGGTGCCTGCTCAACCAATCCATGCCTAGTACTATATCGTAGTTCGGCAATGGCATTATGAGCAGGCTCACCTCCAACTCACGGCCTCCCAAAACTACTCTCCGACCCTTACAAATATCACTCACGAGGATAATACCACCCCCGGTCGTGATCTTGTAAGTCCTAGGCAACGATTCAGCTACTATACCATGTCTAATCGCAAAAGATACTGAAATGAAGCTATGCGATGCACCAGAATCAAACAATGCAAATGCTGGACTGGAGTCAAGAAGAATCAAACCTGCAATCAGCTCTCCAGTCACCTCAGCCTCTCCTGCTGCCATGGCGAAAGCTCGTCCCTGATGGCCTCCCCTGGCCTGCTGCTGGTGCTGGACAAACCTCTGCTACTGTGTCGGCAGGGCTGGTCCCCGCTGCTGGCCAACTGGAGCTCTGGCTCCACCTTCCTGAGCTGCTCGTGCTAAACGGCACTCCCTTATCTGGTGATCCGCTGAACCACACACCATGCACAGGCCCAGCCTCTTCCTGCACTCAAGGAAGACGTGCCCAGGCTTCTTGCAATAGGCACAAGTAACACTCTACCTCTGTCCCTGCTGGTGCTGCCTCTGCTGCTGCTGCTGAGCCGGCCTCTGCTGAATCGGCTGAGGCTGAAACTGCCTCGGCTGCTGATACTGAAAGTGAGACCTCTTGGCCTGGCCTCCGCTGCTGCTACTGCCCCAAACTGGGTCTTTTCCTCTCTTGAGCCTAAGCTTAAGGTCATCCTCTGCAGCTAGTGCGTCCACC
>JANAVB010024998.1:5462335-5464835 GCA_029216955.1 Iris pallida
AGCAAAAAGAGTACAAGAGAACAAGTTCGAGTGGGACACGAAATATCACTGTGAAGATAAACTCGTCTACTACAAACTCCAAGAAGGAAGTTTCCAGAGACTGGCATCCCTGATGCTCTAGAATTCTAAGTCACGGTAAAGAGCATTTAAGGATCAAAATTTAATATATAGAAATAAATTATTGAAAATAATTTATTAGAAAATTCGAAAAACAATTCGGGAAATTCAGGGGGCTTACACGTACGTCCTTCTTGGCACAAACAGGGCTGACGCTCCCCACGATGAAGAACTAGATCTGATAAACCCCTTGTCCTGCAGCTCGTCGACTTGCTTCTTCAGCTCTATCAACTCGCTGTTGTTGACCCTATAGACGTGCTGCGAAATGGGCTCGACGCCCGACTAAGTCTATAGAGAACTCAACGTCCCTGTCTGACGGCATCCCCGATAACTCCTCGGGAAAGACATCTGAGAACTCAACTATCAACGGATATGGCAAGTCCTGCCCTGCCAACAAAGCTCCATAGAATCCAGCCTCCGGCTCTACTGCTCCTCGAGCAAATTCGATCTCTGGCTCTCCGGCGGCCTAAAAAGAACTATACCTCCTCTACAATCTATACTAGCATGGTGCTCAACCAATCCATACCGGGTACCATATTATACCTCGGAAGGGGTATTACGAGCAGACACGCACTCAAGTCCGGCCTCCCAGGATAACTCTCCGTCCCTTGCAAATATTATTAACCAGGATAAAACCTCCTCCGGTCATAATCTTGCAAGTCCTACCCAAAAATTCAGCAATGATGTTGTGTCTAAGCAAAAGAAACAGACAAAAAACTATGCGTAGCACCAGAATCAAACAAAGCAAAAACAGGAAAGGAATTGAGGAGAACATGACCTGCCACAACATCTGACTCGGGCACAAACTCTTCTACTGCTAGTGCAAAGGCTCTGCCCTGGGGTGCCCTCTGATGCTGGACGAATCGCTGCTGCTGTGACTGGAGTGGCTGACCCTTCGGCTGAGCTACCGGTCCGTCAGTGCCCTGTCCTGGCCTCCCTTGGCCGCTCGAACAGGGCAGACCTTCAGCTGGTGGTCGGTCCCTCCGCAGAATAGGCAAGCGCGTGACCTCCTCCTGCATACATCTCTGATGTACCCCGACTTTTTGCAAAAAGCACACTGCTGGATCTGTCTCTGGCCCTGACCTTGCTGCTGAGGGGCACGTGCTGGTGCCTGATGCTGCTGCTGAAATGGCCTATGCTGATGCTGATGTGGGGGCGCTTGGCCGGTCCCGTAATGGAACTCGCCCCATGGTATCACCGCTCCTCTTCGGCTTGAGGCCAAAGTCCTCCTCTATAATCTGCACGTCCATCATATCTGATTGAACGTCGCGTCACGGCGACCCGAGGTACGGGTGTAACGTCCCAGTCCCAAAATACGTAGGACCAAGTACGTAGACATGCCAGCTGTATACATATGAAGTGCATGAGCCTTGTATTTATACATAAGCTGTAAAATGTAGCAATTCAAGACAAACTAAATCTCATCCACAATGAAAAGAATAATATATAAAATCAACTTGAATATTTATGATACAATTGTTGGACGGAGACAAGTCCACTACCAACTATCTCAATGGAAGAAATATACAAGAAATCGAGCGATAAAAATGGCAAGACGAACCAAGCGTAATCGTCTTCGAAGGAATGGAGAAGACCACGACCTTGAATAGGATACCTGCGAAAGATATGAACACACACACCTGGGAAAAAATAGGTCCTCAGACGGACGTAGCAAGATACAGGAAGAACAAGCTAATATGAACTGTCAGAATAAAAATAATATATAAAAGACTATTTAGACACAAATATGCAAAGGAGATTCTAACCGCCTAATGTGTAATTTAGAGGACAACTTTCATGCGCATGGGTGGGATTTTTGGCTATAAGTACATAACTGGCATCCAGTGATCTGTATCCGTCCGTAACGTCCAAAACGTCAGAGGGCAACTGCAAATATATCGCCATAGTTCCTTTCGAAAACTATGGATTACCTGTTTGGCTTCCCATACGCACTAGCGACTGTTCTTCCCCAATATTCCTACACTGTTCAAGTCATGTCCATGGCTCGTCCAGTTTGTAACTGCTTGAGTCTCTAAAACCCTAATCATAGCAGTTACGATCATCTACCGTCACACGACTTTAGAGATAGCTAGTCAATAAGTCGTGTCCCTAGCAACTTGTTTCAAACGTGTAGTGTGAGTGTCACACAGCCAAAGGAGATATAAGGATATCCCCCAATAAGAAGGTAGTCCACTAACACTAAGTTAAGATGCATATAGTAAAGTAAAACGACTAATAGAGTCGCTTGCACCCAAGTGTGGCTTGGACGCACAATTTATAACAAAGGAAACTAACAATATGAAACAAAATAAATAATGCAGAAAATAAATAATTGACAATTAATTAGCAAGGTATACTGTCTGGTAGGACTCCTGGTGAGCTG
>JANAVB010024998.1:5467335-5484835 GCA_029216955.1 Iris pallida
AGAAAAAATGGCCATTCTCTTTGCTTTTAACACGGAGAATGGTACATTTAGGACGGAGAATGGTACATTTAGGACGGAGAATACGGCGAATGGCCATTCTCTTTGCTTTTAATATGGCGAATGGACGGTGAATACGGCGAATGGACGGAGAATGGCCATTCTCTTTGCTTTTAATATGGCGAATGGACGGTGAATACGGCCAATGGACGGAGAATGGCCATTCTGTTTGCTTTTAATACTGCGAATGGACGGAGAATGGTACATTTAGGACGGAGAATGGACGGAGAATACGGCGAATGACCATTCTCTTTGCTTTTAATACGGCGAATGGACGGAAAATATTATCTTTAGAAAAGTTAAAAACGTCCTTCTTATGTTCCCCGCCAAGGCAATTTAGTTGATTGTGGAATTTTTTTAATTGCATTCATGAAAGACCTATGTAGCCTGGACTACCGTTCTATCGATGTAAGTATGAAAATATGTCGTCAAAAACTTCAACTTTTTAGAGCAATATTTTTGATGTTATGTTTGTTATATGCAGTTTGATGCGGAAAAGGAAAGACGCATAGTTGCTGAATGGATTACAACTTCAGAGCACAATGAAGAGCTAAAAAGAAGTCCAATCTGGTTGAATATGGAAGACGATGATTTTTTTTCTTCTTCTTTTATATTTAATGTATGGAAAGCCCTAATGTATTATGTTCATTTGTTTTGTTGAGTTGTAATGACATTTTTGCCAAACGGCTTCAATTCTTTTTAATTAAGCAGAAAGGAGTATTTTGCCCTTCCATCGAATGACATTTTTGCCCTTCTAATTAATTCAAAACACCCCCGAACCCTTTTATTAAAAAAATAAAAGGGAAAAAGAAAACCGTTTCGGAGCCTCCTCTTCTTCCATACTCCACTCTGTACTCAAACCTAGGTCATTCTCCTCCAAAATCTTCAAACCTTCCTCCCCATTCGCAATATTCACACCATGTCGGCATCAGCGGCAGAATCATCACCGGCAGCATTACCAAATAGAGAAGATGCACCAGTTACAGAAAATCCAAAAGCGACAGACGGAGAACAACGGAAACCCTATTCTAAGAAAGTTGCAAAAAAGAATAAGGAAAAAGTTACTAAACAAAAAGAAGTGCAAGAAGAAGTGCAAACAGAAGGTATAACTTTGATTTTATGTTCGCAAATTCTGTATATATTTCAAGAAAAATGACATTCTCCGTCATAAAACGCATTTGAATGTTAAATTCTATTCGCCGTTTAATTTGGAACGGATAATGTCATTCTCCGTCTAACTTGAAACGGAGAATGCCGTTCCCAGTGTTAAAACCCATAAGAATGGCCATTCTCCGACCTAATTTTTGGTTTTTTTTTTTGTTTTGCAGAAAGAAAATCTGTCAGGAATAAGGATTCAAGACTTTTCCGTTCTACCTTCAAGCCAATGCTAAATCTTATGGAGGAGGTCAATCGAGATGCTGGCCGTTTACCTGAGCCAGTTATTGGTTCCTTGAAGAATACCGGTTTCTGGAATTTTGTCGAGATTTTCTACCAAAACAGAGTCCACGTCTCCGAAATGGCCAAGGTAACGGAAGGGCTTGAGAATTTAATTGCAAGTTACACAGAAGAAGAAGATGGCGTCGGGTGCTTTGAATTGAGCACCACTGTTAAAATCGCGCCAAGCGTCAAGGATATGGCAGTCATATTCGGTCTACCGCTGAATGAAGAAAGCGTTGATGATGTTTCTTACATCAGATTGATAAAGGAAAAACAACAGCAGCCCACACCACCAGCATCATTGAGCCTGTGCAGAGATCATTTCACAAGATTGCTGGCTAATACTAAGGGCAAACACTCAGAAGTCACGAATAAGGAAGTGAGGGACAAGTTCTTTGAATTGTTACGACGGCTTCGTGGCGGAGATAACGCTGTTAATCCAGATGATTTGGCCAAGCTAATAATCTTCCACTTGTGCCAAACTGTATTCTTCACAAAGTCTGGCGGTTCAAATTTGCCGTACAGATTCTTGGCCTTGGTAGACAGTGTGGACGTGATCAACAGTATATGCTGGCCAAGGTTAATACTGGCATATGTAATGGATAGCTTAAAGAGGAGTAGAAGCAAAACTGAACAGGGGGATTACTCAATGGCTTTCCACAAATTGGAAGGTTGCACAATATACTTCCTCTATTGGTTTGCAGAACATAGTAAATTTGTGGAAAGGAAGTTCGCCCCAATTCCTGATTACCCAAGATTTTTCACATGGAATGGGTACGATATCTCAAACTTCCTCAAGGCCGAATATCACAAAAAAATGAGATCGAAGATGATATTGGAAGATCTGGTTATACCTGTTGGGGAAGAAGAAGGGCACAAAGAAGAGGAGCCACCTATAGAAGAAGTTGAAAAGGAGGGAGAGGAAGAACACCAAGAAGCAGGTGGGGATAATTTTGATGAACAACGAACAACGGATAATTTTGACGACTCAGCAAAGGAATTGGAGGATTTGAGAAGACATCATTCTGATATTCTTGCGCAGAATGAAGAACTGAAAGAAAAGTTGAAAGAGATGGAGGCACAAGGAGCGCAGTTACGTGCAGCCAACTTTGAGAATGCCATACTCAAAGAAAAGCTGAAAGTGCTCCAGGCAGAAGAAGAGCAACAACGTGCAGTCAACGTTGTGATGGAGGGCTCTGTGCATGAACTGGAGGATTTGAGAAGACATCATTCTGACATTCTTGCGCAGAATGAAGAACTCAAAGAAAAGTTGAAAGAGCTCGAGGCACAAGAATCACAACAACGTGCATTCAACGTTCTGATGGAGGGCTCTGTGCATGAACTGGAGGATTTGAGAAAGCAGAATTCTGTTCTTAAATCAGATCTACATGCACAAGGTAAAATCTTTTCTATTTCAAATTTCTGATTTGTAATCTTCCAGGAGAATGACTATTTTAAATCAGATCTACATGCACAAGGTTATTCGCCGTGTAATTCCAAACGGAGAATTCTATTCTCCGTATTATATTATACGGAGAATGTCATTCTCCGTGTTAGGTTCACATCATACATTTCATTGTTGTTTGTTTTATTTCAGTGCGAACAACCAAACAACTCAGAGAAACAAATGAAAGGCTCGTTGAGGAGAAAAGGGAGCTTCAAAATGAAGTTGAATCATTTAAAATTGAAGCCAATGAAAAGGATTGCAAAATTAAAGATCTCGAAGCCATGGCTAAAGTACTTCAGAATAAAGTTGAATCATTTAAGATTGAGGCCAATGAAAAGGATTGCAAAATTAAAGATCTCGAAGCCATGGCTAAAGTACTTCAGAATGAGGAGTTACAAGCTGCTGCTGAACCTGCTGCTCCAAGAGAAGTCAGAAGAAGAGGAGGATCGGGGGGAAAGAGGTTAATAAAAAGCAATACAGTTGGAGAGGCTAATAAAAAGCGGAAGGTTAATGACGCTACGAAATCCCGAGAAGACGCCAAAATGGCTGAATTAAAGAAGAACCACGTCATACTAAGGGAATGCGATGAACTCTTACTTTGGAAACATGCGGATGAAGAGCTGAAGAAACAATACATCGACATCGTAATTCCCAGAAAGAATTCTCCAGAGTATGTATTCTGAACCCTTTTTTTCGTTCGTTTTTTCTAGACTTTTTTCACAATTATGTAATGAGAATATATATTTATTAATTTAATGTAAACTAAATTTATGTGCAGTGATATCGTATACGAATTTTTTCCGGAAGAGGGTGAAAATGAAGTTATTGTCCAGCTGTCGGCAGTAGACATGCAAGACATACTCAACTATGACGACATGGAGGCTGGCATACTGGACATAATAATAAGAAAGATGAAAGAAATTCAAGGCAGTAAAAGGTGTGCCCCGTCTAGTTCGAAGGAGGTGCCATTGATCCAGAAAAAAAAGCCGGCGGCCCAATCACATAAGTGGTCTGCATTCATGACGGCCCACACATTGGTAAGTATTCAAACAGAAAAATCCATATTCATGTGTACACCGATGAAAAATGACAGAAAAAAAATTACTCATGATATTGTGTATTGTTTTTGGGAAACAACAGACCGTCATTCAACGTGTCAATGAAGAAAACGCAAAACAAGGCGCCTGTGAAGACATCCAAATAGTAGAAGACTTCGTCATGGGTTTGGAGGACGACATAGAGTTGTTATTCATCCCACTTTTTAATGCAACCATCAAACACTATACTCTGCTCACATTCAACTTTATCTCCTACGACTGGACACACTACAACTCCTTGCGGCAAACCACGTACGATAGGTGCAAGGTGGATGCAGAATTAACGAAGAAAACCTTAGAGCCTATCGTCAGGAGAAAAGTTGATATGATGAGGGAGAGATGCCCGGCGAAGAAGGAGTATGAGAGCAAAGTGCTGAATTGTTCTCTAAATTGCCCACAACAACGGGCACCCAACTGCCTCTTGTACACGGCGTATTATATGAATAGGTTGACGACTCCTCCCTTCGAAATACCGGAAGGAAATGACAATGAAATTCACCAGAGGATTACAAAGATGAGGTTGTCATGGGCTAAGGAGTTGCTTTCAAGCAAATATGTAAAGCGATCCTAGCAATGACATTGTAAAACAACAATGTAATTATGATGTAATTGGGCAAGGAACTTCTGTCTTTGATAAGCTCTGCTTTTATAATATAATCATTTTTGAATTACATTTACATCGTCAAAACCACGAAAAGTTTGACTTTTATTTACATATGAAACAACTCGAACTCATGCGCCAAAAGGGCAGTGGGTTCCTTTGCCTCAGGTGTCTATCTCTTCTACATGTTCCTTGTTGAAGAAGGATGGCTTTGCTGGGTGCTCTCCCTAAAAACAAAATTCCTTGAGGCAGTGGGTTCCTTTGCCTCAGTGAGTTCCTTTGCACGGAGGATGCACGATGAAGTGACTTGCCTCAAGGAGTCATGCTACGGTTCCTATGCTCTGACCATGCACGATCAATACCATCTACCACGCGGACACGAACTGAAAGACGACAGAGAACAACACTCCTTGACAGTCGAAGCTTTCAATTGGATTCCTTGAAGCAAAACACTTCATCGTGCATCGTCAGAGGAGTGTTGTTCTCAAGGAATTCAATTGAAAGCTTCAACTGTCAAGGAGTGTTGTTCTCTGTCGTCTTTCAGTTCGTGTCCGCGTCGTATTCATCGTGCATCGTCAGAGCATAGAAACCGTTGCATGACTCCTTGAGGCAAGTCACTTCATCGTGCATCCTCCGTGCAAAGGAACTCACTGAGGCAAAGGAACCCACTGCATCAAGGAATTTTGTTTTGAGGGAGAGCACCCAGCAAAGCCATCCTTCTTCAACAAGGAACATGTAGAAGAGATAGACTCCTGAGGCAAAGGAACCCCCTGTCTCGAGGAATTTTGTTAACTTGTGGCAGAGCACCGTGCAAAGCAATACTTGTTCAACAAGGAACATGTCGAAGAAATAGACTCCTGGCGGCAAAGGAACACCGTGCATAGTCCGAGCCAATCAACGTGCGGGCGCTTCGACAGAGCGTGGGTTGGCAATAATTCCAAACCCACGCACATGTCAGTCTTCTGAAGGACTTCACCACCAAAGCTTCTTCGAACGAGGAGATCGACAACCAAGAGGAAAGAGTCTTGCCAAGGTGGAGGATCGGTAGAGTCCATCGCCACAAGAAAAGCTAAGTGAGATGAGAACAAACTCTCTCTACACTACTGGCATTTATAGGCATGGAACAACTCGGACTCATGCGCCAAAAAAGGCAGCCACTTCGAATTCTGCCCCTGCTCAATTAAAGCTAAGTAAGACTGGAACAATTAATTTCCATCAATACCAATGCCATTAATACCAATGAATATGCCCCTTCGAATTCTGCCAACTTTGATACCCCCTACTGCTTTGTATGACATGTGGTCCCCTCTTGCTTTGTAAAACGTGTAACCATATATATATACACATTATTTTTTGAGATGGCCCACATGTCATACATAGGTGCCTGTATCAAAGTTTTTTCCCTTTTAAATAGCACCCATAATTAACTTACAAAAAAAGTATAAATAAAACAAAATATTGTTATAGTCAAGATTTGAACCAATGACCTCTTGAATACAAGTCTAGCAGTGTAACCACGAGACCACAATAGCATTCTCCGTGTCTTATTAAACGGAGAATGAAATTCTCCGTTTTGAATTAAACGGAGAATAGATTCACAGTGTTAAAAACAAATTAGAACGTTCATTCTCCGTTTTAAATTAAAACGGAGAATACATTCTCCGTTTTAAAAAAAACGGAAAATATCATTCTCCGTTTTAAATAAAAACGGAGAATGACATTTGCCACATAAGAATGACATTGTAAAACAACAATGTAAATATGTAAAACAAAATATTGTTATAGTCAAGATTTGAACCAATGACCTCTTGAATACAAGTCTAGCAGTGTAACCACGACACCACAATAGCATTCTCCGTGTTATATTAAACGGAGAATAACATTCTCCGTTTTGAATTAAACGGAGAATAGATTCACAGTGTTAAAAACAAATTAGAATGTACATTCTCCGTTTTAAATTAAAACGGAGAATACATTCTCCGTTTTAAATTAAAACGGAGAATATCATTCTCCGTTTAAATTAAAACGGAGAATTTTATTCTCCGTTTTAAATTAAAACGGAGAATGACATTTGCCACATAAGAATGACATTGTAAAACAACAATGTAAATATGATGTAATTGGGCAAGGAACTTCTGTCTTTGATAAGCTCTGCTTTTATAATATAATCATTTTTTATTACATTTGCATCGTCAAAACCACGAAAAGTTTGACTTTTATTTACATATGAAACAACTCGAACTCATGCGCCAAAAGGGCAGTGGGTTCCTTTGCCTCAGGTGTCTATTTCTTCTACATGTTCCTTGTTGAAGAAGGATGGCTTTGCTGGGTGCTCTCCCTCAAAACAAAATTCCTTGAGGCAGTGGGTTCCTTTGCCTCAGTGAGTTCATTTGCACGGAGGATGCACGATGAAGTGACTTGCCTCAAGGAGTCATGCTACGGTTCCTATGCTCTGACCATGCACGATCAATACCATCTACCATGCGTCGTATTCATCGTGCATCGTCAGAGCATAGAAACCGTTGCATGACTCCTTGAGGCAAGTCACTTAACGGTTCCTATGCTCTGACGATGCACGATGAATAACATCTACCACACGGACAAGAACTAGAAGACGGCGGAGAACAACACTCCTTGACAGATGAAGCTTTCAATTGAAAGCTTCATTTGTTAAGGAGTGTTGTTCTCTGCCGTCTTCTAGTTCTTGTCCGTGTGGTAGATGTTATTCATCGTGCATCGTCAGAGCATAGGAACCGTTGGATGACTCCTTGAGGCAAGCCACTTCATCGTGTATCCTCCGAGCAAAGGAACTTACTGAGACAAAGGAACCCACTGCAACGTGCATAGTCCGAGCCAATCAACGTGAGGGCGCTTCGACAGAGCGTGGAATGGCAATAAATCCAAACCCAGGCACATGTCAGTCTTCTGAAGGACTTCACCACCGTGCATCGTCGGACCAATGGAACATATTGAGGAGATGAACTCCTGGCGGCAAAGGAACACCGTGCATAGTCCGAGCCAATCAACGTGCGGGCGCTTCGACAGAGCGTGGGTTGGCAATAATTCCAAACCCACGCACATGTCAGTCTTCTGAAGGACTTCACCACCAAAGCTTCTTCGAACGAGGAGATCGACAACCAAGAGGAAAGAGTCTTGCCAAGGCGGGGGATCGGTAGAGTCCATCGCCACAAGAAAAGCTAAGTGAGATGAGAAAAAACTCTCTCTACACTACTGGCATTTATAGGCATGGAACAACTCGGACTCATGCGCCAAAAAGGCAGCCACTTCGAATTCAATTCAATTAATTTCCATCAATACCAATGCATCTGCCCATTCCCAATTAAAGCTAAGTAAGACTTCCAACTACGGCCATCTATATGCCATTAATACCAATTAAAGCTAAGTAAGACTTCCAACTACGGCCATCTATATGCCATTAATACCAATTAAAGCTAAGTAAGACTTCCAACTACGGCCATCTATATGCCATTAATACGGCCATCTACATGTGGACCCTTCCTGCTTTATAAAACGTGTACACATATACATATATATACATAAATTTTAATAGGGCCCACAAAGCTCTTTTCTAACAAAACTCTTTTGAAAGTTTTGATACCCAGATGTATGACATGTGGTCCCCTCTTGCTTTGTAAAACGTGTATAACATATTTTCTCCATTTTTTATGTACTACGTTTTGAAATTGGAATTTAATGTTCTCCATTTTTATCTAATTGTCTTCTCAAACTTTTGCATTGAGAAATATATGTAAAAATATAACGCATTTCTTAAATCCATTAGAAAGGGTGATGCGAAATAACATTTCGTTGTTTGAGTTGATGTCTTCATCTTGTTCTTTACTGTCTCCTAAGCTAACATCTTCCAAACTTTGCTCATCTTGCGGGAAATCATCTGACAGTCCTCTTGAATGGAGGATTTCTTCATCGACTAAATCTTCCAAACGACGATCACTTTCTCCATGTGACGTCGACATTGAAGAAAATAGTGTGTGTTAGGAACCAGCAGAGGAAACGAAGGACAAGAAACAATAGAAGAAGAAAGATCAGTAATGATATTATCGTATCTCCATATTGACCCTCTATATATAGCCCTCCCATCTGATGTGGCATGTTAAATAATTTAACGTTAATATCAAAGTTATTTTACTGTTGATATTAATTTATGTTAATATTAATGTTAAGGTTAATGTTAATGTTAATATTAATATTATTGTTAATGTTAACGATAATATTAATATTAATGTTAATGTTAATCTGGAATATTATCTTTAATGTTAATTTTTATTGTTAGTTTTATTTACAAATTTGGAGGAATATTTATTTTTAGTTTTATTTACAAATCTGGAATATTAGTTTTATTTTTAATATCAAAATTTGCCACGTCAGCTGCCAGATCAACATGTCACGTCAGCTGCCACGTAAGGATGGACAGTTTGAAAGTGCAATTTGGAGGTACAAAAAACATTATGCAGGAAGAAACAACTTCCAGCAACGCAACAACACAACCTTTTCGTCTTCATTGTAACTCCGCCACGTGGCCCTCTTTTGATGGCTCATGAAAAATCTTGAGTGATTCTAGGAGCAAGCATAATTTTAAGGAAACAACTTCCAACAAAACTTTCTCGTCTTCTGGGTACGTGCCTTATTAAAATGTGTAGCTAAAAACGCATGAGGAAGCATGCAACAGCAATCTCCACGTGGCCCTCTTTTGTAGGATAACACATGCATCAGCATTTAATGCTACGAAACCCTATTGTCTTGTTATGTATTGTGTATCCTATGTGGCATGAGACAGAGCCGCATAAGACAATAACTTGCATAGGCGGCTATATTCAAAAATGACAAGAAGTTTAAAAAGTCATCTCCAATGCAAAAAAGAGTTTTGTTGACGAACACTAACCGAGCCCCGAGCAACGTGACATCAGCTAGCTAGGTTTCTAATACAGTGGCATTCATGTTAATTTAAACATTTACAATATTATTGAAACTAATATGACTACTAAAATTAAAAATAGTTTTGGATTTAACATTTACTTCAAACTAGTTAAAGTTAAAATTGCATTCTTTTTTATTTAAAATGTAATTGGAACTACAATTAATAATAACATTCGCTTGTCCCATAGTTTAAGTCGTATTTCCCTTGATGCTAGGCTTGACGTAGCCCTTGCTTGTCAAGTCGTTGCACGAACACATTAGAAAAGAGTTTTGTTGGGCTATCGAAGTATAGCAAGCACCGTCCCGTGTCACGTGCATTTGTTAAGCAGTGAAAGGGTGTGAAGGCCACTGGCAATGTCAAGACATCACGGACTATAGATGGGTTAGACGACGACCCTTTTGCTGCGGGCCGAATCGGTCCCCTGGCCTAGGAATGGATTGGTTGAAGGAGCAATACACAAGAATAGACTGCCATAGCTGGGTTAGACGACGACCCTTGATTCTCGACAGGTTGTAATATCTAACTGTTGTTAGATAGTAGAACTAGACAGCGTTCTACGTCGTTTCTGTGGTGTAGGCTGGGACGCTGTTACGTTATGGAATGCCCTTACTCCGGGTGCGGGTCGTGATAGGGTGCGCGAGAAAGGAACACTGTCGCTATTGATTCGGTCGGGACCGATAGGTCGGGATCGATTGACTCGATCGAACGGGACCGATAGCGTCCCAGCCTACACCGCAGAAACGACGTAGAACGCTGTCTAGTTCTACTATTTAACAACATATATAATATCAAAACCTGTCAAGAACGATCAACTACGAATGGAGGACAAGCAATGTCAATATAATATACTCAATAAGCTATGATATTGTTGCGACAGTCCAGTGTACGTATTTATGTATGGTATTTATGGTGCACATCATCTTAATTCAACCTACTAGTTCAAAGGAGGGAATTATGTATGGTATTTATGGTGCACATCATTAGGACGGGTTGCGACCGTCAAGTGTTGTGATAAGCTATGATATCAGTAGGTTAATTTGGGATCCTTCGGATATTGGTCTAGCAACCTGTATCGAAGCGATCATAGTCTTACACATAAGGATGCCAAAGATGCATTACGGTGCATTACCTGTAACTCGGCTTCAAATGGTTTCCTGTATCGAAGCGATCATAGTCGTACTCGTGCCCCTAATCAGGGTGGACGTAACCTTTCACTCGTGCCCCTAATCAGGGTGCGGGTTGTGACAGAAACACCGTGACCTTCATATAGATAGGGCCGGTGGGCTGAGATTAGCGCTGGGTTCAGGCGCAGGGGCTGCCACCCTTATGCATATGTTTAAGTTTACGGTTGGTTGGTTGAGTGAAATGATATGATTTCTTATGTAAAGTTCTAACCTTGCAGGCTAGGCGAAATGGGACATAGATGAGCACGATCACAATGTTTATGTTAAGATTATGTCTAACTGTATCTGCCGCAGGGACACGGTGGTGGACAAGTTCAGGATAGGTTCGGCTCGAGGCTGGACGTAACCACGTAAGCACGTACTCGTGCCCCTAATCAGGGTGCGGGTCGTGACAGAAACACCGTGTCAAGCCCCGATTCCGTCGAATCGATAGTCGTCCCCCGGGCGTGATGCCGTGCGAACCTAAGTTGCGATCGCACAAGGCATAGTCATAAGGTTATCCGAAACACAACATCGGTTTAGAGTACGCAGAGAATTTGAACAACACATTTGAAGTGAAAATAGACTTTTTCATTGATAAATAGAACTTTACATAGACTCCTTTACAATCATTGCCGCGCGGGCTACAACATGACTTCGACTTACAAAAATGAACGCCGATGAGATAGTCGTTCCATACATTACACCCTTTTATACAAGCAAAAACCAATACATATTTCCACCTGCTATGGCGGGAAGTCGAGTCGTCATTTTCTTTGGACTGATGTGCGGGTCTTCTTCAAAAGGAAATCCAGAAAACAAGCCTTCACACGGACGAGGCTTCAAAGGAATGCACGCCGCCTTGAGCTTTAGTTGGCACGCCCTTCGTAGTTCGGGGTACCTGCGTGGAGAGCGAGGATCAGTACATTACACTTTGTACTGGTGCGTGGCTATTTAAATTCCAAGCTCTCATTTGGTTGAAGAGTTTATATGACAATTGAGTATGAATGTTTCTAACCATCCTAATGGATTACAAACATGTAATGACAAGCATAGTGAACTTTACGTTGAAACTTACCCCGGCGGACCGCGCCGCGCCTTAAGAAACTTACCATGTTCTTCCTTATCCATTTTTATCCTTTTTCATTTCCAAGTGCCTTATTACGTGTGATTGGTCACTGGCATCACAAGCCATCCTGGACGTATAGCTTTGTTAATCGGGATCCTTTCAACGCAAGTAGCTAGCTCCGTTGCAAGCCCCCGCTTAACCTGTGCTGAAACCTTATGCACGGCTATACCCTGTTTCCTCCTAGGCCGAGTCGGTCCCGTGGCCTCGGGTTGCCGCTCGAGGAAACTATTGCCTTGTCGACAAGTTGTCCATAACCGTGTAAAGACATATTTTTCCTTTTTAGTTATTAAGACATAGCCTACATTCTCTTTGAAAACCCATCCTTTTTCCCGTGTTCGTGCCCTTGCATTTATCTTTTCATCCGCAACAACATTATCGATTTTGCCTAAGAAGGGGGTCGAGAAGAGAAGGGTCAGCCACTCACCTTGAGTTTACCTTGGCGAGCGAACTTGTTGGTCGCGCTAGACGTCGCCTACGCGATTACCTGAAATCGCACAAGCAACCGATTAGAACACTGCATTATTCAAAGAGTTCGATAGGAAATGCGAGTTCGAAATGCAAGCTATGAAAACCATCGAAAACATTCACGAAAACGCATTCAGAAAACAAAGCCAAAACCAACGCAAGCGGCGTGAAAAGCAGAGCAACGGGAGGTCTCTCCCGACCCAGCCGCAGAGTCTATCCTCGAGGCGCAACCCGCTGAATATGGGACTTGGTTCCGAAGAAGACATTCCATAACGAGGAATGGATCTTAATTCAACCGTTCCCGTTCGATCGACTCGGTCGATCCCGACCTATCGGTCCCGGCCGAATCGATAGCGACAGTGTTCCTTTCTCGCGCACCCCGTGGACACAGTACGGGGCACGATGTAGGGACGGGGCACTACACACCGTGACCTTCATATAGATAGGGCGTAACCACGTACTCGTGCCCCTAATCAGGGTGGACGTAACCACGTACTCGTGCCCCTAATCAGGGTGCGGGTCGTGACAGAAACACCGTGACCTTCATATAGATAGGGCCGGTGGGCTGAGATTAGCGCTGGGTGCAGGCGCAGGGCCTGCCACCCTTATGCATATGTTTAAGTTTACGGTTGGTTGGTTGAGTGAAATGATATGATTTCTTATGTAAAGTTCTAACCTTGCAGGCTAGGCGAAATGGGACATAGATGAGCACGATCACAATGTTTATGTTAAGATTATGTCTAACTGTATCTGCCGCAGGGACACGGTGGTGGACAAGTTCAGGATAGGTTCGGCTCGAGGCGGGGCTCGGCTTGGACTTCCAGATGCATGGAGTCCTTAGAGTTCAAGAGGAGCTATCCATTATGTGGCATATGACATGGTTGCTAACACGACAGCTGACATGGCAAAATTTAACAATAAAATTAATATTAAAATGAACATTAATAGTAAAAAAATAATTTAATATTAAATTAACATTGATTAATATTAACATTAATATTAACATTAACATTAGCATTAGCATTAACATTAATATTAATATTGACATTAACATTAACATTAAAAAAATTTGGGTAATTAATTTTTGGGGTTAAAATTTGCCATGTCAGCTGTTATGTCATCTGCCATGTCAGATACCACATAATGGGAGATGGCATCACCCAAATATGTTGGGAGCCCAAACGACTAATTGCTAATATTAATACAGTGGCATTACCGTTATTTCCTAATAGATTCGTGACTTGTTCGGACACACCCCTCCACGAGCGGGTTACATACACCCGCGTAAACGGGGGTTAAATAGCCTTTTCCAAAGAAGAGAACCCATCCGACTAGAGAGAAACAAAGGAAAGAAGAAGAACAGTCGCAATGGAGAGGAGCAAGATCAACTGCAGCGGATGGGCCGTCATCCCTACCGAGATTCTCTCGATGATACTGGTACTGTCGGGGATGCCGGCGGACGAGGTAATGTGCAACGTGGGCCCAGTTTGTCGTTCGTGGTGGAAGGCGCTCAACGGTCCCTTAGACTATTGGTCCAACGTCGACTTGGTACAGTGGTGCCGGAGGACCCAGAAAACCGCTGAGATTAGTTTGACCGTAATGAAGCTCGTGGCTCGCAGTGAGGGACATCTAGGGTCCCTCTCCGCGTACAAGCTCGACGAAGCAGCCTTCTCTTTTGCATGTTTAAGGCCAGTGCAAAATTTTATTTGGTCTTATTCTAATACTTTATTTTTTATATTACAAAATTTTACGTATACTTTTGTTAATTTCTATTGATGTTTTCCCATTTTTATAATACAGTGGAAAATTTCTAAGGGTTCTGCACATTCCGAAGTGCGACGTGAGTGATGAAACTTTCGTGAGACACTTGGAGTTTCTCCCTGTGCTGGAAGAACTCGACATTAGCTACTGCCTCTACATCACGTCGACTGGAATAATTTCCGCCGGAAATTATTGCCGCCGTCTGGTCAAGCTGAGTAGGAACATGCCCCCTCCGGATTTCATGCTCAGGAACATGTTCGTGCTGGACACGAAAAACGAGGCAGAGGGAAAGGCCGTGGCTGATTCGATTTCGCGTCTCGAGCACCTACATATGGGATTCGGCATGTTCAATGGAGACACGCTGCGATCTATCATATGCAACTGCAAGGGTCTTCGCCTGCTCGACATACGTGGGTGCTTCAACGTGATCTTCGACGACGAACTTTGGAAAATTTGTTATTCAATTCAGACGTTTAAAAAACCCTTTGATAATGTAATCCCAGTACCAGGAGAACCTGTGTACGAGTGGTATAATGATTTAGATATGTTCTATCATTCCTGGGGTGAATGGTGAAAACATTAGCATGCATGCATGCATGCATTTCTTTATACTCCCTCCGTCCCAAAAATATAGTCATATTTCTATTTTCACCAAGATTAAGAAAATCCAATTAATATGTCCAACAAAACAAAATCCCTCCAATTTGCCCCTTATAGAAGTTTTGAATTTTGCTTTTGTACTTATTGTACTCTCTAATTGGGTTAATGAATGCCATTAAATCTCTAATTGGATTTATTTAATGATATCACATTCTACTATGTAAATTAAACTTTGGAGACAATATTTTGGTAAATTTTAGTTTGAATTTTGGAGGCAATATAAACTAAAGTGTCTTTTCAGTATCCATCATTAGAGCTCAAGTATATTTTTAAAATACAACTCTTAAATGCATAGAGAATTGTAGAGTTTATCTTGATATAATTGCAGTTTAAATAAGGCTAGAATTGTAGAGTTTATCTTGATATAATTGTAAAATTGTAAATTACTCCGTCCTAATTGTACCATTCTCCGTGTTAGAGGAACGGAGAATGGCCATTAACAGTCCCAAAAATTGTTCCCTACTAAGTTAAAAGCATATATTAGCACCCAAAAATTGTTAACAATAGAAAAATTCTAAAGATGGAGACGGCTATGAAGATTCATCTTTTGAGTTTTGAATGTCTCTTATTTCAATTTGGAAGTAATATTTGACTTGTAATATTGTTCTGAATATTTGTTGGCCATGGCGGACAAACTAAATTTTGTGTTTGAAATATTGTAAGACTAAACTTTTCGCTTGTACTCATTGCATAGTTCGCAATTTGTTTTGGAAATGTAATATGGTCTTGAATTTAGAGTAGGTCTGATATTTATTTGGATTATTGTATTGTGAATTATGCAGGTTCTATGTTGAATTACTAACGTGGATTGGGCAGATTACTGTAACGTGAATTATGTAGTTTATTGGACTTGGAATGAAGTATACTTAATTTGATTATGATTTTTTGGTTGAAGCGTTTATTTGGTTGACAGTTGGCATTCATAGATGATATTGATATTTTGGTGTATTCCTTTGATTTGCAGATGCCCATCACAGATTTCGTGAGTCCAGTGTGCATTGCTAGGGTTTACAGGTGGCCTCATTACGGATGCATTCCTGGGATCACTGAAACTTTATTTGATTGTAATGTGTTTTGCTTTCTGTAAAAAATTATTACATCGATGCCATCAGTATGAATTCGATGCCAGTGCCCGTTCATCCCTTGTTATTGCTGAAGCAAAATTGTAATCCTGCCTGTTCATCCCTTGTTATTGTGGAAACATAAATGTAATCCTGCCTGTTCATCCTTTGTTATTGCCATCAGTACATCGATGCCACCAGTATGAAGTCGATGCCAGTGTAATGCATAATGTAATGTAAGAAAAATTCTCTTTGATAGTAGGTTAATTATATTCAAACATTCGCAAGAAATTTTGTTCAGCAATACAGTGGAAGCCTGATAAAATGATATTCGGATTATCTTGAAAATGATTTAATATTAGATGAATGTACTATGGTAAATGATATTAAAAATACTGTAAATATTTGGTGAAGAAAATATGAGATACGTGGAACATTTCCAGTCCTAAATGTACCATACTTTGTTAAAAGCACAGAGAGTGTCCGTTCTTCGTTTCCAAAGAACGGAGAATGGCCATTCTCCATGTTAAAGGAACGTAGAATGGCCATTCTCCTTGAGAATGGCCATTCTCCGTGTTAAAAGCAAAGATAACGGCCATTCTCCGTCCATTCGCCGTGTGAAAAGCAAAGAGAATGGTCAATTCTCCGTCAATTCGCCGTGTTAAAAGCAAAGAGAATGGCCATTCTCCGTCCATTCGCCGTGTTAAAAGCAAAGAGAATGGCCATTCTCCGTTTTAAAAGCAAAGAGAATGGTCGTTCACCGTCCAAATAAAATATTCTCTTCGAAAATATTATCATTAGAAAAGTAAAAAATATTTCGTGTTAAAAGCAAAGATAACGGCCATTCTCCGTCCATTCGCCGTGTGAAAAGCAAAGAGAATGGCCATTCTCCGTCAATTCGCCGTGTTAAAAGCAAAGAGAATGGCCATTCTCCGTCCATTCGCCGTGTTAAAAGCAAAGAGAATGGCCATTCTCCGTGTTAAAAGCAAAGAGAATGGCCGTTCACCGTCCAAATAAAATATTCTCTTCGAAAATATTATCATTAGAAAAGTAAAAAAAAATTCGTCCGATCAATACAGATTTTTTTTAAAAATATGTGACAAGATGATCCGCCCGACCTCAGAAGCAGGTTTTCCTCAGTTCATAACCACCACCGTGACATGTAGCTTTATTAACAAAATATTAAATTATTAGATGAAAAATAAGATTTCTGACAATGGCATGGACAGTTAAATTAGAGCGGCGCCGCTAATACTTCTTGTTCGAGGAGGTTTCGACTATGTCCGACACAGCGCAGCTGGTACTCCTCGTTGTTCTAGGAGGGCTCGACGACGTTCGACGCGATCCGGACCGATTCTTATTTCCATCTTCATCTCCGTTTCTCTTTCCACCACAACCACCAACACCACCACCACGGCGGCCTGTAACCAAAAAAAAAAACGAAATATTAAATTGGATGAACTTTTGAGAGAGTAGAAGCAGGTTTCCTCAGTTCACCACCACCACCGTGACATGTAGCTTTATTAACAAAATATAAAATTATTAGATGAAAAATAAGATTTCTGACAATGGCATGGACAGTAAAATTAGAGAGGCGCCGCTGGTACTTCTTCTTGTTCGAGGAGGTTTCGACTACGTCCGACGAGAAGCGGACCGATTCTTCAC